>JBBBDQ010000428.1:9217500-9302500 GCA_037127315.1 Ascarosepion bandense | reverse complement strand
AGCTATTGACAATACAATCTCAGTTTAAACGAAATTGATGGAAATCTTAATTTCGTAATATTGATTTTAAAATATTATTCATTTTGACAATTTTTACTATTTTTAATCGATATGTTTTTCGTTTCAAAGTATTATACAAGACACTTCGTTGTCAAAACAATCAATCAAATATTAAAGAAAGAGAAAATTAGGCGCACAAAAATGTTACTATTTTTCAAGTCAAGTCTCTGGATGTCTAATCTATCCGAAAACTATACAAAAACATTCCATTAGGTAACTAGGTTAACGTGACAATAGATTTTTATTGATCCTGTGGCTATTTTATGCAAATGCAGTAGAAGCACTTCACTATATCTATTTTGATAATAAATCTTAATTTAAAGTGACATTTTCGAGCAGGTGGGTGAGTGTTGGGTAGAGTTTCTTTTACAACCAGCCAGCGTTCGGAAAGATTTATTTGGTTGGTACATAAAATTCTTTAGTTTTCATAATTTATTTTAATAATCATTGTCTATTTATAATTCTGGTAAATCATTTAGAAGAGTATCCTTCTTCGGTGTTTACGACCTTCTGCTTCCGTCTGATCCCCAAACACTTCAATGACTCAGAGGTAGGAATTACTATGATTTGAATCAAAAAATTCAACAACTTGTTTATTAAACTCCGCATCGTTATTGAAGAAATCCCTCTCAAATTGTTAGAAACCGGCCTAAAATAGTCTGAAGGGAAAAAATCAGGAAAATATGGTGAGTGTAGCAGAATTCATAAACTGAACTCCATCTTTGTTTCGACGAGTATGGTGTCGAGCGATGAAACTGTCAGCCATGGAGATAGGCTCGAAGATTTCAGTCTAATGCGGGTGGCACACATGCGTTTTTTTCTGAAGTTTGCGCATTGAGTAATGAGGATTATCGAGTGTACCATTTTAGCTTGCCATCTTCTAAGTCAGTTTATTAATGATCTGGTGGGTTCTTCTTTAATAGGTGTGTGAAGTCGGTTTTCATCAGATAGCACAAGTCTGATAGAATTGGTTCTCATCAGAATAAACGTTTGCTAGAATGCGGAGAGTCTATGAATGTAAAATTTATCCTCTTTGAGAACAATAAAGAAAATATTTATATGCCATTCCGTCGGCAATAAATTCATTTTCGTACACAGCAGAAATATTGAGCAAATTTATCAGTTTTTATATCTTGATTAAAAGCAAAGGAAAATTGTCGAAAATAATCTTTCTTATATACTTGACTTTCCGTTATAAAAGGGGTGCCTAACCTGAAATAATATTTTAATTACGTTAGACAAAATATCACAAGAAATTCAGTGTTACTAACAAGCTTAAAAATGGCTGCGGAAGAATATCCTTTGAGATTAGTCACAGAACAACGGAAAAAATGAACGAATATATGTCACTATAATTTTCTCTGATGTTGCTGAAAAATGGTAAATATGTCTCACAACAGAGTTTGAACTCAGTCTCTATTCGAACACGTGTGGATAAAAGTAAAAATCGTCTCATCTACTACTATATTTATAAGAATGATGGGGTGCATCTATGGATTTAGGCATTTTGGAAAATAAATATATTTTTATTTACTGTATCACTTGCTGACTGAAAATTTATTTTGTTGCATAAAGAATGGTGTTTTCAGAAACAAAATTCACTATATTTCTGAGATGAGGTAGCATTTACATTATTCGGACTATTGTCCTCATATTTGTTGCCATTTGTACGACGTTTCGGTCGTTGTACGCTCCGGTCTTCTTCGTGTGCTAGGAATTTCGAACCGAACCCTTTATTACAATCGCTGAGGTATATGAACTTCATTCCTTGCTTAGTAGTGACTCTTCTGGTAGTGATAAATTATCTCCCTCTAACCCTGTAAATTACTTTTTCACCATGGTTGTAGCCTGGTATCCAACTCAGAACTCTTTGGGTCAAATCACAGGAACTAACCAACTTCTCTATCCACTTAAGAACACATGGCCCAGGGGTTAGAGGGAGATAACTCATGACTACCAGAAGAGGTACTACTACGCAAGAAATGAAGTTCATATACCCCAGTAATTGTATGAAAGTGTTGGGACGAAGTTTCTAGTACCTGAAGAAGGCCGGAGCGCACAATGGCCCAAACGTCGTACAAATGACAACAAAGATGAGGACAATCTTCCGAATAATGTAAATAGTGTAAAAATTATTTCTTTCGAAATTATTCTTTCGATAATAACTTTATATAAAACGAAGCATCCGACGAATAATTCTTCGGAAATCGACAGTTCTCCAAAAGAGTTATCCGGGTCAAACGGAAAAAGAGACCGTTCAACATAGTAATTGTAGTCGTCTATGCACCAACAACTCAAAGCACTGAGAAAAAAATAGAATCTTTTTACTTCACTCTAGAAAATGTCAATGCTCAATGTAAAAGCCAAGAAATTTGAAACATCATGGGACATTTGAACGCCAAAGTAGACAAGGAGAAGGAAGGTATGACTACTGGCAACTTTGGTTTAGGAATCTGCAACGAACGAGGAGAAAATGGGTCCAATGGTTCACAGCAAATGGCCAGTTAATAATTAACACCTGGTTTCAAGAACACCCACTACGTCTATGGACATGGAGAAGCCTAGGAGGTGACACGAAAACCAGATGGACTGCATAAACATAAACAGTAGAGTCAGATATGAAGAATGGCTCAATGACAAATGTGCAAAAATTGAGATTGAACAGGAATATTAACGCAAAATTGCATAAACCAATAAAAGAACTGACAGGACAAAAAACCTGCTTTACATCAGGATGTATAACATCCAAGGATGGATTAATCCTATTAAAGAAAGAGGAAATACTCCACCAATGGGAAGAATATATAGATCTTTTGCACGACACGAAAGAGCAACCGATAATACACAAAGATGAGGACGGACCGGAAATATTAAAGTCTGAAGTGGAATATGCAATATTCGAACTGAATAGAAACAAAGTAGTTGCACTAGACGGCATAGTCATGCAGCTGCTGATAGCCCTGGAAAGATTTGGCGTAGAGAAAATTACTGAAATAATAAATGAAATTTATAATAGTGGTGTAATACAAGATGACCTCAGAAAGTCGATCTCCATAGCAGTGTCTAAGAAGCCAGGAGCAAACGAGTGCGAAATCCACAGAACCATCTGCTTAATGAGCCATATAACAGAATTGACCGTCTGAATCCTGATTAACAAAGCGAGAAGCAGAAGTAGGCCAGAGATAGGGTAAGAACAGTGCGGTTTCGTCAAAGACACTTGAACAAGGAACGCCATTTTTATGATTAGGATGCTCCTTGAAAGGGCAATACAAATGAAGAAGGATATATACCTGTGCTTTATTGATTATGCGAAGCCGTTTGACAAAATACGCCACAAAGAATTGATAGAGATGCTCGGCAGCCTTGACATATTTGGGAAAGACTTAAGAATAATCAAGAATCTTTACTGGCAGCAAACCGCTTGTACGGACAGGTAACGAATTCAGCAGATATACAAAGATAAAAAGGAGCGTAAGACAAGGATGTGTCTTATCACCGGAACTTTTCAAATTGTAGAGCGAGACTATTTGAGGACCCTAGAAATTATGCTCGGATTCGTCATCGTAGGTCATAATTTACAGAACGTAAGGTATGCAGATGATACAGTGCTTATTGCGGACACGTAAAGAAAACTAAAAAAATCCTACAGAATAACTGCAAGAAAACCGAATTCATGGTGATCAGTAACATGCATTTGACTTTTATAGAAAATGTTAATGTCATTGCTTTTTATCTGTATGTTCAGCGTTGCGATTGGTTAACTTAAAAACAAAAAGTCTAATATGGTAACCCATGAAATAATTGTGAAAGCCGATATTGACTATTATTTGTTACTCGTTGTTACGAAAAGCTAATGAGAGAATGAACTCACTTGAGGTATCATGAAGTAATTTGGATAATGGCTATCTCAAAACTAATTGGATATTTACGCAGAACCTTAGGTGGTAAGAGTTTCAACATGTGGATTTTGTTGCATAACAAAGTAGTGAATATCTATCTATCTATCTATCCACACACACACACACACACACACACACACACACACACACACACACACACACACACATATATATATATATATATATATTGAGCTATGCACGCATCGCTCATTCAGTAGACCACACTGGCTATTGGGCGTGTATATAAACGCTAAGAAGTCTGCCTTCTTCTATTGAGTGCCTATAGCCCAGAGGTAGAATCGCCGACTGACGCCAATTCAGTCACGTTTCAATCCTGGGTTAAAAGCATTCGACATCTAACCGTACTGATGAGCTGTGATATAGTTCTGTGATACAGTTCTGTCTGCGTATGTCTATATATAATTTTCGTTTTTAGTTTATTCTTATATATAAATGAACTAAAAACATAACAATGAAATTCTTTCAAAGAAACCACATGCTTAAATATTAAATTAATGTTTTTTAATTAAAAATCATTCGTATTTACAGAAGACGGCACGTTTGTGCACGTATATAAAAATTAATATTTTTTATTATTTTACCCCAAGAAACTTGGGACCGCCACTAGTGCGCAAGTGGTGTAAAGTAAGTGAAAACACAGAATATTGCGGGTGCTGTAGAAAAGAGACTAAATGAAAGGGATTCAAGGAGATAGGAGATTTTGGGAGACTGTCGCAATCAGAAAAGTAATTGAATGGGATGGTGTTCCACAGGTAGGAAATGCAAAAAAAAAAACCTGTTAGCGTAGAAGAGGCGGTTACATTTAACCATTTCAACAGTAAAAGGGTGGAACCGAATGCCAACATATATATTTTTGTTTAATAAGGCTGAAACTTAACCAGTACAAATTAAAAGAAATCTGTAAAAGTAAGAAAACTTTAAGAATTATTCTAATTTAATCTTCAAAAATCAAAACAATTCTGGTAAAATTACCTTATTTCTTGAAAATGTTTTTTCTGAGATCAACATTGACCATATTATACCATATTCATAGAGGCAATTAAAATTTATTATTTATTAAATGATGTCTGAGTTTATTGCATTATTCTTACGGGTAAAACAGGTTTTCGGCTATTTTCTATTTTCTGCAAAACGAAATTGATGATATAAATTCTACAAGCAGATCTGATTAGAACTAATATAAACATTAAGCGACAGAAACAAGAATTTCACGAAAATTCATAAAATCAAATATGTGGGAAATAATAGAAATAAAATTATTTCCATATTCTCTAAAATTAAAAAAAATACATGGTTTCATTAAAATTCAGCAATTACTGATTTTTGCAAGAATTTACAAATCAATGCTTTAAAAATTGAGAAGAGGGTATAATTTTTTATGCATTGGGTTGTCAGGAAAAGATCCTGCCGATATTTAAGAGAAATTAAAACTCGAATGAACTTACGCTATTAGATATTTATTCAACAAAATATGAACCATGTTGTTACGGAACATTTCACCGTTTTTTTCTTTAAATTAACTATTCTGCCTTTTGGTGGTTTCTGTTCAAAGAATTATTCAGGTGGCTTCTTATGTCATCTAAAGAATTAAAATATTTACCATTAATTTTATTTTGCAAAGACTTGAATAAATACAAATCCGAAGGAGCAATGTCTGGTGAATATGGCAAGTGGGGTAAGACATCCTACCAAAGCAGCATCATGTTTTGTGGAGTCCCCAAATAAATGTGACATCTGGTATTTCCTTTTCACTAATTGTGGACGTTTTTCTTAAATTGCTGGCTTGATAGTGAGACTTACTCCAGAATATACGGTGAGTGAGTGGTGGTTCGAGTTACTAAATGATCGCAAGCCCTTTGGGTAGGAAAAAAGATCTGTGTAGCAGCGTTAGCAGTTACGCCACAGTTCGTATACTGCGTTGGGGTGGCGAAGTCATTAAACCACATCTTCCACTCTCCCGTCGTGCGGCTGTTGTTGGAATTCATTGAAGTTGACATGCTTTCTGTCTTGGTTAGAAAGATTTTTTTCGTCCTCGAAGCCAGTTCCGTTTGTAGCCATGTCATACTACTGCTAAAAACGGATAAGCATATTTGTTCTTGTGTTTATTCGGCATTATGGGAGTCGGAATTTGAACGACATGACAGAAAGATATTTCATGAAAGTGAGAAATTTTCCTCTTCTCAATTAATTCATTACTTTATGCCGATGCTTAAAGTATAAAATTAGAGCGGAAATGAGGCAACTGTCTTCATCAAAATTTGGTGAAAGGTAGGTAACTAATCCTTGGTTGGTTCGTGTGAGACGGACTAATTTGAAGGTGACCTATGTCTTAGAATATTGATCGCCTGATATAAACATTTGTCAACCCAGTCAAGTAATACGGTAGCATAGGATTTTTATTTTGTTCTTTTTAATAAAATGTTGAACTTAACTTAGCTAGGGTAAGAAATATCATTCGCCCACATTTTATTGTTACCCTCTTATCTTTGGTTTATTTCCCGTCCATTCTTAATTTAACTGACAGCTGTTTTATTTCTCTGGTGAGTACGGGATGCTTTTCGTTTCGAGTGTGAGTTTTCGTATTTGTCATTGTCTCTAAAGAAGTGAATATATGTGTGAGTGATTGTCGAACAGGATGACCTCAGCAAGTCTATCTTCATAGCACTATCGAAGAAGCCAGGAGCAAACAAGTACGAACTCCACAGAACGACAAGTTTAATGAGCCATATAACAAAACTGATCGTCCGAATCCTGATGAATAGAGCGAGAAGCAGAATCAGGCCAGAGATAGGACAAGAACAGTTTGGTTTCTTTAAAGACATGGGAACAAGGAATGCAATATTCCTGACTAGGATACTCTCCAAAAGGGCAATACAAAGGAAGAAGAACTTATACCTGATACCTGTGCTTTATCGATTATGCGAAGGCGTTTGACAAAATACGCTACAAAGAACTGATGTAGATGCTCGGCAGCCTGGACATATTTGGAAAAGATTTGAGAGTAATAAAGAATCATTACTGGCAGCAAACCGCTTGCATACGGACAGGTAATGAATTGAGTAGATATACAAAGATAGAAAGGGGCGTAGGACAAGGATGTGTCTTTTCTCCGGATCTTTTCAACTTGTACAGCGAGAATATTTTGAGGACCCTAGAAGTTATGCCTGGATTCGTAATCGGAGGCCACAATTTAAACAACCTAAGGTACCCAGTTGATAGAGTGCTGATAGCAGACACAGAAAAGAAAACTATAAGACCTCTTACAGAAATTAGCAGGACAAAGTAACAAGAAAGGACTAGAAATAAACTGCAACAAAAATGAATACATGGTCATCAGTAAAAAGAGCAGCCCAAAATGCCAAATACAGGTTGGGGATACCAGAATCAAGCAGGTACAAAAATTTAAATACCTGGGAAGCGTTAAAACAGAAGATGGAAAGTGCGACACAGAGGTCCGATTGGCATAGCAAAGGAAGCATTCTAGAAGGAAGCATTGCTACGTGCTGTCCGTCCTTCAATCTGGCAGTGAATGTTGGACAATATCTTCAAAGGTGAAGAAAAAACTTGAAGCAACTGAAATGTGGTTCTATAGTAGGATGCTGCGAATATAATGGGTCAATCATGTGAGCAATGATGAGGTCTGGGAAATGATGGTAACAAAAAGGAAATTAATATTGAGCATCAGGAAGAGACAGCTGGGACACGCAATGAGGAAGGAGGACTTGGAGAATCTGATACTAACAGGCCAGATAGAAGGGAAAAGAGACAGGGGAACACAACGGATAACATATTTGAAATACTTATTGAATTGGATGACAGAACGAGGATTGCACGGTATTACAGGAGAATGCATGCTCAGAACCACCAGGGATAGGAGACATGGAAAGCCAGGACCACCTACGTCCTGAAGGGACAGGGCACATAGAAGAAGAAGAATACATTATTTTTTCGTCCAGTTAATTTCAGTTTTTGCCATGATTAGACTGATTTGTTTAGTTGTATAAATATTGATTCATCATGAACCTTAGGGAATTTTATTTTTACTTTTCATATCAAGTCAGCCCTACACTAATATTGTACATAATGGGAATAGGTAGTAATTGTTAGGACGTATGCTTGTTTAAGATAGTCATGTGTGGGTGAGATGTTTTAGTGAAAGGAACCATACATGAATGATTGAGTCATTGATATATGATAGTTAATCTTATGAAAGGACAAATGAAAAACAATCTTTTCTATCTCCTTTTAATCCTTGTTCCGCATGTGTTTGATAGTCTAATAAATATTCTCACTTTGCAGACGGCGTTTGAGGTATGTAGCAGTTACGAACGTGAAAAAAATTGCAGCAGACATATGACTACAATTGTAGGTAACATTTTCTATATTTCTTTAAGGCTTCACTTAAAAAGAACCATTTTAATGAGTTTATTGGGGTATTTTTCAATCATTTCGAAGGCTCTAATTGCAATTGGAGTTGTCCTCATGTACCACAGTTTTGGGATTTCGACTTCAATGTCCATAAATTGAGATATTTTTTAAAATCTTTAATACAGTCTGCAGGGACTACCATGTTAATAAGAAGGCAAGTTTTCTTTCAGCGGTCTCAGAAAATTAAAATTAATTGACCAGACATCGTGATCATTCTGTGTTTATTAAAAGGTTACATAAAACTGTTATAGTTTCTATCTCAGTAACAGGCCCTAGGTGGTGATTATACCAGTTTTTTGTAGTTTCCTTTTCGTAAAGGTTGGAGATTTTCCAATGTAGATATTAGCCCCCCCCCCTCTCTCTCTCTCTCTCTCACTCACTCTCTCTCTCTCTCTCTTAGGCAGCAGTTTATATTCGGTGGGTGGCAATATCGTTCAACCTGATACAAGATTTTTAATTGTTCCTAGATATTTATCATAGAATCTGTATTTTGAAATAACATATTTTTCAGCATGTGTGTTTGGTAATGTATACTTAGCAAGCAACAATAACAAAACCTTTGGTTTCAGCCTTCAACCATGCACTACGTAGCCACTTATTAGTAAGGAGTTTGTCTACATCATCTTGTTAGCAGAGAAGTTACCGTGAAGTGGGTTACCTTGCCATCTTTTCTGTATCTGGTCGATTGCATTTGAATTAGCATTTTGTAATGTTTTGCAGTAAGTGTATTATGTTTTACTTGAGTTTCCTCACCGACTTAGAGCATTATTTTGAGCATGATGGCTTTCTTTAATTACTGGATAAATTTTCTTTATTTTTCTTGTTCTTTGACACATAATATTATCCGATTCCCTGTAGTTTACAAGTATCTGTGAAGACTGATTTTTCTAGTTTTGTAAGAGTGTTCCAGTTGATTATCATCTGCCTTCTTCCTATCTGCGCACATGCAGACGATTAACATCAGATTTGTTATGATGTATGAAGTTGAGAATGCTGACATTGTCTTGCCCCATGGGGACAGCCGTAGTTTTATGGCAGGTATTCTATTGCATGAATTTAACTCGGTATTGAGTACCAAATGCTCACATCTGCAATATTCTTGTCTCACATTCTTCATTATCTGGCTATACTGTATTCCATCTTCTCTTTGTTCCAGTTCCCTAAACTTTTTGAAGAAATCGAGATCAATTGATTGTGGTTCTGTAATTCTCACTTTTTTAATGATACTTTTTTGCATGTATCAAATCGTAAATCCATAACTTTTTTCACTGGAATATGCTATTGTATTGAGGGAACTCTTCAAATTGTCGTTTGTTGAAAATGAGTTTAAGATCATTCTTGTAGAGTAATTGATTGAATACTTTCTTCTTTACTTTAAATCCATAGCTAATATTATTTGATTAATGCGAAAGAAGATTAAGGAAGAAAACATCAGAGGAAGTGACAGGGTGTATTTCTGAAAGTTTTCTCATCGGATATTTATGGTATTAAAAGTTACAGTTCTTCTAATGTGATTTAGATATAAATATATATACCATTTTTCGGACGGAAACAATTCTTGTGAAACAAAATGTTGGGACCACGGCAACTGATCCAATGTGCTGGTAAAACAAACGACGAATGCTTCACGACAATGTTAAGCTAGTGATGAATATCATGCTTCATATACCCTGAGCTTTTCACTGCAAACGCTAGTATTATTCCCACACTTCTTAGGTGACTATTAAACTTCAGAAATCACAACAAAATCGGGGTGAGGATTAAAGTTTTCAAATCATACATCAGTTATTTAACAATGTGTATGTCTAAGTTTTCATACTGTTTTCAATGAAATTTACTATCCCAAAAGAGATTTGGTATATTTCTAAAATCTTAACGGCCTAAGAATCTGCTACAGTATCACAGATTTTAAGGTATTCTTTCCATACTGTGCTAAAATTTCTACAGCTTTTCCTGCAATTTTCCGCTATCATTGTTTTATCGATGAAACTCTTCAACATGTCTCCTTTTCCAAGAGAACGAGGTAGTTTTCTTTGAGAAGAGGTTAAGTACTACATGTCATGACATTCATCAATTTATACATGGTGGATAGACATGTGATTGGCTTATAATTTTTCGGATATGTAGTAAGTCAAGTGATCGATTCTGAGATTTTATTGTCAGTATTAATGATTATTGATAGAGTCTATGCCATGTTTAATGGAGTGGCCACAGAGGACAGAGCCCCAAATCGCGTGCCTTGTGATTTCATAGGAATTTATATGTTCCTGATTTCTTTAAAGTTTGGGTAAGATTATACTCGCTAAAGTTTCCTATTCTTGTAAAGGTTTACCCATCATTCGTTCGTCTCATTGGATTCCTTCTGAATTCAGGTTATATTACGTTAGTTTGCTCTAACTATTCTCACACATATTTTGACATTTTTCAATAGACTGTAGCTTTTGATATTTATTTTTTAATTTCACTCTAAAGGAATACGCCTTCAGAAGTTACACCTAAACATTATCGTCGAAATTACAGAATTTTGTCATAAGATATTCATCACATTATTTGTCTGATACGATACTATTGTCCGTTTAATACTTATTTGATTTTTACGTCGTGAAACCCATATAATCAAGTCATTTTCAATATATTGAGCGGCGTATATTAAATAGGGAATCACTTCAGTTGCCATAATCAGTAGAAACGGTGATGTTTCTGTTTACATTTTTGATAGAATTGATTTGAGTCATGTTGTTGCACAACAAAGAGCGATGTGAGCTTCTGTAAGTGTTTTCGGGACTAAAACGATCTGAACCTCTAACAATGTTTCGAGTGTAGGCGTTAACGTTAGTCTGATTTTTTTTTTTTTGAAGGAGACGAGACGCGGGTTCGTAAAAATATTTCTAAAATATGGATATTTTAATAATATAAATAAGATGAAGAAGAAGAACAAAAAGAAATAAGACAAAATTATTCAGTAACAGAGGAAGCGAACAAATATAAAAACAAATTTCAAGTAGATGAACAAGTGTAAAGAACATTAATAACACACTTAATATAAACCTCGGCATGAGAGAATGACACAATATCCACATATATACAACATTTACGGGAAGAAAAAATGGCACGAACATCACTCCGATTTATTACAAATTTATGGGATTTTACACAACACAAAGACAGAACAAAGCTAATTGCATAGTGATCGTGTTCCAAGAAAACAAAAACCGGATGCACGCATTTGCTGCCATACCTACAGACTGCAAAATATCTTTGAAAGCCTTAACTCAATTATCAAATACAAGATTCTTGAAATTTAATTTAAAGTATATGGCACATGATGACATCAGCAATACTAGTTGTAGTTCCTGCTCTGAGATTGTTTGGAAAATATTCTGATAGTCTCATTAAAAATGTTCTTAAACTTCCATGCCTTAAAGAAATGAAAACATTTTATCAAAAGGCCATCTCATCCATTACAAATAGCGTTACCAATGTAAAATGTATGAGATGCTTTTTTTTTACGAAAATGAATGGTGGAAAATGCCATGAAGCCATTTCTGAACTTAAGTCTCTCGTCAGGACCCAGAAAAAATGCATACAAAAGAAATAATAATAATAACATATATTGAGGAAATGTGTTGTTTTCAATTGTTGTAGCTTTTCTTAACCACTGGACTATTGATTCAAACTTTCTAGTTTGGTACATTAAGAATTTCTCATTATTTCATCCAATAAATATTTATTCTGATATACACTCCGTACTTATCACTGTACTTTTACAGTGTTAAATATATCAGCAAAAATGAAACGCTATCAACAATAAATTTAAAATTTATAGACGGCTTTCTACGTGTGCGGGTATGGACACGGTTTGTTTCTCGTATTACGTGCTTGTGCCAAATAATTTAACTTGAAAATGTTAAACAAAAAAAATACAGGTATTCATAAACGATATATTCTAATTACGAATATGTTTTTTTTTGCGCTGAATATGGTAAACAGTTTTTATTTAAGAAGAATAAATGTTTTTCAAATGTATTACTGTCTCTCCTGCGTTTCTATATTTATTTTAATTAAACATATTCAGTGTTTCAGTTACATAAGATTTCAATAATTAAATAAAGCAATATATGTTTGCTATTTACTCTCATGTAACAAATTTCAGACACACTACAATGTATTTTAATTTCATTACTGTTCAATACGTTAATTGATTTTCATATTTTAATATTACGATATAAATATAATAACTTATTCTTTACAGTTTATTGATAACAGGTCGCCACCATATTAGATGAATGACAGCGAAAATTTAACATTTCATTTTAGTATTATGATTGCATATTTTTCTTAATGTACAATATACGGAAATATGTGAATGAAATATTAAGAAGCCTTTCTTCAGTAAAATATCTTTCCAACTGTACAGTCCTTAGACTAAGAAATATTACTCCGTTATTACACACACACACACACACACACACACACACACACACACACAGAGAGAGAGAGAGAGACAGAGAGAGAGAGAAAGAGAGAGAGAGAGGTTAAAATAATTTGAAATATATGCTATATTTATGGGCAAAAGTGCACAATTTCAGGGATGGAGCGTAAAAAATATTCTGTTGTCACAGAGTGATTAGTTGAAAGGTCAAATTCTTATATATATATATATATATATATATATGAGTGCGTGTGTGATAAATATAATCATCATTTTGGCTTTATGCCTATCATTTTATTCATAAAGTCTTTTTACAGATATATCTTTTATTCTAATCTGAATATTTGTTGAATCACACACACAACTATATATACGTAATTACTATGTAATTAAACAATCAAGAGAGAGAGAGACAGACAGACAGAGAGAGAGAGAGAGAGACAGACAGACAGAGAGAGAGAGAGAGAGAGAGAGAGAGAGAGAGAGCGCACGCTCTTGGCCCACAGACAGAATCGCCGACTGACGCCAATCCGGTCGGGTTTCAATCCTGGGTTAGGATGCGATCCGAGTCTAACCGTACTGATTAGCTGTGATACAGCGAAACAGATCTGTCTGCGGATGACTATAATATATATATGTGTGTGTGTGTGTGTGTGTGTGTGTGTGTGTGTGTGTGTGTGTGTGTGTGTGTGTGTGTGTGTGTGTGTAAGTAAAATATTATCCAACGCTAAAAACACGATTTGGAGTTTAATACATTATGCAATCATCTGGTGCATTCAGAAAATAAACCGTTGTTCAACTGGAATTATTTTTACTAGCGTTGCTTAAAGTCCTATATACTCACCCCCACATACATATATATATATATATATATATATATATATATATATGTAATTGTTTACATCCATACCTATATGTATATACACTTATTTGCTTAAGCATACATAGTTATTTACTTATATATAAATAAATTAATAAATTAAATATATATATATATATATATATATATATATATATATATATATTTAATTTATTTACTACATAGAATTTTGCTTTTAAGTATGATTTTATTAATAGCTTTACCCTATCCTGTTTTCTGTTTAGATAAGTATTATATATATATATATATATATATATATATATATATATATATATATATATATTATTTTCTTTCTTGCTGCTTCTTTGATTAAATTATTATTAGTAGGTTTGGGCAATCTATTTATTGGCATGTTTTAATCGAAGCATTTTTATTATGCATTTATAACCAGTTTCATTCATTGTTACAGCAGTTTATCTCACTTTTAACCTCTATTATTAATGTTACTCTATCATATTAATGATAAATGTTATTATATAATTCTGGTTTGATATCCATTTCTTTATTACTTGAAAATTTTTATGTGTTTTAATCATATTGTTGTTGAATTATATTACAATACACATAGATGTTACTCCATAGCAAATATTTTATAATGATATAATTTCTACTTCAGTAAGTCTATACGCAGGTAATGTTATTATTTGTACAAAAGTAGAGACTTACTGTCATATAGTGTTGAATCACCGGTTCCGGGACAATAGCCGAATTTCAACCACATCAAGGCGGTGTTAGTACCTAGACATGTGGCCGCTCTAGTCTTAGATGTTCAGATGGTGTAATGGTTAATGAATCGGAATTGTTTATCAGAGTGTCGACTTCTAATTTCAGTTGGTTTGTTATATTCACTTACACGCAAATACCTTTGGGATATGTATGAGTCCTCCTTTTCCTCCCTCTGCTAGGGGTTAATTATTTTGAAATGTATTACTAAATTATTATGTTTTTGGATTTTTTTTCGAAAACCACAAAATATAATCATAACAAAAAAACAGATATGAGAAGAAGAATGTAAATATATTGATAAAATATATACAACCTGTACACGGTTAGTGGAATTTGGAATATTTGTTAGTAAGAGTCAGTTATATAAAAGAAGTAAATCCGCGTAATAAGTCTATATTCTTGCTGACCAACGAGCGGCGGTTCAACTGCTCTGACATTCACCAACTCTAATAACAACTATATTTAGTTGTCCCTCCCAGTAAGGGCAACATGTGACACATGGTCAGTTTTGACTAGGATTTCCGGGCTATATGGCATGGCCAAAAAATACCTGTCTATTTTTGCCCAGTCGTGATTCTACCCTTCGGCGGAACCACGACTGGGTTATTGCTCTCTGCTCGGAAGCAGAGAGCGCCCTCTACCCGAAGGAAGAGTGCTGACAGTGTTATAGTTGAAGAGCAACTCTAACATCAACAACCCGTTCTGTGTAGGAAGGATTATTTGTATACAATGGAAGAGTCCATAGAGTGTGTGAAAAGGAGTGACTCCCCAACATATTATGTCCCTCACCCATCCGCCAAACCTTGAAAAAAAAGAAAAATTCTTAAAATTTAAAAATTATATTCTGAATTTAAATAAGTTTCAATAGATCGATAAGAGGCAGAAAACGAATAAATCAATTTTTTTAAAAGAAGAATGTAATTTTTACTGACGCAGAATGAAACCGTCATGATAAATTACTAGTGTTTGAAATATTCTTTTTAACTATGTTATCCGAGATCGAAACATACGTTCGTACGATATTCCGATAGGTGGCACTATATTTTATGTGTTAATTTCATACGTAAAACTAAATCATGCGCTCACATATAAAGTGTTTTTATAATCATATCGCCCCTAACAAGGAAGTTTGTTGTGCCGTGGGTTACTTAGGAGGAAATTTATGAGAATGAGTGACAGGTTATAAGGATGTTAGGAAGTGAGTAAGAGAAGGATGAGAATACGGATAGAGTGGAGTGGATGGAGAAAGAAACATGAGAGTGAAAATGTAAGTTAGTGAGATAGGAGATGACTACTGACTTTACATTTAAATTCTTGGAGAAGTAAGTAAACGGAAGGGAATTCCACAGGCGGGAAGTGCTAGATAACTAAGTACAAAAAATATAAGACCTGAGCATTGGAACGATAAGTGTCTACTTCCGTACTGTTCAGTTTACAATTATGTGTAGGTTACTCAGATCGATATACACGACGCTAACAAGATCCACAGAAAATGGAACCTCTCCGACAGAAGATTTGTTTTGCTGCTCAAGACAAAATAAAAAGAAAGCATGTGAATGCATTCAAGCTAAATGCATCAATTGTGAAACGCATCAAAGACAATTAATATTAAACGGAAAGAAAAGCTCAAATAAATGTAGAAGCCTCATTGAAATATAGTATTAAAATAACTATCAGCTTGATTCCCATAATTCTTCTTCTTTTATGCGCCCTGTCCTTTCAGGACGTAGGCGATCATGGTTTTCCACATCTCCCTATTCCTGGTGGCTCTTAGCACACTTGTTCCTGTTGCACCATACAACCCTCGGTCCGTCATCTACCTGTCAGGACCTTCAAATATGTTATCCGCTGCTTTCCCCTGTCTCTTTTTCCCCTCTAACTGGTCTGTTAGTATCAGGTTCTCCAAGCCCTCCTTCCTCATGGCATGTCCCAGGAACTGTAGTTGTATCTTCCTGATGCTCAGTATTCATTTCTTCTTCGTTTCCATCCTTTCCGAAACCTCGTCATTGATCACACGCTCGGTCCATTATATCCGCAGTATCCTTTTGTAAAACCACATTTCCGCGGCTTCAGATTTTTCCTTCATCTTCAAAAATATTGTCCAACATTCACTGCCATATTGAAGAACCTATATCACATAGTAATCTAATATTCTCCTCTTTGTTTCTAGCGAAATTGTCCTGTTTCTTAATACTTTACTCAACTTCTGGAATGCTTCTTTCGCCATGCCAATTCGCCTTCGGATCTCAGTGTCGCACTTTCCGTCTTCTGTTAGAACACTTCCCAGATTTTACAATTTTTGTACCTGCTTGATTTTAGTGTCCCTCACCTGTATTTGGCATTTGGGGTTGCCTTTTTGGCTGATGACCATGTATTCGGTTTTATTGCAGTTTATTTGTCGTCCTTTCTTATCACTCTATTCAGCAAAATTCTGTAGGATGTCTTGTAGTTTCCTTTCCGTGTCTGCTATCAGCACTGTATCATCTGTGTACCTTATATTGTTTAAAATGTGGCCTCCGATGACGAAACCTTGCGTAACTTCTAGGGTCCTCATATAGTCTCGCTGTACAAGTTGAATAGATGATTAACGAGCCTGGAAGACTTGCAGCAATTTTGTCACACAGTAAGGTTTTCAGAGCACTGATGAGAGGTATTTACATGTTTGCTGAACAAGAGAACTCGTATGGATTTGCAATAAGCCTTCAAGTCGAAGCAGCTCCGATGGCGATATAAGGAGACATTTCAATCTTTCTATATATTTCGTACGTGGATTGGGAAATTTAAATATTTTTACGTCACGATAATCAGTTATGTTTTCGATGAAATCGATGAAGAAGCTTTGTCTTGTTAAGATATATCGATGTTGTCTTTTTTTCTCTGGTGTTATTTTTGCAAAACTCAATATCTATCAAGCTAAAATGCATTGTTTATTTAATTATTGATATCTTACTGGAAACATTGAATATATTTAATTAAAAACCAACAAGAAGCAGAATACAAAAACATATGTGTTTCGAAAAACATTCTTTAGCGTTAATTAAATGGATTACATTCACAGCATTAAGTGCAAAAATTAATAATCTTTATTAGAATGTACTGTTTATGAATAGAGATCAGTTCTTGTTTGTTTTATGGAAGGATTTAATTAAATTCTTTATTTAATTTATTTCGCATAAACAAAAAATATGAGATTCAAGTTGATGTATCCGTTCTTAGACGAAAATTGATTTTAAATTTACATTTTGAAGCGTACGGCAAGAATATGTTCTGCATGATGGCAACATATTATCTCGATGAAACATCACTGCCACAAATTTGTTAAGATTATGGGGTATATATTTCTGCTGCTTTTCTAAATATCCATGTGAAAAGAAATAATCTTTTTTCCCTTCATCTATTCAAGCAGGAGAAATTAAATTATAGATAATCAACCGGTCTACCACAGAAAAGAAATGGGAACTTTCTCCCTAGTCAGCCACGAATAAGAATAGACATGATTGCCTAAGCGTTTTTTACGTATGGCAATGAATTGAATAACTGATTGCAAATGGACCCAAGATAATATTCTATTTGCTATTATATATTAGCTTTAGACTTAAACAGTTGTCTTTACACGATATTTATTCTTCAAAGTGATACAAACTCTTTCAAAAATGTGTAATTATTTATGAGTCAAATTAATCGCTCGTTTAGGAATTATTTACATGCGTTTTATATTGAAAATTGAAAAATGGTAACTCTTCACAAGAATCTGTACAAAGCCGAGATAAAGTATAAATATTATATGTATATTATCATGAATTGGTGGGTTTTAAAACAGTTAGCAAAATGGATCCGAAAACCATTAGTCGGTTTTATATAGAACACCTAACAGGAAAACGTTCTATTTATATTTTAAAGCGAAAAGATACTTTGAGAAGAAATTTGCGAAGATTTTTCTATATATTAGCATGGAATACAAATAACAGTATTTTTTATTGATAGTTAGCATTATTTTCTTTTGAGAATTAGGAATCAATATTTATTCCAATGCAAGTTCAGTTTTGTTTTTTCTATTATTATTTATTCATTTTCTCACCGAAGATTCTGTAGCTAAGCAGCAATATCAGTGAAAAATTCGTTACGTTAGGGAGTAGCCATTCTTTCAATTGCTGGGAAGAAATTTTGAAACGGGAACTAAGATTAATAAAATATGTAATTTTGATTCATTATGGCCGCTTCAAGCTGACAATCTTATTACTGATCCCTTCGGTGGTGTTGAGATAAAAAGTAAATACATCTCGCTAAAGTTCCAATTCAGCTATTGCTTAAAAAATTAGATTTAAACTTTAAAAAGTTTTTATGCTTCATTGGTGAGTTGAATTACTGAGAAGCTCTTAGATGTAGCACAAGACCAGAACTATCGTGCAACTAGCTACGATCGAAATCACTGCTAAAATATAATGATTCTAGCGAAACAATCTTGTTAACCATTACGACATGTAACCGTCCACGTCATTAACTAGAGAGCGTAGACATACTGTATATATGCACACACGAATATATATATATATATATATATGTATTGTGTGTGTATTTTAGCAGCATGTTTTCATTAATACAGTTTTCATTGAATAATATAGACAAGTTCTGTCTATTTATTTTGTGTAAGATCCTTTCGTATGATCTAATTAGCTGATTAGCTTGATAGTGTTGTCATGAAAAGACGACAAGAAATCGAAATAATTGTTGATTTTTTATCAGGTGTGAGCTTTCGGCTTACATAAGCCATTATCAAAGGATGAACATTTAATATACAGTGAACATAGAACATTTAAATTATTAACAGATTGGATTTATACAGAGAAAATTAAACAGGTCCATTTTTTGCGTCGCACATGACCGCAGGCCGAGAAGGAATGGTGGTAGTTAGTTTTTGGTCAAATGAGAGTATAGTGGCAATTGGTCTGCGTATCTTCTTATCTGCTTTAGGCTGATCTGCTTTATCTTGATCTAATCTCAACTCTTGTGAGGGCAAATATATGTCGTTGCAGCAAGCGTTCAATCCGTTCTTTGGACGATGCCACCATTACACCCCCCTCCCAATTTTTTTTTCTCTATGTAAGGGGGTTTTAATTTTTTTTTTTTTTGATTTATCATCAATGGATGGGTGAACTTCCTTTTCTTGCCTGATTTTCTTTTTCAGGCCCTGTTTGGGGCCTTTCTGACTCGAGTGTATCAAAGATTTTGTCTACATGTTCTTCTTTTGGTTGCGTGTTGGTTTCTTCTAACCGCCTTTTCATTATTTATTTTATGTCCCTTCTGTGCGTGTATTCTGGACCTTGATTCATGTATAACACATTCTGGACCTTGATTTATGTATAACACATTCTGGACCTTGATTCATTTATAACACATTCCCGATCCGATTACTTATCGCACCGGCTTCCCAGTAGGACGTTTTTTTAAAACATTTTCTACTTTCTGACAGAATGTATTTATAGGTAAGTGCAATTAGTCAAATATTTTGCATTCAATCGGAATGGAAAAGTTTCTCCGTATGGTTTAGGACGAAAGTTCTGAGTTTTTCGTTTTTCCGTTGAATGATGCATTCGTAGTTACCTGTCCCTCGAATTTTATTCTTTTACCTGTTACTGATCTTTCGATTTTGATTGTACTTTGCATTGTGGGCATATTTAGTTTTCTCTATGTTTGCAAAATGATAATAGTCAAATCGGAAACTGAATCTAGCTGTAATTTGATTCTTTCGGTTAGAGTATCTACTACTACTACGTATTTCCTTGTGTTTACTCCGTCCTAATATTTTGTTCTGGCATCTCTTACTCTGCTTCTGTTTCCAATTCTGCAATGACAACTTTTGTGTCCCATTCTTTTACATGCTGAACATGTTTTATATAGATATATGCAGTCTTTATACCAGTGAAGAACTCCACATTTATAACACAGACTAGGAAGGTTTTTTTTAATTCATAATTGTTTTGATTTTTTGGTGGGTAGGGTAAAAATTGTACATTTCTGTTGTGATTTTTCTTCAGGAAGGGACAAAAATATGTCTTTCTGTTAACCTTGCATATATGTGCAATGCACGATTCTTCTATGTCCCTTGAGTTTTTCTTGACGTTTAAACACCTCTGACCATCTTCTGCTAGTTTCTGTAATGTTAGTTCCGGCTCGTTTCATTTTTTGTGTATGTGTGAAAGTCAAACTGACTGTCAGGTCACACGTACTTAGATAAGACACATATTAAAGCTGACTGATATCATCAGACCAGAAATGGGTCCCACATATCAATAACACAGAAATATGCCATGAACACACACACGTAAATAATACTCTAAAACACTTACACACACACACACACACACACACGCGAGCGCAAGCACTGGCTACAATTAATGACAGCAGCACCCAGGAATGACTATTATTTGAAAGGAACGTACTCACTCGGACGGACGCAAGCTCTTCTGCCATTCTGAAGATGAGACTTTTCATCTCGAAATATTAATGTATAATAAATAGATAAACAATTTGTTTATCTCCCTGTATTTTAATAAATGCATTGTGACAGCCTTCAAAATCTAACCGTACATTTTATAATACGTTTTTGGCAGGACTCAGAGTTACATGTGATTAATCAATCATCATGTTTTAAAACGTATGTAACTCCATTCGGGAATATAAAGGGATGATAATATGTGTATTTAACCATTTATTTAATCATTTCACCCCTAGAAATGTTCTATATATATTCCCTCCAGTCACGTTCAGAAACCTGAGAATAAATAAGATCAACTAATAATCCTCTTAAAAATTTTGCCGTCATTTTTATAGCAGTTGTACACGTGTACATTATATTAAGTACAACCGGTGATACTTAAATACTTTCACTCTTAAACAAATCATCCACACAATCAACATCAGCACCTCCAGAAGCCATAAATGAATCTATTCACAAAACTTTCATGTTGTATACGTATTATCAACCGAATTCTGGCTAGCAAAACTTTAAGCATGATGCACATATATACAGGTTATATTTACGCAAAATCTACTTGACGTGAGTTCCACAGCGAAAAATATAAATATCGACATTTTATTTTCTCTTTCATATTTTGTTTTCTCTTGAAGCTTAAAAAGAACCAACTTGGTAAGTTTCCTTTTTTTATTATTCAAGCTTTTTGATTTGATTTAAAATTATATATATATATATATATATATATATATATATATATATATAATAAAACAAAATTTTGATGTTCAAATTCGTTGAATAGCCATTTCAACGAGAAAAATCTTGCGTCCTCAGGAACGAAATTTATTTAAAAAAATAACAAAAGAAAAACATGAGAAAATGACAAAAGATTTTATACCGGCCGAAGTCCAAAAATTAAAGGGGTTGGATTAATAAAAAAGCTGACAGATATCTATGTCTATGTTATTTTTATTTAGATTTTTTGAAACCTTAACTGAGTCGAGAGATTAAAAGTTGAAATTTAGCCTTGTCTGGCCGAAAGAAATGGTAGGGAGAAGAAGGAAAATAAGAAAAGATAGAAAAAGGAAAAAGGAAAGAAGTAAAAGGGGAAGGGTGGTGTCATGGAAGAAAGCTAAGAAAAGAAATAATCTATTTCCATAGAAACAAGGATATTGTTATCAATAGTGTTGAAAAATCAGCCATAGCGATTTTTAGTTTAAATAAATGAGACAAATTTTATAGAAAAAAAAACTTTTTTAAGAAGAAAGTTTGAAATACAAAACTAAACTTAAATATAAACCTCTAAATTAGTTTTAAATTAAAAAAATAAATAAGACATAAAAATAAAAATAAAAAGATAAAAATATTAACTTAAGAAGTAGATCAATTGAACAAGTGTACACACACGCACACACGCGCACACACATATATATATAAACACACAAGTACAAAAGCACACTCTCACACACACATACACACCCACACACATTAAAAATAAATAACAAAATATATAAAAAACATATAAAAATAATATATACAAAACCAAATAAAATAAAATAAAAATGGGACATATACATTCATAACAAAGCCCTGGGACGTTAAATGCGTAAACTTGTTATGACCAACAAAATTGAAATAAGAATCATCACAAAAATAAAACAAAATATATAAAAGTGCAGGAAAAAATATACAATGGTGCAGGAAACAATGGGGGCTAAAATTTGTCTAAGGATTCTTACTTGTTAAATGGTAGATATTTAGATAGGAAACAGGAAGAAAGGAGGAATCTATAATTCTGGGATCAGTAATTCGTAGTGGAGTTCAAAATTACCAGTTAAAAAATAAAATAAATAAATAAATTAATTAAAAATTAAATTAAATTTCAAATTTAAAATCCTAAATGGAATAATTCACAAATTTCGCCTTATGGCGGCATTTGCGAACGAATTCTCTTCTTAAATTCAAGAGTACGTGCTGGTTAGGGTATTTTAATATTTTTAATTTTACCTGCAAACATAGATTGCATCTATCGTGAAAATTTCTAGGAGTACGAGCTGAGCCTATTAGTTTCCATCTAACTATGTGTTCGTGTTTTTAGTTTATAATTGGCACTGTAACTTGAATATAAATTACATTGAGCGCACCACCATGATAAACTTTAATATTAATGTAATTAATATTAATTAGTATCGGGTTTTTGGGATTTATCTACCTGCTTTTCCTTTTTTAAAGTTATATATATATATATATATATATATATATATATATATATATATATATATATATATATATAATATTTTCGATAACGTCATGAGTTTGAGGATTAGAGATTAACAGGCATGTTTTATGCGGATAAGAGAGAAACGAAACGGTTAAGATCAAAGAAGCATCCTTTTTGGTGTCGCTTTCCCAAGGCAGTGATTTGTGCGAAGAAGCTGGTTAAATAGAACTTACATCTCGAAAATTGAAGGAAATGATTGTGATCCACTATAATGAGTGTAGCATGGTGGATTTTAGCGGTGATGCTAACCATTGGTTGAAATAATTTGCATTGTTCCTCTGAGGCCCGTAACGTTTTCTAGGTGAGATAGTGGTTGTTAGTAGGAAAATACTTAGTCATTCACAAAGAATTGCAAACGCTTTTTAACACCATCGAGAGAAGAATGTATGTTTACTAAATCAGTCAAGAATTTTTATACGTAAAAATTTTGT
This sequence comes from Ascarosepion bandense, assembly GCA_037127315.1. Taxonomy (NCBI): domain Eukaryota; kingdom Metazoa; phylum Mollusca; class Cephalopoda; order Sepiida; family Sepiidae; genus Ascarosepion; species Ascarosepion bandense. The sequence continues at coordinate 9,278,870 of JBBBDQ010000428.1, read as the reverse complement.
TCATATGAAGCACGTTCAATGCAGACAACGACCCCATTTGTATTTTTTAATAAATCACTCCAGAATATTTCAATTTAAAAGTTTTGATTGTATGAAATTTAATTCTTCATGTTCAAAAATACAATTCCAATTTTAATGAGAAATATTTTAATGACAATCGATATAAATCAAAGAAAAACAATATTTGATACAAACAACTCAGTTGCTTTAAATACGTCGTGTATTTATATAATACATATTATGACATTTTGACTATATTTTCATACCTTTTTGTATATTAGGCTATTTCACAAAATGAAATGATATCAGATACAAATCTGCAAACAATTTCATTATCAAAAACGTATAAAAATACGAATCGAAATTCCAGTTTGGCTGCGAACAGCTGCCATTATATTTGCTACCCTAATAATATGACATCAGCTTTTAAAACGATTTTCTTCGCTAACTCTTAGTTAAAATAATGCGAATGTTTAATAGCTTTATAAAAATATGTCGTTTATAAAAGCCTTTGACAGTCTGAGTGTATATCACAAATGTCGCATTTAGCAAAGGAACCAGTGAGTAAGATACAAAAAAATTCGATTTCGAATCCATGTGTTCGTCTTTAGATCGTTGTCTCAATGAAAGACCTAATCATTTTTTGACTTCTTCCAAACCCACACTTACTTTTCCGGTCATGGTGCACGCTTGACTGGCCAACCGACAAAACTTCCTCGTCAGCCGACCGCGTTCAAGCGTACATCCTTCCAGTTCACTTAGTCCAACTTTGTGAAACTGTGGTTACCTTCTTTTGGTTGCTCGGGTGTAGAAATTGTTTTAAATCATATCACACCATGCAAGGTATTAATGTCACTAAGACGAAAGCAATAACCTAGTACGAATGAATAAGAACAAAAGAGAAAAAATATTAAGGAGCAGTGACAATAGAAAATTTCCCGAGAAGACAATAGATAAATATTGGCATTGCATTTTAATTTTCAGGATCAAATTTGGCAGGAAAGCATAGACGGAAAAATTTTCCACAAGCGAGTGTTGCGAGAAAATAAGCCTTTAGCATAAAAATTACGGTTACATCTAACCAATTCAACTTTACATTGATGAAACCTTATCTAGTTCTGCGCTTAAATTCATAAAGTTTAAGTACGATAACGAAGAGTTTGTCTGAACAGTTACCACGAAAGTATTTATAAAAAGGGCACAAATAAGCTATATAACGCTGATAGGGACTATATTACTAGAATAAGTACGAATACATTCATGCAAACGTTAATCAGCAAAGTAAACATTCATTAATTCCGAAACATTTGATTCGCATTTAGTGTGACAAATCCAGGTCGGATGAAAAATCAGTGTGCCGTGTTCAGTTACCGATCGAGTACAAACTCGAGTACCATTGAAAGATATGAATACTTCCAATTTACATATTATGGATTAAAAAGAAAACAAACAAGTTAGTCTGGACTCAATAACTTTTATTGGAAGTCTCTAATGTTGCTTCAATAAAATCCCGTATTTCTCGACAGCCTGACTTAATCGTTTGTTTGTGTGGACACTAAAGCCGCACATTGTCTTATTGGCTAAGTTTGTTTTCTTTTACGGCATAGGAAACACAATGGGTTATTTAATACCGACAAAAGTTTTAGAATAGATTTCTATGTGAATAGAGTATGTTTTCTTTGTAAGAAATAACTTCGTAGATCAGGTTTCATTTACGTATTTTTGTAAAGTGGGTTTTGTTGAGAATCAGATATAATGCCATGTATTTCTTTTTCCTTAAAAAATGAATTGCTGGTAAATTTTTGCTCCTTCAAACATGTATTGCTAGTAATATTTTTTCTTAAAAATATATTACTGGGAATATTTTTTTTATTTTATATCTGTACAGCTGGTAATATATTTTCTTCAATAATTTATTGCTGGTAATATATTTTTTCATAAATGTATTCCTGGAACTTTTATTATAAATGTTTATTTTATATTTTCTTGGTGTTTAGACATCTGTTTAGGGGTGAAGTGTTTACACACAGTTGGGAACCTAACAAATGCTACAACTCCAGGTCAGAGTGGACTAAGTAAAAACAGCTATTAAAAATTGGTTCCATGTTCCTCACAACATTCCAATCACATAATTTGCTGCCGGATGCAGTTCATCGCCATACTCAGGATTACATTGTTTTATGTTATGTGAATTGTGAAATCTCTCATAAAGTTACAGACATTGGCAAGGATTAGCGTTTTCTTGCACAAGACTACGTATATATTACATTCTCAAGAAGGTGTGTAACACGCCGGCAGCATCACTTAATATTAAATGTGGTTACTCTCGAGTGTATGCTTTTAAAGTAAAAACCAAACAGAACAAATATTTAACTATAATAATTGATTCATATATTCAGTTAGCTATTTGCGCCGTTGTGGTCAACACTCTTCTCAATCACAGAAATGTGGTCCATGGTGATATTTAAGGCATAATAGTACAATGATTTGGCTGTTCTCTTTGCACAGGAGATGCTGAGGTTACCCTATACAACCTTTCTGAAATACATTTTTTTAAAAATAAATCCCCCCTTTGTATTAGGGGAAAAATACAACAAATGGATAGATGAAACCAAAAAGTTGCAGTTTAGGGTTTTGGGGAAAAATCTTTTCTTTAACAAATAGACTAAAAAGACTATGGAAAGAATAGGGGATTGGGACTCAAAAGGAATATCACATCAAATGTAGTAAAACTGAAGAGAAAATGATAAGATCAGATTAATGGCAGGTAAAACATTAAGGAAAGGAAATAGACAAGGGAATAATAGGGTCAAGGAAAAAGAAAAAAGAAAAAAGAGGAAAAAAAGGTTGGTTAGCATGTATTCTTCAGGGTCAAACCCCAAAGCGAATCTCCATTCTGATTAGCCACACAAAATAAAGACCCACATACATTCACAGCAAACCAAAAGATTTTGTCATTTAAATGTAAATCATCTGCACAACCACACCAACATTGCCTGATGATGAGAACCTATCTCGAAACATAGAAATTTCCATGTCGCAATGTAAAATAGACACTTCACTATATATATATATATATATATATATATATATATATATATATATATATAGTCTAACCGTACTGATGAGCTGTGATACAGCGAAACATATCTGTCTCCGAATGACTATATATATACAGCTCATCAGTACGGTTAGACTCCGATTGCTTTTTAACCCGGGATTGAAATCCGACCGAACTGGCGTCAGTCGGCGATTCTACCTCTGGGGTATGGACATTCGGTGGAAAAAGACAGACATTTCTAGCGCATATACTATCATTATACGCGCCCACAAACTTAGAAAGCTATAAATGTGTTATCAATGGTAAGTAGTAAGATTAAATCCACGAAATTAAATATTGTGACAATGGCACCCACTTTTAATTTGAACACTGCAAATGTTAATCTCTCCCTCAACAGGAAAATATTTCATTCCTACTTTTCCCTGATCTTTCTTCCATCTGGATAAATTAATACAAATCATTTTTGTAAAAACTTTCGGCCTCATGAGTTGAATATTTTTAATATTCACATAATAAATTATGACTAATTGATTTATAAATTTGTCCAACTTATTCCCTTATATATATATATATATATATATATATTCATCATTAATCGACGATACAATTGCTACAAAAAGAGAAAATTAGTCACAATTTACTCAAATCTTTCACAGGTGCTTGTTTAATTTTTGGAAAAAGTCTATGCAACATATAATCGATTTTTTTTTTATTTCATTTACTTCAGTCACTGTTTTCCTGCCAAGAATATCCACATACGAAATCCGATCTATTTCAACTGAAAGGCAATGACATCTATATCAAGTTGCCTAGTGTCACTGTAATATTTTAAACTGTCTCTGTGACGTGATAAGCCATCTTGTATTAGTTATAAAAAATACGCCTGGCTATAATTATTTTTACATATGTGTACGTCTTCTGTCAAATATTGTATCAAATGCTCTGATGTATTAATATAACGTAAAGATGTAAAAAAATTTAAAAATTATAGAAATGCTGCAACTAAATGGAGATAAGTAGAGAGCAGTCAGAGAAACGGAAGTCTGCATTTTTAACAATGTTTATTAAATTTGTCTTACTTGATTTTAAGTCCTGTTTACTGAGGTGAATGGTAAATCGATGGAGATTGCATTTGTCAACCAGGAACATGTGTCATTTTCAGTCACAAAAACAACAACCAAAAAAATGCCAGTAGAAAAATACTTAACAAAAATATAGAGAAATATATTTTATTCTTACGGCATTTTATAACTCACACCTTGGAAAAGAAATATAAGTCAGTCCATTTATTGTTATTTTGATAAGAAAACATTTGGCATTCACTGGACGAGCAGCCAGTGTTGTTCGATTAATACAATTTCCATGAAAATTGTTTATCGGTTCTGCTTTTGCTTTTTTCTAGAATTGATAAACTTACGACCATATCCAGTTGAAACAACTTCTCTCGTGCGATTACTGAAGTTAAGTAACGTCTAATTTAGTTGTTACATAGGTGACTATTTGGGAATATAAGGGGATATCAGTTAAGATGTGCCGATGGAGTAATAACGGCTAGGAACTATAATTGGTGCAGCAGGGTGTCATATATACGTGGCAATTTCTGGAAACCATAAAACAAAAAACATTAATTAATTTAATTTAAATTACAATTTTGATGTAGCTAAATTATTTTATATTTATTTTTATGCCTGCATTTAACTATCAATTCGTTAAGTTGATTAAAGAGTTTTTATCAAATAAAATTCTCCACAGGAACTCCTTAATCAACGTAACGTGATAGATAAATGCAGGCATATATATATATATGAATGTGTGGGTATGTGCATATATGTGTGTATGTGTGCAGGTATGTATGTATAAATGTGTATATATATATATATATATATATATATATATATATATGTATATATGTATTTCTATCTATATATGTGTTTGCATGTGAGGTGTATGTATCGATGTGTATATGTGTATGTATGTATGTAAGTGTGTGTGTATCTATATATATATCAATGAAATATATATATATGGGATATGTATATTTTTGTTTTTAAATGTACTTTTATGTAAGCATGTATATGTATATACATGTATATATACATGTATATATATATATATATATATATATATATATATATATATATATATAATTAGATGTTTATATAGATGTGGGCATGTATATGTAGGTATGTATGTGTATGTATGTTTTTATATTTATGATTATTATTTTATTACTGTTATTGAAGATCTGTTTTCTTTTTTACTGCTAATAATAATATTATTATAATTAGTGTTAATATTTTTTAAATTTAAAAATCTATATATATATATATTTTTTTTTATTTTGATTAGTATTAATTTTTATTTTTATTATTATTTTGTTACTATTATTTAGGTTCTTTTTTAGCTCTTAGAATAATAATAATATTATTATTTTTTATTATTGTTAAAAAATTTATATATGTATTTATTATCATTATTATTATTATTAATATTATATTATTATTTAAGATTCTTTTTATTTTTATTTTTTACTAATAATATTATTATTTTTATTATTAGTGTAATAATTTTATATATATATATATATTAATTATTGTTATTTATTATTATTTATTACTATTGTGTAATATATTTTTGAAGATTGTATTTTAATATTTCATTTAAATTCATCTTATATAATTGTTAATGATTTTATCTATATTTATAATATATTACTACTAGTGGTTATAGTTTAATTCATATTAGAACGTATGGTTTACAGTTCTTTTAAAACTGTAAATATATACCATTTTAATTATAAGTAAATTTAATGTTAAATTTCCATGTCTTGTTTTTCTAAGAAAGTAGATAAATTTCCCATAGACTCGGGCTTCGATCTAAGACGTTAATTTTAATTTACTTTCTATCTATACTGTTCGTGCTTTTTCTATTTGTTTTCTTTTTTCTCTTCTTTCCGTTTATTTGTTCTATTTTTTCTATATTTAATTATATTTTTTCTTTTATAATTTTTGATTATTTTAATATATATATAATATAATACGAATAGTGGTTATATTTTAATTTGTATTAAAAATTATGTTTTATAATTTATTTTTACCTTAAATATATCCCATTATACTTAAAACTAAATTTTAATGTTGAATTCCCGTGTCATGTCTTTCAAAAAAATCAGATGGATTGCAATAGACGCCGAAATCGATCTATAACTTTAATCTGTCTATATACTGTTTGTTCTCTTTTCATTTCTCTGTTTCTTTCTCTTCTTGCCATTAATCAATTGTCTATATTTTTCTTTTTCTTTCATTCTTTGGGTTTTTGTGACTGAGCGATTTATAGTTTTTTATAGATTACCGTTAAAAATGTCTGTTCTCAATATGGGCACGTGAGCGTCTATGTGTAATTATTTCCAGGAATATTTCGAAGATTAACAGTTGTATCATTTGGGTTTGACGAGCAGCGAGATCAGCGGCGAGATACGTAGTACCTATGAAATTGTAGAAAATCTAAAAATATTTTCTACGTTATATATATATATATATATATATATATATATTATAAATTATAGTTTAGAACATCTACAGAATATATTCTATATTAATATATCACTACAAATAGTACTTTTGTTTCGACATTTAAATTTCAATGTCTCATCAGATGGTGTGGACAGGAATGGAAATCAGCTTTTCTTATATTTGTTCAGTTGTGTGGGATGTTGGCGGCAGTTAGTGGTAAGGGAACAGGTTCTGCGGATTGACCGTTAGAATTTTGAAGAAGGTGTTGTGGGTAGTGAATATGGTTGATTAATGAGTGTCTTTGAGTTCTTTAGACAGATTTAATATTAGCAGCTAGAATGTAAGTTTTTATTGTCTTGTGACTAGACTATATCCTTTAGAATTTCTTAGAGGAACAGGTTAGGGGTAGCATGCTTATTCTGTCTCACATATTTTTGTATTTAAGCAGATTTATTTAATTAATCTATATTTATATATTTAATCTTCATTTTGGATTTAAAAAATCGATTTTTTATATTAAATTTTAAATTTTAATTAAGTCACAGTTTGGAAACAGATTTCTTCTATTAAATTTTAAATTTTAATTACATCACCGTTTGCGCTAAGATTTAATGTAAGAGGTAAAATTTAATGTTAAAAATTTACGGTAATAGGCAAGCAGGTAATAGGTGCATAATAAGTAGAATTTTATGTAGGAGGAAAGATTGAATGTTAATATTTAAGGTAATAGGTGAATAGGTAATAGGTGTGTTTGTATTTGAAGTAATATTTGAAGTTTAATGTGTGTATTAAGGACAGTTTTTATAATTAATTTAATTATGTATATGAAACCTTACTTTAGAATTTAGTAAATCGATTTTTCTATAGAATTTTTAAGTTTTTAGATTAATTTCTAGGTGGTCCTAGCTTTGGCTTTTATAATATTTTTAGCATGATTGTAAGGTTAGTTCTTTAGTGTGCTTGCAGTTTACTGTTGTTTCATGCCTCCGATTTAAAAGCTTGTTACTATTCATATATTAAATGATTTCAAATATATAAATAGTAACAGGCTTTTTTGATGTAGTTTTGCAATTGTTGCGATGGAATTGTAACGCAGTGCGTTGTCTTGGTGAAAGACCACTTTCTTTTTTTTCATTAATGGCTGTTTTATGGCGATTTCATCCTACGCGCATCAATAATGCTATAAACATTCGCGATTGATGTTTCTTCTTTTCTCAAGGTAAGCGATGAACAAAATACATTGCACATACCAAAATACAGAGAACAATGCTTGCTTTTAACCTTTTAAAAAACCTCCAACTTGAAGAAAACCTATCACTTCATAAGACACAAAAAGTGTCGAAACAAATAGCTAATTTTGTAGTGATGTTATAACATATTCATGTAATAAAATCTGAATACATATATATATATATGTACGTGTGTGTGTGTGTGTGTGTGTGTGTATGTGTGTGTGTGTGCAAGATATATTTTTTCTATTTAGGAAACAATTACTCTTTTGTGGAAATTTCTTTAAAAATGACGTATTGTTAGTATCTTCTTAAGGTTGTGTTCATTGTGGGACAGGTTATATTTAAAGAAGAATGGGTGGAGATGTTTTTCCATATTTATCAAATTACTAAACTGTCCCCTTGCTCAAATTAAATTGAAACACGTGCTTAATTTCCTTTCTTTTATCATGTGGTCAGTTTTAGACATAATGGCATGAAAGGGTGTAATCGATTTTTCTTTTTTTATAGATTAGTTCACTTGCAATGTTATTTAGAAATATGAATATGAAGTAATATGTTTAGCCTTGAAAAATATTGTATCATCACTGATTGCATCAGATTTTTATAAGGCCTATATAGGATTGTCTCGACTGTCAATTCATCGTCTAACCGTCATTGTCTGCGATGGACGTTACTCCAAGGAAGCGTATGAAAACTGTAAAGTTGCATCGAACACACTAGCATGTCATACAGAAAAATCGCGGATATAGTTGATGTCAGTCTTTCCACCGTCAGTCCTGTTATTCAGGCGTAGCAACAAAATGAATACCTCCGTTCAATACGTAAAGACAAATGTGACCGGAAGAGAAAGTCAACACCAAATGACGAAGATTACGTGATCATTGAAAATGTGAAACATCCTTTTTTGTTTTGCTTCTATTAATGTGCACAAGGGTGCATTCAGTTAAATGTTAAATAAAGTCTATCGTTGATAATGGCTAAAGGTATGGCTGAAAACCTTTGGACAATTAAAACATTAAGAAAATCTCTATATAAAAGGCAAATGTATTAAAAGTTCACATGAGCAATTATATGTGAAACTTAAGCACAGAACCTTGATGGAATTATTAATATATATACATATGAAAAACACTGACTGAGTATTATAAAGATTTTAATCTCTTTTTTACAAAGTTTTCGGAAATTGCCATGTATATATGACCAACCATCAATTATATAACATTATAGATTAAGGAAGTTAAAATTTGGAACTTGAAAAAATCGCACGTAAAGAAAGTTGCAATATAATGTCAAGAGTTATCACAAGAAATATTTTTCTTCCAAAGTTTCTATTTATTTGAACAATTAAACTTAAACACGAAATAATTTGGGATTTTTATCGCGATATAGATATCACGGAAACATGTGTCGCTTAAATAAAACACGGGTTTTAACAACAAGAAAAAAATACAATATGCTTAATAATAAATATTTTTAAGTTTAGTATTCATTTATTTTAGAAATTAACTGAAAACATCACCATTAGAATGGAGTAAAAATACCCATGATATTTAGTTTCATATTCAAATAACTATTTACGTATGCCGTTTTATTTATTGCTATTTTTATGGTATTCACCTGTTGAAATTACCTCCCCCTAAACACTTGTTTTTACTTTGTTTACTGTTTACGCTTTTGATTATCACGAATATCTATTGTATTTTTTAATAGTTAAGTCTTATGTTAATGAAAAATTCAGCTATTATCATTATTCTGATTTGTTTATATTTTTAAGTTAATATTTATTTATTAAAAACCTGTTTACGAGCTAATCTCGGAATTAACTCTATTTAATGTAAATAAACATTACTTTTAGTTTAATGTACTGGATTTATTTCAAATTTTATTAAAGCTATTTTAAAAATATTTGTGGAATTTCATTTCTGAGAGTACACGTTTTTTTTTTCAAGTATTTCAGGATCGTGAATACCTAAAGGATCAGATTGACAAATATGGTAGAGCGGGTATCTTATTTATTCTTTTTCTAGCTGTAGTAGGATTCCGTTATAGTGAAGGGTAATTGTATACCGTTGCAGGTTAACGGAATTGGCCTTGTGGGAAGATAGCCCACTATAATTCATAAAATGATTATAAAATCAAGGAAGGCAATTTGAGTATAAAATAACATTTATATATATACATATATCAATTAATGTTTTTACAATTAAAATAATACTTGAGTATAAGTCCAACGGAGGTTAGAATGTTCATGGAAAATATAATGCTGAAAAAGATAAAAGGCTGAGGAATGTGGAAGCGTCTTGTAGGTAAAGGGGAAGTTCTTTTTGAAGTTGCCGTTTCTAAGGTCAATGAGTCAGTAAGTACTTTTGAGAAATGTCTTTGAAGAGGTCAGTAAGTACATATGAGACAGTGGAGAAAGAAAGAGGCAAGCATAGTAGCCGGTCGACTTAGGTCAAGGGAGAAACTAATCAGCTCGTCCGTCTCCGCCAGTCTGTCTCACGATGCTTTGTCTTCTCTTTTATATCTGCCTTTTGGATCAGAAGCTCGTTTGGAATATCATATTTGAATTTGATTCTTGTCTTCCCATTGGCTGGTAAATAAAATTCGCGTAGGCTCGCGATATGGAAATTTGATATTTGATTAATTTTTATTTTTCAACCGGAACATCTGCGGAAACTCGGATGCCAAGAGTTTTATTCGTTTTTCTTTTTGTTGTGAGAGAGCCAATTTTGTTCGGTCGGTATCACTACAAGGGCCTAAAGGCACTTTCCATCTTGGACCTGTTGATAAAAGTGCTTTAAAAAATAAAGGGGAGACAGAAAGGTTAAGAAAAATTTTAGATTCATCACCGACAGTTTCAACATCAAATGTCCAGGCTAGTGTTTCTTCCCCCTCCTACTCATCTTCTCCAAGTGAAAAACCAGAAAAAAATATTTGCAGTCAAGGAGTCATCCAAAAGGCCCTTATAATTTCCAAGATATGCTTTCAAGTTAGTCAGGTGGGACATATCTTCTAATCTTAGAGCTAGCCTGGTCAATGCCTTGCTCTTGGATTTGAAGGCTATGGGCCTTCTTATACAAAATATTAATATGAAAGATATTATAGATAAATGCAAAGTTGATAGGGCAAAGTCTAAAGTGAAAACAACTGCTCAACAGAAACATGATGACAGTTCGGAAAAATTTATATGTATTGCAGTTGATGGGAGAACGAATAAGGACACATTAATGTATAAGGAAATTATGGGAGAAAATGGAGGGAAAATTATGAAAAAAGCTAATGAACCAGAACGCCACTTAAATTTTACAAAGGAGGCACTAAATGAAAGTCAATATCTGATACATAGAGTTCTTCCTAATAGTGGTGCAACAAGTTTTGTTCATGCAGAGCAAATAGTGGATGTTTTGCATGAATTCAACATTATGAAGGCTATCCTTATTGATAACAATAATGCCAACACAGGCTCTGAAGCTGGAATGGTTGCCATTTTAGAAAAAAATATTTTTGTAAATCCTCACACAATTGGTTGCTCTTTGCACCAAAATGAACTACATTTCAGAGCTCTTTTCAAAAAAATAGATGATTGCACAAAAGGCCCTAGGGCATTCAGTAGTTTTCTGGAGAAATTCTGCTCAAATGATTGCCATCATTTACCTTAAATATCATTATTCACTATTAGCAGTCTTCTGCATTGAATTTTGAAAATTGATGAAATACATGATCTTAGTTGTGACCAAAGAATCCTGTATGAATACACAGTGGATATTTCTAGAGGTAAGTTTGATTCTAAATATGCCTCCTGGAAAATTGGTCCTTCAAACCAGGCAAGGGGGTTAACTTTGCCCATCAAGCTTATGTGTTTATGGAGTCGTGGCACATACCACAAAAGCTCACAAAAAATTCCAGTTTAATAAATTTTATTGTAAATGTCTATGCCACTTGTTGATTTGAAATTAAAAGAAATAATAAGTTCAACAATCAGCAAGTACACATTTTTAATATGATCCAGAATATTAAGAAGCAGTCTCATGAAATCCAACAGATCACATTATGAAATATACAAGGAAGTACATTTTGTTTGCTGCCTGAAAACCTATATTCCATAATCAAATCTGATAAAGTTGAAGTAAGAGAGGAAGCTTTAAAAAGAGTTTTGACCATTAGGTAAGTAAATATTTATTTATATATAAATGACTCTGTTATTTATTGCAATTTCTAGAATCATTTTAAAGATTTCATCTAATTTCGTCATAAACATTAAAGTAGTAGAGTTTGGATATTTTTAAATGAATCAATAAATATTTTTATATTATTTCAGGAGGGAAATCAACCAAGAAAAGGTTAAAAAGAATACCAACCATTAATTTTAATGCTACACACTGGACACAATTGATAGATGTATCATTATGTGGCATTTTTGAACCACCAAGGATGGAAGATTTTTCTGAATCTGAACTTTAGGAATCATTGTTAAATAGAACCAAGCTTGACTTGCCAAATTTGCCCTCACATTCTTAAGGCATGGAATGGGCAGTCAAGTTAACAACGGAAGCTTTGCAAACTGTATATTGTTTTTGGGTAGCACAGATTTTCAATTTTAAGATTAATCTTCATTTCTTTAATTAATATCCTTTTTATAAAATTAAATGACATTCCCTGATTTAAATAATAATATTTTTTGCTTTTCTCACTAATATTCAAGCCAAATCTTGCAAAACCGAGGAATTTTTAGTATATTTTTGTCTGCGATTTTGATGCCAAACGCTCAAAAAACCGTTGAAGTATTCGATCTAATATTTTGCATCAGTACTTAATAGTTCTATACACAACTTTCGCTAAGTGAGAGTTTTAATATTTAAAAAAAAGTGAAAAATCAACCTATCCTATTATAGAGGTACTATATCTATCTATCTATCTATCTATCTATCTATCTATATATATATATATATATATATATATATATATATATATAAATAACAGAAAATCATAGTGTTTTGTCCATCCCTGCTGAACCATTCCTTCCATGAGACAATGATGTTTACCCTTTCTAACTGATGCTTTTGCCAAGATGCCACAAAGAAAAACACTCAAGATAATTTAAGAATGTGTTGCAAAGAGCAAAGCAACGCCAATTATCACACCACAGAAAAACTATATCAAAGGAATTCTCCTAGAACTTTTTTCAAGTTACTTTAAATGATCTTTGCCAAGAAAGATTTTCAGCCGTGGTTGAATATTAGTTTTTAACGACTACAAGTTAATTAGTCCAACATTTCCTTTATTTGGCGATAAGTCTTTCTTTCTTTTTTTTCGTATTATTTTATAATATGAGAATGAGGTGTCGGTTGGACATGTAGGTTATTATTATCATTTTTTTCATTGTTCTGTTAGTTTCTTCAACCTTGCCCGTGTTTTTCATTTATTCCCTTTTTGTTTTTGAATAGCGATACATTTGCAGTCATGACCTTTCAAGAAGCATGAATAAAATTCTCGATGCGCTGAATCTCATCGGCTAATGCTATTGATATGTCGCAATTGTTCAAACTCAGGACAATCAGGATATGAGTACTGGAATAATTCGCCTCTATAATGATGTTAACCTGCCGTGTAATCCTAGGAACAGACTTTTACCCGCCCAACCAATCACATTTTCACTATTGATAAATCTTGAACGTAATGCTCTAATGTAGCAACCGTGTGAGCATGAATGTTCTTGGGGCTAAACCTTTTATCGATAGGTACTTGATTTCAGCACGATGCCAAATTTTGTCCATTACTAGTCTCTGTTTATTACTGATGAATCTTCTTTGAAATGTTAGTTAACCTAGAAAGAAACAATGTCGCTATTAATATGAAGAATGAAAACTAATGCATGCATCAGTTCACAGCTTTAGTATATCAACTTCATAGGTGACCAATAAACTTTACAGCCACCTTCATACATGCAAATAAAAAATAAAAAACTAAGGGTATGTAAGATTAAGGATTTGTAAATAAATTACCCGCTATAAAATTGTGCATTGAAAATACAACAGAATATCAAAAATCCAAAGGACACATAGCCAAGTAAATAAAAGCATTGGTTGAAGTAATCCAAAATAACTTGTTTCAAAGAGTTGTGATTTCAATACCTGGCTAGAGCAAACTTGGAGAGTAAACTTACTAAAGAAAATTAACTGTGATGGCCAGAAAAGGCATGAAACGTGGAGCTAGAACAATCTAACCCTGCGGAGTAAATAAAGGGTTCGATTCAAAATTCTAAATTGTATCACCTGAAGATGCCGGAGATTACAACGGCTGAAACATCATCAATGTAAAAATACAGATACGTACAACAGTCTGAACTCTGTAAATATTGTAAACTAAAATGTAGCCGGTTATCATTGTTCTCTTGTCAGATGTCAGTCTATAATAAAACGTATAAATATGTGTATACTGACTAAAATAAGTGGTGAAAGAAATGAATAGAGGGAATGGGAATCAATAATTGGTTACTTTTTTTTCTTTTTTGTGTTGTTTCTTTCTGGGTATATGATTCGATTCTCCATGTTTTTTTTTATTTGTCTCTTCCACGGCGCACTTTTTTTTCTTTTAAGTGCATATACATAATTTTAAAATATTCTTATTAAAATACGCGAATTAAATCAAAACTGTTTAATTTTAAAATTCATTAATAAACTCGTTGGTATTTCTTATCTGGAATTAACTTTCTATAAAAGTTATGTTTTGAAACTTTCAATTTTTACTGATTGGCATGTTGAAGTGTGTTCTCGCTGAAAATATATTTTAGAATTCTCGATTTCAGTATACTGAAATTTGTTTAAAATATTTATTTTTAGTATACGAATCTTTCTTTACAATATTTATTTCAGTATACAAAAATTTAATTAAAATATTTATTTTTATATACGAAAATTTGTTTAAAATATTTTTCAGTATACGACAATTTGTTTAAAATATTTATTTTTAGTGAATGACAACTTGTTTGAAATATTTCTTTTGTATCCGAAAATTTGTTTCAAATATTTATTTTTAGTTTACGAAAATTTGTTTGAAATATTTTTTTAAAATACAAAAACTTGTTTAAAATATTTATTTTTAGTATACAACAATTTGCTTCAAATATTTATTTTTAGTGTACAAAAATTTGTTTAAAATATTTATTTTTTGTGTACAACAATTTGTTTCAAATATTTATTTTTAGTATACGAAAATATATTTAAAATATTTATTTTCAATTGATATCTTATTATTTTTTAAATTCTATTTTATCTTTAAGATTTAGAATATTATTTTTTCCCCACACCCCTTCTTTAATATTTATAAATGACAACGAAAATGAAGATATCTTTAATTTTTATCCTATAATCCACAAAAGTTTATAGGTATATTATAACATGAACACTCCCCGCTTTATCTACACTTCGGAAAAACATGACTCATGATCGGCATCTGAAGAAAGCAAAAACTGGGATATTTCTAGATGTGTGCGCGTACAAACAATTGCCTGGCCCATTACACCATTGAAACACTACCTACATACCGGGAAGGAAATTAATACAACTCATATTTTATTTCAGGCAGAAGTATAACAGAAAAACGGTAATGTGGAAATTGGTTGTTCAGAAGAAATTACATAAGAAATTTCGAATCATAGATTCAAACCCTGCGGATGGGCATCTCTGTGAAGCATTTTTCAAAGTGTAGGTAGATGATTAACCGAACTCCTTGCTCCGCTGATCTACTTCAAGAAAAATGTTACTGTAGTGTTCACCTTTTAAAAGATCCCGTACCACTCGAGGTAAAGTGTGACAAGTTAAAACCTTTATCTAATATGTGCTATAGACAACGGTTATATCTAGACTGAACAGATTACGAGTCTACTAATCAAGGAAGATGATGTTTGGGTGTCTGTTTCACAAGATAGCGTTTTGTAGGTAGAGGCTGCTTGAGTGAACGCGCATCTCACAATTGAGTTATGAAAGAGATGGACGGTTCACAACAAAGTGCGTGGCTTGGCGGGTCTTAGACCTGAGGGTTACAACTAATGGAACTATGGATTGTAGCTCATCTGAACATTTATCATTTAAATAGCGATCGCGCAAATATAGACACGCAACGTGTCGTCTGTGAGAAAATAGTTGCAGGGTTGAAAATAAATAGTCGCCTATAAGGGAGTGGAGACGATTTGGGACTCCATCGAAACTGGAAATTGACGCCTAGGCAGCTAGGATATATGGTGGCAGTACTAAACTTTTGTCCTGGTTTCTGATATCCAGAAAAGTCAGGACACGTGGAACTAGAACAATCTAACCCTGAGGACAAAATAAAAAGTTCAGTTCGAGATTCCAAAGTATATAACCCGAAGAAGCCGAAACTTAAGGGTAGATGGTATCATAAGTTAGATTCTGGAGCGTTACAGTGAACCGACAGTTTTTCTAGAATATTTAAGGATGAGTTGCATAGTCGATATTGAATTCTAGAATACTGTAATTACTTAAATGAGACCTTTGTTTTACTGGTTTATTTTATTTTAATCGAAAGATGATAAAACTCTTGATTTCTGATTTTAAATACATTTGAAAACGAGATATTACTTTGTAAATGCATTATATAAACAATTATAAATAAAAATAACAAAGGAAGAAACAATAAGCAATTTCGAACTCAATGACAACGATCGAGGTATATATCACATTCGAGGATGCACTAATTGTGGCGATTCAATTGCAGTAATATTGACGTAAAAGTAAAAATTACTTACCTGGTCACTAATAAATGGTATTCCCCTTCACACTTATTCTTATATTTGGTGTCTCCATTCAGAACGTTGGCGATCGTGGTTCTCCACA
Organism: Ascarosepion bandense; assembly: GCA_037127315.1. Taxonomy (NCBI): domain Eukaryota; kingdom Metazoa; phylum Mollusca; class Cephalopoda; order Sepiida; family Sepiidae; genus Ascarosepion; species Ascarosepion bandense. Next base: position 9,262,213 of record JBBBDQ010000428.1, on the reverse strand, counting down.
CTTTCTTCACGTTTGAAACTCTTAGTAAATTTGTCTATGCGCTATATCTTCTAAGGCCTGTTCTGTCATTCATTTACTCAAGGGTGCCCTGTAGTTCAAGCGTTACTTTCCTCTGTACATCTTGTCTTCAATCTGTTTTATGAGTAACAAATTATCCAAGATGATGTAGGCCCTAAAGATTCCGACTGCCCATTTTTGATGTTATAATTTATTTCCGCTTTCTCTGAAACTTTGTCGATGTTTGCGTATGAAAGCTATAGTATGTTCGCCTTCATTCTGTATAACCACATTTCTGTTGCTTCGTGTTTTTCTTTGTACTTAACCTGTGATGATATTGATGTGCATTTACTGCCATTTTGTACGACCTACACTACGTCAAAATCCATTATTCTTTTCTTTGTTTCTAAAGATGTTTTTTCTGTATTTTTTATATGTTGTTGTTTTTTAGAATTTTGCTTAGCTTTAAGAGGAAACCATTCATTAAACCAATGCGTATTATTATTTTGGTGTCGCTCTTTCCCTTCTGTATTAAAACAAATAAATTTCGAGATGTTTAATTAGATGTACTTTCATTATTTTGGTATTTCTAATTAGTAATTTGCAATTTGCACAGTTTCTTTTCATGATAACAATATTTATTTTCTTTCAGCTGACGATTAGTACTTACTTCTCGCGTTCTTTTACTATACTCTGCAAGAAATCTTGTAATTTTCTTTTTCTTTCTGCTATCAACTCTGTGTCATCTGAAGATTGTGGTTGCTAATGAAACTAGCTCTTTAAAAGGCGATGATGCCATTGTCAGAATCATTCACAGAACCTGCAATAAATTTCAGTATTATAGTCAGATGCCCCGAGATGTTACGGGTATCAGCAAGTCGTAATAAAAACACATTTTTTTTATCAAAATAAGCAGACGATATTTTAATGTGTACGAGTTACATAACTCCAAGTAATATTTATCAAAGATGATAATCTTGTCGAACATCTCGCCATTATTGGGAAGATTAAGTTCAATGCGTAGCCGTTATGTAGCCGTCGTTTATTATGCTTATTTTCTAAGAATTAACTATGAATATTTTTTATCAACTATGATAATCTAGTGAACATCTCTGCAATTTTTCAAATGGCGAAGGCAATATGAAGTTTATGTTCGTTATGCTTATCGATCACATTTAAAGCAATCTCGGAATAATATTTGCTTAAATTTCTTTATAAACTCAAACACATGAATCCACTAAATATGGGTACGTATAATAAACTTTATTTATCTATAACTAATATATATACAGCACTTTGTTTTCTGATTTAGTGACAATTAAGTTTTTAGTCCTTTCTTGAAGATCTTTGAAAATGAAAACGAATCTAATGTCTAAAAATTATGAGGCTGCAATTTTGGCCCGGCTATATGGCCGGGAATACCCACTTTAAAATGACCATGTGTCACATCCGGCCTTGCGTGGGAAGGCTAGTAAATACACTGAAATAAATATGACAGATTTTATTGATATTCTCACTCTTTTATTGAATTACAACTATTACTCCTGAAGCAACAGTCGCAATACAAAATAAAAGTAAAACCGAATTCATGTCTTTTAATCAAGCAGATAAATGATATTAGCATTATCAATCATTGCAATCAAAATCGAAAATGCGATTGCATTTTTTCGTATCTGGTATCAATGTTCAATCCTGAAAATGCAATAACATTTTTTAAGAATACGGAACGCCTCAGATACTTGAAGATTATCTCGTGGTATGTATGATATAATTTTGCAAATGAATGAAATAAACGTTGTTCATATATTTTCTTTAGCTGCTGCAGAATAATACTGTTATTTGCATTAAAATCTTCACAAACGTGTCTTTCAAGAAAGCATGCCTTCAGCTAAAACATATTTTCAACCTGCAGCATTTTTTGTATTTTCTTAATGGCTTTTCTGTACGCATGCGCTAGTTGCTATCAACTGAACCATGATGAGGCGGCTCGTCTTCTCACATAACCTAGTCCCAGTGGAAATTTTACGTTTTCAACTGCAAGTAATGGGAATTGACCCCTCAGCAGATGGAGCAAACTAATGAGATATGCTGAAATATAAATAAGCGAAACAGAAAAATTAAAAAGAATAAAGATTATAAAACAAATCAGGCAATGGGAGAAAAATCAGCTGAAGATGAAAATCCTAAAGATTTGGACTACATCAAAGCGAGAAAATATCGCTAAAAGATTTTCTTTTTCTATTTTTGTGGGAGCACTTGCACGCTGAAATACAGAAACGTGCTGAAATTGTATATGGCGTTCAGCGAGGTTGAAGTGCATGCATTGTTTGTTTTTTAATAGCTTCAGGATACGCAATGTTTGTCAGAAAGAAAAACTGTGTCTGTTCGTTGACGAAAAGTATTTGGCACTTAATTTGTTTGGCGTTTAAGATTTGAATATTGTTAACGCCATATTATCAGATAACCAGTGTGAAATCACGTACAAGTACATACAATTTTAAAAAGGATTTTTTACAAAAAGAAAATAGTACATTAAAAAAAAAGATTTGTTTATATATATATATATATATATATATATATATATATATATATATATATATATACTTTAAACCACTCACAGAAATTATTATAATGTAAAATAATTTGATTCGCGTGTGAGTAATTTAAAGAGCGAAACTGCTAATGAGGTTTCATAGTCACCGAGTAGATCCTTCTTTCCGATCATGATGAGTTGTGATATTCCCAATAATGAGAAGGTCTTGTAACCCAAGTTCACCCCGGGTCTTTGCAACACTGCGGGAAAAACGTGACTCATCTTGCCATGTTCTACATTTAACAGTCATATCAAGTTAGAAAATGACATTTTCATATTGATATTCCGTCACTGGTATGATGAGAAATTACCCCCTGCAGCAAGGAGAGCGGTTTTGAGAAGCGGGAAACCACCTCTTAATTGTTGTTGTTTCCAGGTCTACTCTGGCTAGAAGTGTTAGCATTTTTAGGTTCTCATCTGTGTAAAATAGTTAAAAACCAAACTAGATCCAATACATTATGAAAGTATAGGAATATATTTTTATAGTAGAAAAATCAGCAAAATGTTTTAGTAACAATAAATAAAAGTATCGGCTATAATTTTTCGTCAATGAAATTAATAATGCTCCCAATAAAATTAAATTTCGACATTAATTGACTCATAAAGAGTTGATATGCCACTAGACAAATGAAAATAAAAAGTACTGTTGCGATTTTGGGTCTTCAGCAACAAAATCACAAGCTTGAGGCTTCACGAAAAAGTTTATGTGGCCTTGTGGGCGATTAATTGTTTTGTCGTCCCACGGATCCTCTCTTATCAGCGCAAAGCTAAACAGAGGCAAAGGTTGAATATCTTGGTTGTCTCCAGCCCAGAAACACAACATGATACGGCAGTGCATTTTGCATATTTTAACATGTCTGCCTTGGCAAATATGAATATCCTGCATTTGAGAAAACATCTCAGTTAACTCTATACTACACATAATAAAAGTTTTAAAACAAACTAGTCAGAAATATACAAGTATGACAAAAGTAACCTAGTATGTATGCCAACACAGTGACATACAGCCAAAATTACTTTAAGCTTTATTATGCACACACACACACACACACACACACACACACACACACACACACACACATATACATACATACACACACACACACATATATATATATATATATATATATATATATATATACCTATATATATATATATATAGGTATATTTGCCAGTCCGTAAATGGTGAGGATAATCCAACAAGGTTTCCTAATATAAATTATTAATAGGTAAATCCAATGAGTGTTAACTAGGGTGATATGAAGTTTATAAAGGAAAGCTCAACACGTCATATTATTTATAATCTATAGTTCATTTCAATGAGCTTAACTAGCTCATATCATCAGACTCTTTTACAATATTTCCTCCACCTGGCATAAAATTTCTGCCGGAATGAACGTTTTCTTAAAATGAAGAGGGAACATAATAGAAATATTAGTAATAAACATGAGATTACAAATACGTAAATAAATAAATGACAATAAATGTAAGGGGAGGGAGGAAAGATAGAAGGAGAGGAAGGAACGGGGGTGAAGGGGGAGAAAGAGATAGAGTCTAGTTCCAAATATGGGTAGTATCCGTTTGAAGTTATTTTGACTGTCTTAGATGGTATGACGTCTGAAAAAAAATTCCTCTGACTTTAGGCGTCTATTTGACCCCATCAGTTCAACCCACTTATTTATACTAACTTTATACACATATACCTATGTGTACTTTCCATATATACTTACCCTGTGATTTTGTTTAAGTTTACATATACACTGATTTCTTTTTTTATCTTTTATGTCTTAGCGTATTCATACTTACACACATATACGCATCATAAGCATAGGGCTTCCGTGCGCCCACGTAGTGCGATGTATATACGCACTCACAGATCACGTTAAATAAAGTGTCGTATTCTCAATTTCGCATATATTTATATACAAGAGATATATATGAGATAATTAAGTACATATTTAAGCCCATACCCAAACACAATTATATATATATATGTACTTGTGTGTGCATACGTACACAAACAACACCGCATATGCACGTACACACCCATATACATAACTTATAACTTATATAAGTGCAAATGATCTATAGTCTCTAACTAATATGACGTGTTGAGTTTTCCTTTATAAACTATATATATATATATATATATATATATATATATATATATATATATATTGTCATCCACAGACAGATCTGTTTCGCCGTATCACAGCTCATCAGTACGGTTAGACTCCGATTGAAACCCGTCCGAAATAGCGTCAGTCGGCGACTTTACCCCTGGGCTATGGGCGTTCGATGGAAGTAGGCAGACTTTTTAGCGCATATCATTATACGCGCCCAATAGCTAGAGCGATCTAATTCATTTCACTGAATGAGCGATGCGTACATGTCAGAGTAGCTACTGTTTATCAAAGTCTACGATTTTTCCAGAGTGCTCAATCAGGGTGTGAGAGCGTAAATATTGTCATCCGCAGACAGATCTGTTTCGCCGTATCATAGCTCACCAGTACATTTATGGAAATTATACGGGATCTTACGAAATTAACATTCACCGACATATTTATTTAAATTTATTTGTTTGAACCTTATTTTCTAGTGTTATCATCAGAATGACTGAAATTGTTAGATTGTGGGAAAAATTCTAGCAAACGAGAAGACAACTTATCGGTCAAAATATATTTCAAACTTCAAAATTTTATTTTCATCACATTCGTTTTTACCAGTAATTCAATTTTGTTCACATATCAAGCAGTACATTAGATATTAGACATATTTTTATGTATTTAATACGGCATTTACAGAAAAAAAATTTAAATATTGCTTATTAATGGCTATCCAGTTTGTGAAGTCTTCCATTTTTTCAGAATGCGTAAATAAAACTATATTAATTTTCTCTGGTTACGTTTCTCTTATTTCCTATATTCTCAATATCTTTCCTTATAATTTCTTTGCTCCTTCCTGATTAAAAAAGAAACATTATGCCTATCGGAAGGTACTTACCTCAATCTGTACGAACTTATGTATTATGTTATTCCTGTTACGTACGAAAAAGAAAAGAAATATGACGGCCGCACTTGATTATATGTTAACGGGTCTCGCGAAGTAACGTGAAATTCCATTCTTCCTATGCAAATAAGATGCTGTCAGATTGCATAAAAATTATGATAATTCGTACATTTGCTTTGCTGGACTAAATAACGTTCTGTTATCTATTTGCTCAATTCTGTCACCTACAAATTTTAGCAAAGTGTCTTCCCTGGAGGATATGCGTTGTGGTACAGTGGATATCGGCTCGGAACAAGAAACCGGGGAGCCGAGTTCGAATTCCAGTTGAATCCATTGTATTCACTTACGCGCAAATACACTTGTGAAAGGTATTAATCCGTCTCTTCCTTCCAGTTATGGGTTAAATAGCAGGACAGATTGGGTTCTATATCCTTGGTCGGTAACCAGTCTACTGCAGAAAGCAATGGCAACCTACTGCGGGATAATCCTCTGCCCAGTCAGTCATGTCTCGAAAGAGACATGATCGCCCAAGCGTGTATCACTTTAGCACTTTAACTGACTGACTGTCTTCCCTGGCTTATTTACTCCTGAAAAATATTTTTTAAGCTCTTTTACATAATTCTTCTTCTTCTCTTATGTGCCGTGTCTCTTCATGACGTAGACAATCATAGCCTTCCACATCTTCCTATCCCTTGTAGGTCTAACTCCCTTTGTCCTGTTACTCTTCACAAATTCTGGTCGGCACCCATTCACTCAAGGCCATGAAATAAGTCACAAATTGCTTTCCATTCTCCCTTTATCTTTATCTGTCATGTGATTATCAAATCCTTTTAATATACCCCAGAAAATTCACCTGTCTTTACCTGATGTTAATTATCAGTCTTCTTTTTTATTTCAATCCTCTCTAAAACGTTGTCGTCGATCACGTATTTGGTCCATTGTATTCTTAAAATCCTTCTGTAGAATCAGATTTCGGTAACTCTAGTGTTTCTTCATCTTTGATGAGTATATCCAGCATTCGCTGACATATTGAAATACAGACATCACATAACAATACAGTACTCTATACTTTGGTTCCAGCGAAAGAGTATTTTCTCTCAGTACTGTATTCAGATTCTGGATGTCATCGTTGGCCATACAAATACGACTTCGGCTCTCAGTGCTACAATTTTCGTTTTCTGTTAGAACATTTCCGAGATATTTAATATTTTGAACGTGATTGATTTTAATATCTCCGGTCTATAGATTCCATTTTGGGCTCCTCTTCCTGCTGATGAATATGCACCCAGTTTTCTTTCTAGATTATATGTAATCCTTTCTTACTGCTTTCTTTATAGTACATTCTGTAGGAGGTCGTCTAATTACTTTTTCGAGTTGGCTATCATAACAGTATTATCTGCGTATCTTATGTAGTTCGGATTGTGACTGCCAATGATGAATACCGGTATGATCTTAGAACTCTCAAAATTATATCGCCATGCAGTCCAAAAACCTTAGGTCAAATACAAATTAGCCTATTTTTTTAACTGTGCCTATTTATTTCTGTTGCAAACCAAAATACATTTCATCAATAAAATGAGTGAAAAAACAATAATTATGGCGATAAACTTTATTGAAACTATCTCTCTAAACATATATATATATATATATATATATATATATATATATGCAGTTTAACACACCCGAAAATTCTAAACTGCACTCTTTAAAAAATTATGCAAGTCAATTTTAATTTCTGTTGAGGTGTATTGGATATCAATTCGGAACGACAAATTGGGAAGCCAGGTTTGAATTCCAGTTGAATGGCTTACATTCACTTACGCACGATAAACCTATGGGAAAAGTTTTAATACGTCTCTTTCCTCCAGTTATATGCTAAAAATTAGGACATGTTGTATTCTATAGCCTTTGCTGGCGACCAGTTTACCGCAGAAAGCAATGGCAATCTACTGAGGGATAATTTCCTGCCCAGTCAGTAATGTCTCCGTGGTTTTTGTTCCTTTGTTAACGTCACGTCTCAATATTGTACGTACACAATGAACCACGCTTTTTCAACAACAGAGGCTTTTTTATGCAATTTGACAGCATCTTATTTGCATAGCAAAGAACGGAATTTCACGGTACTTCGCGAGACCCACCAACATATAATCAAGCGCAGCCGCCATATTTCTTTTCTTTTTCACACGTAACAGGACTTTACATGCTAAAGGAGTTCGTACAGATTGCAATAAGTACCTTCCGACAGGTATTTTATCACAGTCTCTTTCGAGACATGATCACCCAAGAGTGTATCAAGTATGGCACTTAACTGAATGAGTGATATGAAATCTTATTCTATATGTTGTTTTCCTTCCAGATGTATTTGATCATGCATCTCCACAATTTCCTGTCCTTGGTAGCGTTTATTAAATATTGTCATTTTGTTATCACTTTTAAAACTTGCCCCGGTATCCATTTACTCAAATCTGATACCTATGCTATTCTTTGTTTTCTTTTGTCCCTCTTCCCATTCATATGTTCCATCACTCACAACCTTTCCAAACTTAATTTACTCGATACCTGATATCTGCACCTTCGAGTAGATAAGTAATTCTGTTTCCTATACCTGACACGTGACGGTTCCATGTTGTCCCGCTCCGATAACGCGTTTTAACTGGTGGTCTAAACTAACCTGAAAGGTGTCAGGGTGCGACGTTAACACAGCACAAAGGCGCAAAGACCACCTCGACGTAGGTCACCGACTAGAATATATATATATAATTCCAAGTGAAGAGGACTCAAGGTTTTTTTATATTTTGAGTGCTCTGGCATTTATTTTATTATAAACAGTGCACAATATAATGAGTATTATAGAGCTTAATATAATTATATGGTTATATCAATTTTACATTGCTACATGGAAATTTCTATGTTTCGAGATTAATGCCGTTTTCTAATTGTTTTAACAGAAATAAATGACAGAACTTTCAGTTAGGTTAAGATTAACCATGGCTTACTCGTTCGGGATTACTTATCTCATAATATTGAACTGAGTTGGTTTGCACGGCGTGGAACAATGGAGTTAACCAAACTTAACACTAGCAGACATTGTATTGTAGGGTGCATTGAAAATTATTCATACAAGTTTTATACAAGAAATAGGAGAGCCGCGTTCGAATTACATTTGAATTACTTGTATTCATTTACGCAAATATCCTTGTGAAAAATACAAATCGGTGTTTTTCCTCCAGTTATGGGTTAAATAACAGTAGAGTTTTGGACATATAGCTTCGAATGACAACTAATATACCGCAGAAAGTAATGGCAACCTACTAGGGGAAAATTTTCTGCCATGTCAGTCTTGTGCCTCTCGAGACATAATCGCCCAACCGTGTTTCACATATGTCAATTAACTGACTGACTTGGCAGAGGTGTTGTTGATAGTATACAGCAGTCTATAAAATATAAAACTGAACATGTTAAATCGTTAATTATTACGTTGATTACAAATTTTCATAAACTTCCAGTAAATTATCTTACGACAAAAACTTGCCCCACTATATATATATATATATATATATATATATATATATATATTGTTTTTCTTTAATCCGAAGTGGAAGAGTAGGAAGGTAAATTCCAAGAACCTGATCCTAATCAATATTTTTAACATTAAAAAGTGATGCAAGCAGAGAGCTCAATGTATTACGAATACAGAGCCAATATAAATTAGAGAAAATTTTCAAAATTCAAAGGTGTTGGATGTACATTTCGACATAGGATCTCTAATAGAAACTCTAAATCACTTCAGCGACATTGTTTTTCAAAATGGCGAAGGCCCTGAGTTAGGGTGTAAAGGGGTTTTTGGTTAACAACGGTCACAAAGTGGAAAAGGACAGAGCTGGTAGTCGCGGGGTTACAGGGTGTTGAAATGGTATATTTAGGAAGGGGAGGAATAGGAGTTCAGTTTTTATAAAGATAGACAAATAAATGAGTTAAAATTACTTTTTAAAGTTAAGATTTTGGGCTGTTTGAAGAGGTGTATTTAGGCGAGAATGAATGGTTTTCAGTATAAGATTTTTTTTTTAAAATTTATTTGATTAAACCTTTTAGGTAGAAGCGAGTTAAATGACAATTACACGAAGTTAACATTTTAAAAAATATTAGAGAAAAAATAATAGAGAAAAAATATTAGAGAAAAAAAATATATATACATATATGTGTTGACGAAGGAAAAAGGAATTTAGTAAAAGAATCCATATTTTCTAAATATAGGCAATTAAAGGAGCTTGGGATAGGAAGGTAGGGGGTTAAAATACTTTTTAATGTTGACGTTAGGGTAAAATTAAGATTAAAACTTAAATTGAATCCTTTTAATTTATATTCTAACATCTAGTTAACGGGGATTTAAATTCTAAATTTAAGTATTCGAATAATTTGCCTTGTGGCGGCACTTACTGATGAATTCCCTCCTAAGATTCAGTAGCCGGTGTTGGTGGGGGTATTTTAATATTGAAATTTTTTCCAGTAAACATAGACAGCACCTATCACGAAAATTCCTCGGAATACAGGCTGAAACTATCAGTTTCTAGCTAATTTCAGGATCCAGCCCTTCTTCTTTCATTTTCCAGAATGCCCGCGAAAGGGCTGTCTGGTACCTCTGACCGGGGTTCGAGAAGGAGTATCTGTGGTTATACAGTCTTTGTTTGAAATGACCGGCGGACTTCCGACCTATATCGGTATGTCCACCGGTCATACCCCACTACATATATATATGTGCTCTGTGTGTGTGTGTGTGTGTGTGTGTGTGTGTGTGTGTGTGTGTGTGTGTGTGTGTGTGTTTGCGCGTATATGTGTTAGAGAGTAGCGGTTACTTTCAAATTTTCAATATTAGTAGAATGGGTCCTGGATGTCAATCTAATAGCACGCTCAAATTCATGCATTCGTGGCACCAGAGAAAAAAAGCCCTTTACAACAGTGCCCATCATACGAATATTCGTAGAAAAGACAGAAAGAAACCACGTAATGACGGTGACAATATAACTGAAGTCGAGATTTTAATTCAGGATTGATTTTTTTCGAGAACTTCGAGATGAATTGCAGGCGTATCCGACCCGATGTAGCAACAGTTTTCTTCGCATGGTAGATTTATAAATGTGCAAGATGTATGCTGACGAGACTAAAAACTTTCTGGTACGACACAGTGACCAAACCTTTCTAATAGTAGTTGCAGCTACTTGGAGGGAAAATAAATTAAATGAAAAATAAAAGAACACGATACAGGAAGTGACAAAATGGCTATTGCCGTTGCCTTAAAATTTTTCAAGATTGAACGTTGCAGTTTTGTACGAAGCCGTAAGAGATTTCCATCTGTGAGAAGTGTTAAAAAATTTTGTAATAAAACTTCCGGTTACATCAAGCTAATTCAACAGTAAAACGATGGAACTTACTAACCAGTCTAGTGCTATATTTAAATTCACCCGGTCGAGGTACATATGTCTAAGTACCATTGTTATATATCGACAAACAACAAACACGCATATATATAAAAATATAAAGTTATATTTTTATTAATGACGATGAACCGTGTAGAATAGGGAACAGAGAATTGAGAGAGCGCGCTTCTAATGGGTTGACGGGAGTGTAGTCTTATCTGTTGTGTCTCTCTCTTCACCGGCCGATATCTGTTGCTCCTCTACTGGCGAATCCGTGTGCCGAGGTCTTTTTATAATCTTCCAGAACCGGGATTTTTTCTTCCGGTTTTGCCTCGCCCACGCACGCCACGTAATTCTCAGAGACACCTGTTCTGTTTGCCTCTGTAGTTATTTCCGCTGCTGCCGGAAATAAGGTCAAACGACATCCGTTCCTTTCAACGACCGGAAACACCCTCGCGTGCATCAGCCTTCCTCGGGTGGGGCCAGATTGTTATATTACACCATTACAACAATAGACATAAAAATTGTTTAAAGAAAAGACAGAAGGGATCTTCGGCTCGGTTGTGGGATAGTTGCTAAAGCCGAAAGACTAATAACATTGTCCATGTGCCTTTGAATTTTGACAAGATTCTCGAGATATATAAGAGTAACAACCAGATATGGCAGCGATGTTTACAGCACGGACGTATGTTGGTCTTATGCATATGCAAGAGGTAAATTATCTAACACGGCACTATCCTGAATATATTCGAATATTTCATTTTTATAATAACATTAATATTATCCGCATTTTCGACTTTTACAATCAAAAAGGTTTTCGTTTACTTTTAGTAATTTCTTTTACAAATACAGTATTGTTCTTTCCCAATTGTATTCCATTATTCCACAATTTAAACTCGAGTAAAATGAGTTGTGCATCCCCTACAGACAGAAATCAATCATGATAAATAGAATCTTTATAATAAAGTTACTGTTTCAGTGCTGGTAAAAATGGTCAACATCTTAAGAAACAATGATGCATTATGTAATAAATAATATAATTCAAAAGAATTGTGTAAATTTAATTAGAATCATCTTAATTATACCAAAGTAATAATGTCCGCAAATTAAATATTTCTCACAGAACAATCTATTAAAAACGAGAATAACCAGATGTCCAACATTGAAAGAAATACACACACTCTAAACATTACGATCACGGGTCATGTGATCAACATTATCCGTAACTGTATCAACTGTGCTCGATAAGCTTACAGATTCATACACTCACGCAAGTTTATCGGAACAATTACATTTTCAGGCCTGGCGAAGCCGTAACATTTCAAGACAGACTGAGCCTGTGACTTTACAAAGCCCATAATCTTTCCAGCTATAGGAGCCAATAATTTCTCCAGCCTGACTAAACCCGCTCCAGTTCAAGTTTTATTATACCCGTAACGTTTCAATCCTGGTAAATCCTTTGATTTTTAAGGTCTTACTTAAGGCAAAAAGAGCCAGTAACTTTTCAAGCCAGAGAGATTCCGTGATTTTTTAGGCGTAACATAGCACTTGATCTAAAAGATATAAGAGCCCGGAAACTTTTAATTCTGAGGGAGCACCTAAATCTACCACAAAGGACACAGCAAATTAACTTTTTGTCTGATTTTAAATATTGTATTGTCATTTGTACGACGTTTCAGCTGTTGGATGCTCTTGCCTTCTTCAGGTGCTAGGAATTTCGACCCAAAACCTTTATTACAATCAATCAGTTATATCATCCTCATTCCTTGCGTAAGGTTCGATTGGAAGTCAAGAGTTATCTCCCTCTAACCCTACATGTTACTTGTTCACATCCTGTAGACTTTTATTGAAATCAAAACTCTAAGAGTCAAGTCAGGAAATAAACAACGTATGTATCCCCTGGGCCATGTGTCATTAAGTCCAATTATGTAAATACTATAAATACTACATCATCTAAGATATATAGACAAATACTAAGAAAATACTACATATAGAGCTTCGTCGGTGATAAGGCAGACTGCGCTTTTTGAAAGAAGATAGGCAACAGTTTTCGGAAAAAGACAATACTAACTACAAAAGCAAACTGAAGGTGAATAGACACCCTGAAGTAATTTTACCTCGAAACACAGCTGAGAGCTTCATTGTGTCTGAAATTTTACCTCACTTATGACTATAAATTGTTAATATAAATTCTTTTATTTATATATATATATATATATATATATATTCATTTCACTTCACCCCAAGAAACAATGGAATATTCTTTTTCATTTCACCGTAAGCAAAGTAGAATTACCACTGGTGTGCAGTGGGTTCAGTGAGAGACGAAAAACAAGTTCAGGAGATGTCGAAGAAAATTTAAGAGATTAATGGAAATCAATTCGATAAAAGATGGCTGTTAACGTTGCATTTAAACTTCTGGAGATTATAGCTACCAGGGAAGCATGCAAATGGAAGTGAGTTCCACAAACGGGGAATGCAAGAAAAGAAACAGATAGAGTAGAAGAAGCAGTTACATTTAAATAGTTCGATGTTAAAAGGGTGGGATATTCAGGTTAATCTAATAACACATATATCAGAGTTACTATAGATTGTATTTTTTAAAATATTCTTTAACACAAACATTTATAACAAACAATCTCAATTTTTAATCCATATTTTTTATTTCAATTCTCCACTAGGAGAACGCTAATCCCACTAAGACGTAGGCGGGTAATAGAAAAGAAAGAAAATGAAGAGTCTTTAGAAGGAACCAGAAATTTAATCCGAAACAAGTAACAATGGATAAATCCCTATTCCTGATCCAAGACTTGGATGTAGTTTTTGTCGGACGATAAGGAAATCTAAAGAAAAAAAGAAACTTCAACAGAAATCGAACCGGTATTCACTTTTTCATCAAGGAAAGTTATCGCTTCTATAGCCAAAATGTTACTTTAGCGCTTTGGGTACGGATAAATAGGTAGAGCACGGCTTGGATACCGGTTTAGGGAATCCACATTTCATGTTTGGAGTAACTATATTTGCTAACATTATTTTCATGCCCAAAACGTAAACAAAAGCAATTTTTTTTGTATCTCATGTAATTTTATGTCTGCAGTCTTATCCGGTACAGAAAACATCAGTAAAAACTATTTCTTTAAATTAATTATTGTTAGTTTTTAAATAAATAAATTGTTAATTCCACTGGTTTCGTGACTGATTCTTCGTTAGCAACTGCATCTGATCTTGCAGGAACATTATTACATATGTGCCCACCAAACCGTCTCTTATATTTGCCGTGGTATTAGCTAATTCGCATTGTTGTTTTAACCTTCTTCGACAAAGCGTAATGTGCTTTCTGTAAAACCAACCGCCATTTTGAGCAACCAACACAAAATACAATGATTGTATCGACAAGATAAATCCAATGTAATACTGTCTCATGAGATTTTCGTTCATTTTGTTTGTTTGTTTGTTTGTTTGTTTCTATCTATCTATCTATCTATCTATCTATCTATCTATCTATCTATTTGTCTTCTCTTTTCAAAGTTCATTTTTCCTTTCATTCGAACGTGCGTGGGTTTGTGTAGAAAGAGGATAGTTTATATTTTTCACGTAAATCCAGACTCATGAGTATTGACTTTTTTGTTCCAACTTCGATAACAGTTCCCGGGAATGTCCATAGATATATTTTCTATTATTATGAAGTCGATATTTTTCAATATACTATCTTTTTTCTATTTTTCGTGTCCACATTTAGCAGACCATCCTTGGGCATTTTTCATACACACTTAGAAAGCGCATGGGGTATCTATTTCCTTTGAACCGTATTTTGTATATAAACCTTTCATAAGATAATAATTTCTCGACCTTTTATGATCCGATACTGATTCTTGTAATGAATATTGTGTGTCTTGCTTGAGCTTGCTATGAAATAAAATTCCTTTCTCTTCAAATCTTTCTTATTAATGGCGACAAATAGAATAGGTCGGATATTTTTTTGGTATGCGGTTAGTTTAGCCTGTATTTATATGTTCTTTTTTTTTATTTTGATGAGAAACCGGATCAAAATTTGTTACCAACAAAAAGTGGAAAAAATTAAGATAAATTATTACATAGAGAGTTTCGTTGTTATTCTTGGAGATTCAAGCAGGGCGAATAATTACATAGCTACATTATCTATGAATTCAAAGAGACTGATACACTAAGATTGGCTCAATAACATGGTCTTGTGCCAGACTAACAGCACTTAAAGACATGCTCAATCATTCTATATATACAATAAAATCTTCAAGTATTATATCCACAAATATGCACACACACGCAATATATAGCGAAATGTTTACATAAACCTAAATCATATATATATATATATATATATATATATATATATATGTATATATATAAACCAAATAAAGCACAAAGCCATGGTTAAAGGGCGGTCCAATCATACGTGACACAATATATGATATTTTTTTTGACATTTTACAACTTGGTGCCGCCCCGGGTACCGATAATGTAATCTGAGATCAAACAGCATATTTTTAAGAGAGTCGGTTCAAATTAAAACTCCAAAGATTATTTAGCCATAGATACAATTTCAACATAAAGAAATGATTAGCGAAAATCGGAATCAAGTCGGTGAAGAAAATTTAACCGAAAACAAACAATATATATATACACATGTATATATATATATATATATATACGTGTGTGTATATATATATATATGTATATATATATATACATGTGTTTGTGTATATATATATACATGTGTATATATATATATGTACATGTGAGTGTATATATATATATATATATATATACTCACATGTACATATATATATATACACATGTATATATATATACACAAACACATGTATATATATATATATATATATATATACACACGTATATATATATATATATATATACATGTGTATATATATATAAATATATATATATATATATATATATAGAGAGAGAGAGAGAGAGAGAGAGAGAGTTTTCACGTCTATTATGTGCTAAATAAATAATGGACAATTCCGTTTTGATAGCTAGGAGAGATGAAAAATATATACCAGAGAAGCTGTTTCGTTTCAAATAAAGAAAACAAAAGAAAAACAAGCAATAAACAAAGAAAAGAAGAAACAACTGGAATTCAACCAAAAATGGGATTCGAATGTCAAAGTTGAGTATCCGAACATAAGTTTTGAGGTTCAGGTCATTGGAAATGCTTATATATTTTTTATTTTAATATGTCATTACTTATTAAAATCTTATATCAAAAATCATTTCGCCTTATCGTTCATCCTTGAATTTTTGGTCAGCGCATGTCTTCATATTGAAATAGAATTGGGAGGATTACAGCTCGATTATATTAATCGAACAGTGATCTCATTTTCTTATCTTTGTTTATCAGTGTCCATTTGTCATGATCTAGAAGAGATATCTCGTATTTTTCCGTAGATGTGGAAATGTAAATATTCCCGAATCGACGTGTAATCATATTAATGTTTATCGTCGAGGCAGGCATATGACAGCTCGTAACTACGAAACATTCAAAATTAGAAGAAACTAACACATTAGCTTACCGTCTATTTGGTTTGTTAAATATATACAAAATGAGGGAATGGAAACACCATGATATTTTAAGCAAACTTATTCAATATGAGGTTAGATTCTTTTTATCAGTAATTACAGCTTGAAATCTGCGTGGGACCGACTCGTACAAAGTTTGAATTGCTTCCAGGTAAAACATTCATTTATTCTTTCCGACTATAATTATTTCACCGACACTTGTTTTTCTAAAACGAATCATGAATGTCAGCAGTCTGAACAAGGCAATTTTCAAGGTGACTAGCTCACCTAAAGTGTCCTGATCTATAAAAAGTTTCGATTTCCAGGTGCCCATGCTTTGCTAGCTTTTTCAGACCGATAACATCAAGGTCACATTCCTGACTATCCCGGAATTTATGGCCAGAATGTTCAATCCACTCAACCACGATCGTATATCTACATAATAGCAAACTATTCTCATGCATTCTATACTCAAACTTAATTCGGGATACTCCCTCCTTTTCAATCTTTTCTTGCTTTGACTATACACTTTTAGTTTTAAATTTGCTGAGCCTTCTTTCCATATATCAAAACATTCGACTGTCTCTTTTTGAATGCTACAAGCATTCTTTGTAAGTTATATTTTTATTAATCATTCGCGTTTCTCACGAATTCTCTTCTGGCCATACTTATTATTGGAACAGGTTTATTGATTGACTGATTTTCGTTTTACGACTTATCAACACTTGTATGTTATTTAATGCCAGCAAAAAAAAAATTAGGTTATAAGAATGTATTTGGAAATAATAACATTGGACATCCAGCTATGACCGACGAAATTAATTAATCGTTTACATTCAAAACTGTTGCTGTCCAACAATTTACTTAAAATATAATGTAGGAAAAAACATCTACTTTTTCTTCTACTTCTTTTTCTTTTCTTCTTTTTCTTCTACTTATTATTATTATTATTATTATTATTATTATTATTATTATTATTATTTATATTATTATTATGTCATTTATCACCATATTTCGATTTTTGCTTTGGTCTCACTACCAACCAAGTCTGCGGGGAGACCTAAGGCAGGTCGTGGCGTGTTGTTATGACTCCATTTCATGTTTTTCTATCTTCCCTATCATCCCTAGCATTACATAGATAAAGTTTTCCTTAGTGTGTGGGCTGTACTTAATAAGAAAATTTGTGGTATATCTCTAAAGCTGGGGGTTCCAGGGATTCTGTCAATGAGTTGTTTTGTTCCATTTTTTATCATTCCAAGTGCACCTACTATCACTGGCACAACTCTTGTTTTCAATTTCCACATTTTTTCTATTTCAATTTCCAGGTCTTTATATTTTGACAGTTTTTCAAATTATTATTATCAAAATGTCTACATAATTCTACTCGGATTTTTGCAGTTTCCGAAATCCAGCCATCAGGAAACCAGCAACTTCTGTTGAACAATGATTTCATATAATAACCTCTGACCTAATTTCACAACGGGTGTAAACAGCTAAATTTAAATATATCAAAGAAAATTTGCTATATAATTATAATAAATAAAAGACCCCCATCGCTACGACAATTATCTTTGCGAGAGGAAACTCATTATTATACAGTGACAATCAAATATGATATACATATCTGTGGCGAATTATACACAGGGAGATATAGTTAGAATATTGTACGAGATTAACATCGATTTTGATGATTTCACTTATGGTCAAATCAGAAATGAGAACACTCCCCACAATTGAGTGAACCGATTATATCAGTTCATTCGACCACGAATAATTCTTGATACGAAACATATAGAAGATTTGAGGAACTATCAAGATAGCCTGTCATTTCATATATCTAGATTTGTGTCAAGATAACTTCACGAACGCCGCATAGAAGGAATACTGTATTAAAATAATTCACTTAACCGACTCAATATTACCGTTTGTTCTTTACTTTTTGTTTCATTCTTTATTTGCGTCTGACCGCTTTTTTATTTTATTTAATAACATGAGTACGTAATATGATTTTCCTTGATATATATTAACGGAATATTTTCCAAAATTATATTACTCTTCTTTAATAATTCACCCGAGGACGAAAATCATAGTTAAAAAAGAAAACTATCCCATAATATGTATGTGCTGTAAACGACGATTGACAGAAGTAATATCAAGATATAATTTTAAAATATACAATCGACTAGTAATATCTTTATGCGAGTCTCTAGCTCTAGATAGAGAGTAAGATGTGCTAACGATTGAACTCAAGCATATATATATATATATATATATATATATATATTAAATAAGTTGTGTTAAACGATAGAGACAACATAGCCTTATATATTTTTTCATAATTTTCAGATTAGACATTTTATTTCCAATTATATTTGCATAAAAATTGTCCAAAGTTTGTCCTAGTACTTGCGAACGTCATCGTTCATCATCAGGGACTATATTACAGTTTAAAAATTAAATATTTCTTAGTAACAGAAAAAGTGTTATCACATTTTAAAAGGAAATAAATAAACGTTGTGAATTTTTTTTAATTCAAAGGCAGTAATAATGTAAGCAACATGCACACGTGAAGATATGTGTTCACGTAGATTCATGAATTATATGAAATACTTGGTTGTTAAAGATTTTAAATGCCATAAAAATACGTTAGATAATATGAACTTGGAAGGAACTAATTATGTAAATATCCAATTTACACAGAGGCAAAGAATTATTTACCTAAATTATATTTCAAATAAACCCTCTAAAACACATGTCCAGAAACTTGGTAAGCTGTGCGATTGATAAGACGTTTTTTACTTTTGATATGCAGTGCCTCTAAATTATATATATGAACTCCAGCATATGCATGTATATATATATATATATATATATATATATATATATATAAATTCAAGCATATATATATATATATATATATAGTGTATCGAGGCAGCAAATAATTTTCTAAACATAAGCTGTTAAATATAAGAGACAATAGACATTCATTGTCTCTTATATTTAACAGCATATGTTTATAATATATATATATATATATATATATATATATTGAAGTGATATGTATATATATATATATATATATATATATATTGAACTGATATGTATATATATATATATATATATATATATATATGCTTGAATTCATATGTATATGTATTATATATATATATATATATATATACTTAAAGATTCGGTTATTTTTTACATTTCATTCAGAATTACGTATATGAGAAAAATATTAAAAAATTAAACGCAATAACGTGTCAATCGACTTTAATGTAACCTGTACACAATATATAATCTCCTCAAATACACTCACACATTCGCACACGCGAATGCACCCACACATACACACACGCGCACAAACACATACACACACATATATATATATATATATGTATATATATATATATATATAGAGAGAGAGAGAGAGAGAGAGATACAAACAAAACTTATTGTAGCACTAAAGATGATATTAAGGTAATAACTATCAAAATGAAATTTCTTAGGTGGTGTACATTCGTTATCATCATTAGACTCATCCGTATTCTCTGAGCTGTCTTCAAATTGACACACAAACATACTGATATGTACGCATTGAAACATCCGGGGTGAATATTAATACGTCATTTCAAAATTTTTCACGGAATGTATTGCTTCACGATACTTTTTTTTTCTCACATACGTTGCGTTACCCAAACGACCCTACAAAACTGCAGTCGACATAATCAAAATCAAACAACGACTTGCGCGAAATTAAAAATATAAATGACAAACATTTAACGCTATATATATATATATATATAAACTCCGATAAGGACCCGAAAGAACTTTGCTGTTTTAGTAGTTACATAGAAAAATTGAAAATCCTGATTATTAATGAAAAGACGTTTAATGAAATACAAGAGATTTTGCGAATATTTGAAGAGATCTGTTTATTTCAACGCTAACAAAACTTAGACAAAACATTTCCTTTAACGATTAGAAGCTATGATGCTTTTGGCGAACTTTCTCTCTCCGTTGTAAATATCATTTTCGACAACTGTATTCTTGAGAAAAGAAAGACATTGTTTTTTCTTTATATAAAGACACTCTACGTAGCTCTTTAGGCGTGTTCGGCTTGTTCATTTATTTTATTATTATTATTATTATTATTATTATTATTATTATTATTATTATTATTATTTTATTTTTGGTGCCGTGTTTATTTTTTTCCAACTCATAAGTGTACACCAGTGTCCGGTCTGGTTAAAAGGGACGACTATTGAAATTGCACGACGAGACATCTGGTTTCTAATAACAACGTGGAACAATGGTCCGTTGTTGCAAAAGACGTCCTGTCGTCCAGCTTTTGTGGCGATATCATCGGACGGGATCGTCACGACCAGCGACAGTGACCAAACCAACCGTACGACCGGGTGGCAGTCTCACAACTGGGATCGTCACGACCGTCAGCGAGAACGAGTGTCACATTAGACAGACTGAGGCGTCACATCTGGCCTGAGTGTCTGTCGCCTGGCGTGTCCGCCCTGGCGTTGGTATCCTATCTGGTTGCCGTGACCGAGGATCAACCCTGAGTTAACACCGAGCAAATTGAGGGCCAGCCGCACTCCAGTGTTACACACACACACACACACACACACACACACACACACACACACACACACACACACATTTTTCTCTCTCTCTTTCTTTCTCTCTCTTTCTCATGTATCAGAGAATAATCTGAGAGAGGCCCTTCTACTTTCTATTAACATGGCTGAAACTTCAGGGCAGTTGATTCTCTGTGCCTTCTAGGGCTAACATTCTCAGTTGACCTCTCATGGAAAGAAAATAATGAATCCATTGTTAGGTCAGAAATTTTACAGTGTTGCTTGAGACAATCTATCGACTTCAGTCACTTTCTCACTTATGGGAAATAATTTCTCCCGTCTTTTTGACAAATATAGGCAAATCAACAGCTCTTATAACGTTTTTCTTTTTTTTATTCAGGTGACAGGAATACATGAATTTCAGTGTGTTACTAGATTGACATCTACGTTCCTCTCTTTGCTGCTGAAGCCATAAGTGAAACCTCCACATCTACTCTAGCATTTTTCTCGCACTTTCTACTTATAGAACAGCCGTCTGTTAACCTCCTTCCCTGCCAAATAAAATCTTCAAACATTTATTATGTAACATCCATGGCTATCTTCTATAGTCATGGATTAATTTTAACATTTGTCCTTCCTCAATCATCCTGCGCAGTAGTGACACTCCACCCTTACTTAGTGTTAAATGATTAAAAGTAAAGATTAACAAACTGTGAAACGTTTAGTAAATAAATATTGCGATGCTGTTTTTGGGGTTTCCTGTGAAGCATCATAATTTACGGCAATATTATTTCTTTGTTGTATCATTTTCAGAACCGATTGAGACAAATTTATGTCTTTGCAGGAAAAAATACTGTGAAACAAAAAAATGTAGATTTTGTCGCTAAATTGAATCAGGCGCATATACGTTTCAAGAACAGAAAATATAGTTTTTGATTTTATGTCAGTTGATTTTGCATTTATTTGAATTTTTTTTAAATTAACAAATTTTTTTATTAATCTTGACATAGAAATCAAAAAGGAATATATATTGCAACTGATCAGAAAGCTTCAAAACAGGAATCTAGAGAAAAATTTATAAATTTTAAAGAGAAGTTAACGTGAATGGTCGAAAACATTAAAAGGTTTTGGATAAAAAAACAGCATGTATTTTTATTATGAGAAGTTATTTTAATTTATTTCTTTTATTTGAATACATTTAATTTACACAATTTACGCAAACACACATGCACACACACACACACACACACACACACACACACACACACACATATATATATATATATATATATATATATATATATATATATATTTTCTTGCCCAGCCTAATGATCATCAACCGAGATAAGGCCAAAGTTTCTGTTCTGGATAAAGTTAATAGTTTGGGCTGATGAAATGAGCTAATTGATGTGTTGAGATTTCCTTTATAACTATCTTATTGCTCTAGATAACATCCATTGAGATCTCTATACAGATACAACACTTAATATTTTACATGAAGTAGAACTTGTTGGATTCTCCTCGCCAAGCACAGATGCGACATCATTATATATATATATATATATATATATATATATATATATATATATAATCGTAGGCCTTCGTCGGTCAGAGTTGACCATGAGTTCCTATTCGTCTGCTTGGCTGGAACATCAGCGTCTGTGTCTGGAGACGCCGATGCGGAAATAACAGTACCTGTTGCCGTGTCTTCATTTATATTTTGTTTTTCTGCTTTGTCGGAGCTGTCATTTTTGCTCTCTGCGAACCAGCTTCTTCTTGGCAGCTTTTGTCAGCTTCTTCTCCTCTGACTTGAATTGCTTGGTTAAGGTTTCTCTCCACTTCTTCCTGTTGACAGCCAAACTCTTCCATGACGCTGTATTTATGCCCATAACATTCTTGTCTTGCTGAAGATATCAGAGATGTTGGCGCCTTATGGTTCTTCTTCCAGAGGTCATCTCTCCATACAAGATTTTTATTGGGATGCAGCCGTATGGCATGCGGTGGATATGGCCAAGTCAGCGGAGTCTGCGCTGTTTAAGGATTGTGAACATGATGGGCAGATCCACCCGAGACAGGACCTCAGTGATGGTTACCTTGAGTTGTTTATAATATTCCGAATACGCGGCGCTTAATTCTCACCTGAAATGTGTTCAGACACCTGTCTTATCCGGTGCACGTGGTCCACATCTCGCTGCCTATTTCAGTGTGTTGTTGACACAGGTTTTGTACACTTCCATCTTTGCCATCACTGTCATGTTAGAGTTGGCCGCAACAAGAGTGTTGGACGCACAAAATCTGTGGCTGCCTCTCCAAGTCTTTTGTCAAGCTCTATAACCAGGGAGAATTTGTCAGTGAGAATGAAACAAAGCTAGATAAACTTTTGCAAGGCATCCAGCTCATAGTCGTTGATGGTATCGACCCACAGGATTGCGGTGTCTTGGTCTAAACGTTTGTCTTTTTCAAGCTTCACAACATTCTGCTGGGAGTCGAAGTTAGAATATTGATCCACCCATCACTTCATCTGTTGTCTTTTGTTTGATATTACTAACCCAGTGGGGTATAAGAGGGGAGATATCTTGTTCTGCATTTGTCCGATTGCTGTCTCAATGCAATCATACAATACCCTGATAATTTGTAGGTTTCTCTCGTTATGGACGCTTGTACCCCGCTATAGTTGCGAGCTTGGCGTTAATAACGACATCCATCTCGCATAACTCAAAGCAGTCATGTGGCATCGAGGTATTTCTCATCAAGGTAGCCAAGGCAGTGCTAGGCATCGTGTCTCGTATAGTAGCCCACATATTCGGGGCAATATTCCGAGTTTGTGAGACTTTCAACCCGTTAAGTAAAACGTCCAACCATTTCAACTATCGGCTTATTAGCCTTTTGCCTATTCTTAGGAAGATGCTACAAACCTTAATCAATGCTGAATTGGTTAAGTATCTCACATTGCATGCCATTTTTCAGAGAGGCAATATGGCTTTTGTTTCTTTGAGTCAAATGCTGATGTGTTGATAGCAATTGTAGAAAGAGTCTTCCAAGCTCTAGATTAATATGGTAAAGTTTCTCCAGGGCGTCTTGATAGACAGAACGTTTCTTAAAAATAATTACGTTTTGCCAATCGCAAGAAAGACAATTTGAACCGCTGCTTAGGACATTTCTCCGTTTTACTCTGCTATGGGTTGTTATCATTGTTGGTACCTTTTTCGTATACTCCGGTTTCACTATGTTCTTATTTTAAGTTGTGACAAATACTATTAGAATTCATTTATGATTGTCCTTCTGCGTAAGTGTGACATTCGGGCGATTTTTCTCTGAACGATTGTCAGGCCATTTATACTGTATAGCTAACTTAATCTTTTGTAATGGTGTTATCTGTATTTTGATTTGAGGACAGCCTTCGAAAATGTGGTAATTACTTTCAGGTTCCCAAAGATTAAAAATATCCTACACTTTATAGAAGGTATATGATGGAAGATTTCTTTTTCTTAAAGTCTTCACTTAAACTGCATAGATCATCACTTCGCTTTTATTTCCCAAGAAACAATTACTTAGTCATTTTCGTTATCGTTATTGTTATTATTAAACAAAATTTAAGTCAAACACCTTCTGAAATTATTGAGCTGTCCATATTTTTTTTTACTTTAATACGGGTCTTTTGTCGGTGACGGGCGATTTTCTGGGGAAGATGACTTCTTTTTTTTCTTTTTTTTTTAATCATATCACCCCGAGCAAGGCGGTAACGCCACTGATGTGCCGGGAAAAGATTAGAAGAGAGAAAGCCGGAAACCACATCTTCAACAGGAAACAAGGGATGAGCCTCTACACCTGTTCAATAGACGTGGGTGGAATGTCAAAACGGGCGATAGATTAGTCTATGTACTCCAATTGAAAAAATAAAATAAAATAAAAAAGTGAAAAGATTGGAAAAGAGAAAAAGAAAAACCGGAAACCACATCCTAAACAGGGAACAAGGGATGAGCCTCTACACCTGTTCAATAGACGTGCGTGGAGTGTCAACCGGGCGATAGTTTAGTCTATCTACTCTAATTGAAAAAAAAAAACCAAGAAAAGTGAAAAGATTGGAAATGAGAAAACCGGAAACCACATCCTAAACAGGGAACAAGGGATGAGCCTCTACACCTGTTCAATAGACGTGCGTGGATTGTCAACCGGGCGATAGTTTTGTCTATCTGCTCTAATTGAAAAAAAAACAAGAAACGTGAAAAGATTGGAAAAGAGAAAACCGGAAACCACATCCTAAACAGCGAACAAGGGATGACCCTCTACACCTGTTCAATGTAAGAAGTATAAATTTGCTCAAAGATGTCCAGGGGACATCAACAGGTTAATTACGTCATGAATACGTGGTAGGATTGGGTTATCTATGGGTGACTAAGGTGTAATAGATATCAGACTAGGAATAAGAAATTAGAGAACCAAGTTCGAATTCCAGTATGGTTCGTTATATCTCATGACACGTAAATAAATTTGGGAAATTTATGAATACAGCTCTTTTCTCGGCTGCGTGTTAAATACCACTGGAGACTGGGTAACAACACCTTTGCTGACAACCAGTCTCCCGAAGAAAAAAATCAGACTGTTGCTGAAAAATATTATGCCTGGTCAGTTATGAATCTGAAAAAGATATTATCTCATTACCGTGTATCAAATATGGTACTTAACTGACGAAATTGATGGTACAGGGAAAAGAAATGGTTAGAAAAATAAGAGACGAAAATTTATGAAGAGGTATAATTGTGAACTTTCTGAAAGAAATAAGGTATCGGTAATAATGATAAGAAGAATAGAAAGATGAATTCAGCTATTTGCAGATGATTACGCTCTTCAAATAATATTTAAAACCTATAAATTTATATATGCCTTTATTGTTCTTTAAATTTCTGTCAAAAACAGAAATGATTTGGACGATTAATTATTTTTCCTTATCAGAAAATATTTTCCCTATGCAAGCGATGTAATTGTTCTCCTATGCAAGCGAAATAATTATTTACTTAATCGTTTTGCACGTGAATAATTATAAAAAGAACAAAAGAATTTGCATGCTGATTATTTATGGTATTGAAATTAAAAGTTTTTAAGTTTACTATGAAGATGTAGAAATTAATCATGGTTTTTCAATATCACTTTATCTTTCACGAGGATCCTTTGTGTTTTGTCATGAATGAAAAATTGAGCCGTATCAAGGCGTCATAAAAAGTGTACTTTATTCATGTATCAATAACCGTACAGTGTACATCGTACAGAAATTATGATTTTAATTTCTGATGATATGGAAGAAGATCATAGATACAGGAACAATCTGATAAACATTATATCCCTGTCGTTACAAATATTAGTCTGTCACAATTATCATACACTCTGACGTTCTGACTCTTTCTTGATCTCGTTTATTCCTTTGTGCCTAACTTTCTCTACAGACACACATACACATATATAATGGCTGGCCACTTTGTATCCGATCATGTGTGCGTCTACTAAGAAAGCTAGTGATTCCATGTTGGAGACATAGTGTTGTATATCAATAACAACAAACACTCATATATATAAAAATATGAATTGTATTTTTATTAATGAAGATGAACCGTGTAGCCTAGGGAACAGAGAGTGAGAGAGCGCGCTTCTAAGGGGTTGATGGGGGAGTGTCGTCGTATCTGTTGCTCCTCTGGTCTGGTCTGGCTCTCTGTCTGTCTGTCTCGTCTCTCTGCCCCTGAAATCCGTGCGCCGAGGTTTTTTTATAATCTCCAAACCGGGACTTCCGGATTTTGCCTCGCCCACGCACGCCCACGTAATTCTCAGAGACACCTGTTCTGTCTGCCTCTTGTAGCCATTTCCGCTACTGCCGGAAATAAGGTCAAACAAACATCCGTTCCTTTCAACGACCGGAAAACACCCCGGCTTGCATCAGCCTTTCCTCGGGTGGGACCAGATTGTTATATTACAATAGTCTCAAACAATATTGTGCTTGTTTACAAAAAGAATTCATCCCTGCTTGATACAGTTACATTTTCAGCGAGAGAGCGTGGTATCTAGCGGGATCAGCATCCTGAAGAAAGCAAGCAAGAAGTCACAAGACATCGTGATATATATACATGTAAGGATAGTTAGATAGCAGCAATATATATATATATATGTCCAGTCCGTAAACGGTGAGGATAATCCGACAAGTATTATATTTATATATAGAGCTCAGTGGATCTATGAGGATCGGATTCACGTATACATGTATACACATCCAGTTATATATATATATATATATATATATATATATATATATATATACAAGTATACGAGCAACTTTTTATATCCCAATATAAATAAAGACAATATACGCCAGTGTACACTTAACTCCCAATCGAAGTAGTATATTTCTTTTCATACGTTTGAACAAGCATTACACACACACACACACACACACACACACACACACACACACACACACACATATATATATATATATATATATATATATATATATATATAGCGGCATATCTCATTCGGATTTTTTATACTAACCTGTACATATATATATATATATATATATATATATATAGTCATCCGCAGACAGCTCTGTTTCGCTGTATTACAGCTCATCAGTATGGCTTAGACTCCGGTCGCTTCCTAAACCAGGATGGAAACTCGACCGAATTAGCGTCAGTCGGCGATGCAACCCCTAGGCCACGAGGGTCCAGTAGAAGAAGGCAGGCATTTTTGCGCCTATAAACACGCCCAATAGCTAGCTGCTCCAATTCATTATCGAATAAGCGGTGCGTAAATGCCGGAGTAGCTACTGTTTACCAAGTCTACCACTCTTCCAGAGTGCTCAATCAGATTGTGCGAGCGTAAATACTATAGTCATCCGCAGACAGATCTGTTTTGCTGTAATACAGCTCATCAGTACGGCTTAGACTCCGGTCGTTTCCTAACCCAGGATTGAAACCTCATATATATACATATGAGTTGGGATTAAATATAGATCTAAAGCCGAAAGAATGATAAGATGAATAAACAAAGAAAATCAATTTACCATAATTCTTTTTCATTAAAGCTATTATAGTATTATATATAACGAAAAACACAGAAAAATATTATTATTTTTCCTCGTGTGTTGGTTGATTTTAATCGGTCAATAATATACACGTGGTTTCGAATCCTTTAACAAATGTTGCTGCAGTTTGTAGCACTGCACATTCAAAGAAAAACGAAGTATCGAAAAATAATTATTTGATAAAGCTTTAATCAAATTTAAACATGATAGATTGTTAAATGTTTCATATTTGTTTCTTTATCTTATCAGTATATATATATATATATATATATATATATATAGTGTTAAATTGTGATAACGTACAAAAAATTAAAATAAATGGTATTGGTTTGGAATTGCAAAACTGTTGAAACGTGTCACCTGAATATGTATATATATATATATATATATATATATATATATATATATATATACTAAAATGACGAAGAAATATAATTTTATTTAAAATATTCAGCTTTAGTCTTAATTCCCCATTTAACACTATTATATTCGTAGTTTTCGCGATGCGAATTTGTTTGATTTTCTAAAATTAAGAAGACACCATCTTATTTTCTGAAAAAGATCCTTCATGAATCCGTCTTTGGATATTTAAGATAAGCATTCATATATATATATATAGTAGTCCTTTATGACTATATATCTATATAGATGTATAGTATTTTATATATATATATATATGTATCTAGTATATATGTATATATATATATATATATATATATATAGTCTACATATATATATATATATAAACTACTATACATCTATATATATATATATATATATATATATATATATTAGTCCTTTATGAATTATCCCACTACGACATATTTCAGTATTGTCAGAATATTTCTTGGTCTCTTTAAAGGAATAATGAATTATCATTTTTAATAAAAATGATTTATTTATACACGCATATATTTGTTTGTGTATCTAATTTCTAATTTCAGATATCTGCAAAAGAACAATATGAATATATTTTCATTTGTCTTTTGTCATATATATATATATATATATATATATATATATATATATATTCATATTTGTTTTATCTATTTAGGTATTGTGCATATGTTTACATTTCAACTGATTTCTTTTCAAGAAAATGCATACAGTAATATCAAATTTTATTAGCTCACGTTACGTTACAAACACAAGAACATTCAGTGGAACATAATTTAACTGAATATTTTGGAAGTTAGCCATATTAAATCAACACAACTCGTAATCAAAAATAATTACGATTATAGAATAGACATTCTAAAATGTTTTACAATTCTCAGAATCCATATTAACTGGCGTTCCATTGACATTAACAGCATTCAAATCTTCAAATTCAAAATCACGCTAAAGAGGCAAATAGAATTTAATTTAGTTTTTTATAATGATTAAATTAACTAGAAATCTCAGATCCTTAAGTAAGTTAATACGACCCACAGACATTTTCCATTCATTTTTAAAACGAAGATACAGAAATTAATTTTTCTAAACTGAAAATAAGAATTATATGTCATGAACATTATATCGCCTATAAGAATGATGTTTAGAGTTTAATGCTCACTGTAAATTAGTTTGATTTGCCATGTTCTCAATGACTGCACTTTTCCAAGCATACTCCCCGACTCCTATCCACTTCTCTTTCTTCTTCACCCATAAAATCAAACTTTTGTTCACACTGCAACTAACACACTTACATTTCAATTTCATGAGGAAGGCATTGTTTGAATACGGATATTCCTCTCTGTACTGTTGGCTAATCCCAACTAGTGTCCGCCCTACTATTTATCTCATAGCTGGGTGTGAGGGAATAAAATTATTCTTTCCTTTCTGAAGTGTATCTGTACGAAGGTGAATATAACGATCACAACTGGAATTCGAAAACAGCTCGTTCGATTTCTCGTTCCGAGCCATTAACAGACGCACCACCTGCACATCATAAAATACGATGCAGTGTATTTTATTAGAATAAGGCGAACTTAGCCGAGATTTTTCATTCTTAAAAAGTTCTCAATTTTGACACCTAATTTGTTAAAAATTCAGATTTAGTAAATTATCCTGATAAGGTAAATTTCAGCTATTTTTCGTTAAAGCATTATCCCCGCTTTATGTTGAAAATATGCTTAATGTTTGGCTTAATTTGAGTGTTCCCCCTAAAATGTCTGAAGACACATAAGAGTTGAATTGAGTTTAGAAAATTCAATATTAGGAAGAGAGTGAAGATAAGAGAAATTAATGTAATATGCGTTATATACATGAAAAATGGATGTGCCTTTTGGTGCAGTGAATATCGGATCGGAACAAGAGATCGGTGAGCTGAGTTCGGATTCCAGCCAAATTAGTTTCGTTCAAATACGCGCAAATATCCTTGGGAAATTTATTAATCCGTTTTTGGCTTGTAGATTTCAATATCTCGTTTGTATAATCATTGAAAATAGTAATATACTAATAATGTATGTCAAAGATGAATTATAACTGTATATCAAGGTAGACGACATTTACTTTCGAATTTTAAAGACGAGGTTTTTGAGTCTTTCTATATATATATATATATATTATAAATTATAGTTTAGAACATGTACAAATCTTTTTATCCACTACAAAGTGTACATTTTGTTTCGACAAGAAATTACAGTGTCTCAGCTGGTGCTGTGGAAAGGAGTTGAAAGCCTCTTTTCTCATATTTGACGAGTTGTGTGTGGAATGTTGGCGGGGGTTATGGGCAAGGGAAAAGTATTGAAAATTGTTCGTTTGAAAAGAGGGATAGGTTTTGGATATATATTTTTTTTTTAATCATTTCATCCCGAGCAAGGCAGAAACGCCACTGATGTGCAGGGGGTTACATAAATGTAGAAAGATTAGTTAGAAAAGAGTGAGGAGTACAAGCTAGTTAGAACGGAACAATAGAAAGCTGAGAAAGCAGGTGCAATGACAGATACATGGGCGGAGAGAACGTGAAGATTATACAGGGGAGGGGAGAAAGCTAGAGTCGAGTGGTTAGTAGGTGAGTATTAACTTTGCTTTTAAATTTCTGGAGGTCGTAGCCGTCAGAAAAGCAAGAATACGGGAGTGAGTTCCACAGGCGGGAAGTGCGAGAGAGGAAGCTGCAGGAGTAGAATTGTCGTCTGCGTTTGGCTAACCTGACTGTGAATGGGTGGGACCCAGTTGCCAGTCTGGTTGTACGGGTAAACACCTGTTGAGGAGGCATCAGTGACTTAAGCTCATCCGAGCAGAAGCCATGAAAGTATTTATAGAAGAGACAGAGGGAGGCCACATTTCGACGATGGGAAAGTGGCTGCAGACGAGTCGCCAGATCAGTACCTATCACATTACAGACTCTCCTTTGGAGCTTGTCAAGAACACTGAGGAGAACGTCAGGGGCACCTGACCATAAATGGCAGCAGTACTCCATGCACGGACGGATGGTTGACTTGTATATATGCAGGATGGATTCAGGTGGAAAAAACATCTTGGATCGACATAGTGACCCAATCTTCTTAGCAGTCGATTTTGCTATGGATTCAATATAGTGCTTCCATTTGAGGTCTGAGGACAGGTTAATCCGAGGAGGCGTAGTGTATTACTCTCCGGGAGAATCATCTGGTCCATGCTTATGGGAGGCAGAAGAGGTTGCCTGTAATGGTTGACAGACAACAGCTTGGTCTTAGAGGAATTGAAGTTGACAAGCCACTTCTTGCCCCAGTTCACCACAGAGTGTAGATCCCGCTCAAGGTCAGCAGCGAGATTATGTCTGTCCGCCACGACAGGTTTCTTACTGGAGCGGGAGTATATTGTAGTGTCATCTGCGTAGATGCCTACTTGGGACTTGATCTCATCTGGGAGGTCGTTGATGAAAATAAGGAAGAGCGTTGGGCCCATGATAGAGCCTTGTGGGACACCAGCATTCGTGCTGTAGGACGAAGAGGCACGCCCATTCAGAAAGATTGGATTAGGTCAAGCAGGCCACTGGTAATACCATAACCGCGTAGTTTGCATAGGAGGCCAGGGTGCCAAACCCTGTCGAAAGTCTTGGAGATATCCAGAGCAACCGCGCGAGCCTCGTCAGACTCATCAAGGGCCTGTAGCATGTACTCCGTTACAGTTATTAGCAGGTCGGCTGTGGACCTGTCAAATCGGAATCCATATTGCCTGTCGGATAACAGTTTGTGGGCGGTGAGATGATGAACTATTTCAGCATTGATTATAGCCTCGAACACTTTCCCGAATATTGGTAGAAGACTGATAGGGCGATAGTTGGATGGGTCCGAGTGTTCACCACAGTTCTTAAAGACAGGAACGACTGAGGAGAATTTCCAGCATGCAGGAAAGCAGGAAGCAGAAAGGCAGTAGTTAAACAGTTTAGAGAGGACAGGGGAAAGTTCAGGGGCACACCTCTAGTTTAGAACATGTACAAATCTTTTTATCCACTACAAAGTGTACATTTTGTTTCGACATTGAAATTACAGTGTCTCAGCTGGTGCTGACGAGTTGTGTGTGGAATGTTGGCGGGGGTTATGGGCAAGGGAAAAGTATTGAAAATTGTTCGTTTGAAAAGAGGGATAGGTTTTGGATATAGTTGATTAATGAAAGTGTCGGGAATTTTGTAATCAGATTGAACATTTGAAGATTGGGTATGGCTTTATGGTGTCATGACTGCTGGACTTTTAAATTTGGATTTTAACTTCTTACTCTCCCCTCTATTAATACAGGGGAGAGTAAGAAGTGTAAGGATGTGGAGGAATAGGATTGGATCTATCTTTAATGTTTATTTGCACAACTATTGTATATTTTTGTATTTAATCAGAGTTTTTAAAATTAATCTAAATTTGAATATTTAACCTTAATATTAAATTTAGGATGTCACTTTTTCCTATAAAACCTTAAATTAGATCACTGTTTGTGGTGTAATAGGTAAAATTGGATTTTGTTAATGCTAGAAAGGTTTATCATCTCTAGGTGTCCTAGCTTTGCCTTTTGTAGTTTTTTTTTGCATGATTATAATGTTAGTTCTTTAATGTGTTTGCAGATTACTGTGGTTTCATGCCTCACGTTTTAAAGTTTGTTGCTATTCATGTATTTAAAGATTTCAATTTTTTCTTGAAGACAAGGGAAAGAACAAGCAAGAACACCTAAATCAATAAAGGAACCATGTTTCCTTTGTCTTCAGTTATCAATGATCTTCCTGTTATTCTCAGTATGCAGCCTGTTATTCTCAGCATGCAGATATCTACGCTGATGACATCACTATTTAATCCAGTTTCAACAAGAAATCTGCTATGATTGACAAAGTAAACCTTGCTGCCGCTCTTGATAAGGACATCTAATCCGTATTAAAAGTATTAATAAATGTTTTAATTCTTACAGAACAAAGCTGTTCTCTTTTAACCAACATAGATAAAGTTTTTTACCTCCCGACAGTATGAACCACAATTATCCTCCAGAAAGCAATACACTGCGCCTCCTCAGTCTCACTCTTTCAGCCGATCTCAAGTAGACCGACTACATCAAATCAATAGCTACAGTTGCTGCTCGGAAAGATGAGTAATTCTGTCGGTCCATGAAGTTTTTCTCGTCAAAGCCCATCTTGCTACTATGCAAATCTACCATTCTTCCGTGCAAGGAATACTGTTGCTATAACTGGTCGGATGCTTCTGCTCGAAGCTCTTGACAAAATTCAAATGAGGATTCGCAATGTAATCGATCCCGATTCAGCAGTTATAAATAAGTCACTTTTCCTCCGACGAGGTGTTGCTGTCATTTTTACAAATTATTTCACGACTTCTACTCTGACGAAATTAACTCCCTGCTGACCCCTTGCATGAATTTACTCGGGCTACGGGATTGACAACTGTATTCCGCTCTTTTACATTACAAAATAATTAAATGTCACCGCCACTTTTACTCAATCAGTTTCTTTAGAGACACTTACTGCCTGAGGAACGCACTTCCGTGTACTTGCTTCCCTGATAGTTACAATCTCCATGATTTAAAGTGCAACGTCAATTGCCATCTTTTATCTCCTTAATTACCATCTGTCTCTCATCTTTTTCGCGTCACCGCCTGCATATTCTGCTTTTTCCTATTGACTCTAGTCTCACGTAACAGCCTGCGCACCAGTATTCCTATATTTTTTCTTATTTTTTTCTCCACAACCCCTTGTATCATGATCTTTTTTGTTCTAACTCTCCTCTCATTTAACTCCCTGCGCAACAGTGGCAGTACTGCCTTGCTTGGAGTAAATTATTATATATTTATATATATCGGTCGAGTTTCGATCCTGTCCAGAAGAAAGTGGATGTTTCTGGACACACTGATGAGCTGTGAGGCAGCGAAACAGGATTGTATGGGAATAACTAATATATTACGCTCTCATTACGATTGAGCTCTCTAGAGAATAGAATTTTTAAAACAGTTACACTTCTGCGATATATGCGTTAATCTTTTGGAATGAATTGAGTTCTTTCGGTGACTGGAGTATGTATACAATGCTTATATACAACGCATTAAAATTTCCTATCTTTTATTTCATGCACCTATGGCTTAGGAGGTAGCAACTCCGACTGGCATCAAATCGGTCTGGTTTCGATTCCGCCCAGGAGCAAGTTGATGTGTATAGCCCCACTGATAAGCTGTGATACAGCAAAACAGTCTTGTATGTAATTGATATATATATATATATATATATATATATATATTTCCATGACTTACATTAGTTTGTCCGTCCTTCAAAATCGTCATACAAAGCTTGAAGATAAGTTGTAACAGGTAAGGTGGGTACAAGTCATGTATACTTTTACAAGGTGTGTAAAAGAGCTTACATTTTTTGTAAAAGTATTTATTTTTAAAAATCGCCTTATTTTCATCGATTGGTTTACAAAATTGACCAAAACATAAAGTTTCTAAATCTCGACAAAAACGTTAGCGATAACTTCAACAAGAAGGACAAGAGATGGTAGAGAGTAATATCTATCCCCCTCCTGAATGTCATGGCACATACAATATTTGTTTTAACTCACTTTAAACTAGTTTTTTATTGTCCACGTCATCATGTTTCCCTCGCTGTATTCTCGATCTCTGTGGAGAAGCAGAAAAGTTTTTTATCAAGGCAGAAATGACAGTTAAGATTTCAGTTATCTCTTACGAAGGATTTCGGTTGTGATGGATAAAAAAATAAAAACATGACTAGTCACCTGGATTAAGAATAATGATATATGATGGAAATTCCTGGGTGGTTACCAAATGTCAGTGTCATCTAGGATCGGCCTGGAAGTTTTCAGATAACAAAGACAACACAAATCTTTCAATGATACTTGCTATCTAAAAGTGTTCGTTATGTACGATGCACTGACATTATGTCTCGATAAAACTAATTTCATTTTAAAAAATGATCGCATTGCGAAATATTTTATTTTAAACTTCTTAGTATATACACAGAACGATAATAACGAATGAATAAATGAATAAAAATACTACTGATTTCTCTCTATATAAAACTGTTTTTTCCAGTTTTTGGTCATAATTCAATTAGACCAATATACAATTGCATTAAAAATGCTCAATGCATATATAATGTAAAGTTATTGAATATTTTTCATTTGGAAACCAAGTACTTAATCAACATTGTTTTCAACCTTTCGTTATCTTAAGGCAAGTTATGATAACTGATTTTTTAACGTTTTAAACGTAAAACAGGGATTTTAACAAACGTGGACGTTAGAATTAAATGAAAATTCAAAATTTGAAAAGAGTTACTTAAGTATCATAAACACCTTCATCCAGGTTTGTATAATGCTAATATATATTTTTGGTGTGATTATATCTGGATATTATTTCTGGTCTTTTATTTAGCATTTTTTTTTGTTCTGGAAATAATATTATGGATAAAAAATTTTCTTGGCACAATCACCACTGTTGTAAGGTATAGAGTTTTTATACTTAATTTTTATATCATCGTTTAGCCATATTTCTCTCTTAATTTCTACAAATGGTTAGCCAGTTTGGTACAATTATTATTTTTTTCCAGCTTGAATGTATACCTGTGATTAATACATCTGTTTTCTCAAAATAATTTTTGTGAATCCTAAATATGTTTTATTTGTCAATCTCTATCATGTACTTCAGCTTTGTAAAAAAATTCTTAATCTTTTACAAAGTCCATCAAGTGATCCTTTACTTGTGTCCCTAAATTTACAATCTTTATTACCGATATTATGCTGCAGGTTATTCTTTGAGTTTCTGGCCTTTTTTATGTAATTTACTAAATTACTAGTACAAAAATAACTAATTTAATTGTATTTCTATTATTTAATTGATATCATTCCGAGTTTTTAGGGAAGTGATTATGAGTTTATTTAAAAGAAATATTTGCTCTTTTTTTAATTTTACTTCTAAATTGAACGGTGGATTGAACTAACTGTTTCGATTTCTAATATTATTTTTCAGTTGTTTGTTTAACTGAGGGTTGTATTCTAATATGATTTTGTGGAAACTTTCATTTAAAGCACATTTATATTTTTGTTTTTCATCGAGAATCGATTTATGAGAAGAAATTTTGCTAAACTGTGTCCTAGTCCATTACGGATAATTTTGATTATTCTAGGAGGATGGTTACAGCGAGTGTTTGCATACTTTAAAGTTGTTTTTTTGGGGGAGGAAGACACTGCCATTTTATAGATTGAATTCTACAACTAAATATTGGAGTAAAGTTTTATACATTCCGGCTTTTGTTTAAAAAACGAAGTTTCTGAAGGGACTGAAAAGCATTTTTGATTTTTTGTCATTTTCTCTTTTGTTGTCGGGTCCTATAATAAACTGACAACTCTGTATAATCCGTGGTTGTCCATGAAGATTATTTCATTAATTTTATTGAAAATGTACAGACCTAATATTCGAGATTACGGTTCCGTTAAACGAATGTTGTGTTATATCAAATAGGCTGTTTTAGCTTTTTAATCCATGATTCACCATTTTGGAATAGTATAAATTTTCAGCAATATAGAATTTAATTGATATGTTATGAATTGTTTAGGAAAATTCATTTTAATGTTTATGTATAAAAATAATATATATAAATTTATATGTAATATTTTAATATATATAAATATTTATATACATTAAAATTATATAAAATTATATGTAATTATATATAATTTTTTCAGCAATATATGCATAACTCTTCAGCAATGAATTGAGTTCTTTCGGTGACAGGCGTGTATATACGCTGTTTATATATAACACGCTGACATTTCCTTTTGCTGCTTTCATGTGCCTATGACTTAGGATTTAGCAACTCCGACTGACACAAAATTAGTCGAGCTTCGTTACCGGCCGGAGGCAAGTGGATGTCTAGCCAAACTGATGAGTTGTGATACAGCGGAACAGGCTTGTATATGGATGACAAATATATAGAAAAATTAGTAAACATGAATTCTGCTTACTTTTAATAGAATTCGTTCTTACTCACGGATAATATTTCGCGTATTATAATTAAAAGATGTAAGAAACGAGATGCAACTTTGACAGATGATTTCATTATTCAGAGGTAGAATCGCCGACTGACACCAATCTTGGATTAAAAGTAATCGGATGTCTAACCGTACTGATGAGCTGTGATACAGCGAAACAGATCTGTCTGCGGATGACTATATATATCAGAACCAAGACATTTAAAACAAATAATTTCAAACATAAGCAAAAGAAAAAAAGACAAATATCCAGGCTAGAATTTTCCCTATGAACTCAACGGTGTCTGTCTATAACTCATATGATCCTTATTCAATATTTTCTATATACCCACTAACACTGTTTCATTTTATGTTTTTCTCTAAATATTACTTTCTAACTCTCTCTCTCTCTCTCTCTCTCTCTCTCTGTTTCTCTCTGTCAATCTATCTCTCTATACACACATATATACACATAAAAAATACACATATGTATGACAACATGAATTTAACAGTGCAATTGAATTGGCATCTATATCCAACTATTTAAAGTTAAAATGGTTTAGCAATTTGTTTTCTCGCACCTCTCGTTGTGGAAATCTCTTCCGTTTACATGATCCGAGATAGCAAAAGTAAACAACAACTGAAAAGCCACTTCAACTGCCATCATCTCTCTGCGTGATTCCTGTTTATTTCTCATACTTTCTTCAATACCGCTATAAAATAACAATATTGACAGTAAGCATTAACACAACTCAAGCTTATATATATATATATATATATATATATATATATATATATATATATATATATGTATATGTATATATATATATATATAGTGTATGGATAGCTCTTTATGACTATCACAAAGCGTTTATTAAAATAAAGGAAGGTAAAGAAGGTGTTGGGTTTTGCATATTTATTACATATTAATATTTCGAGATCGAAATCTCATCTTCAGAAAGATAAGATAGCTTGTTTTCACGTCCGTCCGCTCGTAGAACCTGCCTTTGAACGAATGGTCATCCTTCGCTGCTACTGCTGTCCTTTATTGCATGAGTGTGTGCGTGCGTGTATAATTGAGAGAGGTGCGAAAATGCCAAATCATGCTATCGGTCTACCCGCCAACACGCACACATACATACCATAAATTAAAGCAGATAGATATCATCCAGACGTAAATCGGCGCCTACTATCACTTTATAAAGAAGCGAAAAGCCACATAATACTGTCGGTCACCGAACACATATATAAAACAAACACACACACACATATATGCTCAAAAACACTTATAGGTATACACACGCATACGCACAACTCACTACAATTAACGACAACAGTTACAGCGAAGGATGACCATTCGTTCAAAGGGACGCTCCACGAAAGGACGGACGTGAAAACAAGCTCTCTTACCATTTTGAAGATGAGATGTTGATATCGAAATATTAATGAATAATAAATATGTAATACCCAACACGAGTTGAAATTTGCCGTCAATTGCTCAGCAATCCATTGGACGAGCGTTTTTAGAAGCGCATTTTGACATATGACGAAAAATGGGTCTATCTAGTCCAGCACAATCGAGACAAGAGATGGGTTCAGAAAGGGCAAGAAACTCCATCGGTTACAAAACAATATCGATTCGGCAAGAAGGTCATGTTGTGCGTTTGGTGGAACATTGAAAGAATCCTGCATTTTGAGTTAATTTCGAATGGTCGTGCCATCAGGGCTGATCTTTACTGTCAGCAACTTGAGCGGGTCTCTGAAAAGTTGAAGCAAATGTACACGGATCTGATCACCTGAAAGCGCGCTTTGATGCAGTAGGACAATGCCATGCCACACACCGCCAGGAAGACCAAAGACAAGTTTGAAGAGCTGGACGGCGTTGAGGTTCTGCCACAACTAGCCTACAGTCCTGACTTTGCTTCATCAGATTACGGCCTTTTCCGCTCAATGAAACACTTTCTGAAGGGTCGCCAATTCGGTTCGTTTGATGAAGTCGAGGAAGCGTGTCAAGAATTCTTTGATTCGAACAAGCTGAATGGTATTTTTGACCAGATCCGAAAGCTTGCAGCTCGATGGCAGAAAGTCTTGGAAAATATTGGTTTTATTTTGAGCAATAATTTTTTTCATTTTTGCGAGTAAAATTTCAATTTTTTCCAAGTGTTTTCTAGTAACCTTAGATTATTTGGCGAGTAAAATTTAAAAATTTTGCAAGTATTTCCGAACTTCGGGGACAACCTATATAGGCCAGGATGCTATAGATAAATTGTCGCTATTTTATATTATTAATATAGAGCATGCGTGTTATGTGTTTTGATCTGTTCGACTGCTCAGGAGAGTAGGTTTTCTTTGGAACCGTCTGAAAGAAAAAGTTTACAATTAAACAATTCCATTCGCCAAAAATTTGCAAATGCCATCCTGTACAGTTTAACATTTGCCCCAGCATCTCCAATACAAAAGTTCAGATTGTTTAGGCGTCTATCTGTTAACAGTGCTAATGACTTACAAAGAGATGGAATACAAGGGTTAAGCCTCAATTCATCTACCCAGGATATTTTCGTACTGTACCTTCAGGCGTAATATAGCCCTCGGCCAAGGGAATGTGCAGTGCAAAACTGATGCATCTACAATGGAGGCCTGAGGATTTTTCTGCAGTATTGCCGTTAAATTCATTTTAATATGATCTTGTGTTCCATTTGGTAGGAATGCAGGCGAACTGAAAATTTTAGCTCTCGATTTGATTATCGTATGCTAACCGGCAGAGATCTTCGCTCCACTGCCAATAATATTAGCTGCATTTTTAGGAGAGCATCCCCTCAGGAAGTATGCTTTATTAAGAAGGTGGTGGTGGGGTTTCTGCTTGGTTCCTAAGAAGTTCCAATATGTGGAAGAGCCGAGGAGGACTTCCGAAACCTTTTCTAGCATCCAAGAAGGCCATTCCCTCATGCAGTAACTCTCCATTGGGAGGAGGCTTGATTAGGTCCCAGGCTCATGATGTGTACGCAACATAAAGTAATACCGATGTGGCTTTAACATTTTTCTGCAGTATTCTCGTTAAACTAACTTCAAACTGACCGTGTGTGACATTTGGTAGTCACGTAGTAGCCACGTGGGCACATTGATATGTAATGATCTCGATATGCGATTATCGTGTGCTGACCGGTAGTGTGATTGGATAAATCCTCTTTAAACTAACCTTGTGTCCCATACGTTAGCGACTTGTGTGAATTGAAAAATCAAGCTCTTGTTATGCAAGATGCACGACAGATGGTAGATTGTTAAATACGTAGGAAATATCATTTAAATACGCAGGAAATAACAAAAGGACACACACACATATATATATATATTAAATACTTAGTGTATTATTAAGTCGCACAGCGAAAATGCGGTATTT
This sequence comes from Ascarosepion bandense, assembly GCA_037127315.1. NCBI lineage: Eukaryota > Metazoa > Mollusca > Cephalopoda > Sepiida > Sepiidae > Ascarosepion > Ascarosepion bandense. The sequence goes on along the minus strand of JBBBDQ010000428.1, from coordinate 9,221,149 downwards.
TGGTACATGACTGATTTCTAAATGGTGAAGGAGGAGATATTGTGATGATTGTATGATTTTTTCGTATAAATGGCTCGTTATTCTAGGTAGGATTTAACTACACTCTTTCTTCTTCCTTGCAACAAAAGCATGAAAGCTGATTAATAAATTGATAGATTTCAACATTCCGAAGTTATATATTATAATTATATATTATAATTACATATTAGATACGAGATACTAGATTTGGCAACTAGGTCTCACCCTTTTACAGTGAAACCGATAAAATGTAACCGCAATTTCTACTCCAACAGCTTCTTTCCTCGCACTTCCCGCCTGTGGAATTCCCTTCCACATGCCTGATTCCCGGACCGCTACAATCTCCAGGAGTTTACGTGTAAGGTCAATAGACACCTCCTAGCACGCTAACTTGCATCTATTCTCTCAAACACTCTCAGCATCTAACCAACCCTCATTCTCGGTACCCTTACTCGTCTATCACACTCGTTCTAACATTTCCTATATCTAACAATCCTTCTCCCATCACTCTCCAGACCCTATGTAACGCCCTGCGCTACAGTGGCAGTAGAATGCCTTGCTCAGGGTCGATTAAAAAAAATAGTATTAACTCGCATTCCTAGGCTGGAAGGATGTGATACGTGGTCGTTTTCTTTGATGTGTGGAGACAAAACGATTATATATGGAGCGAAAACAATTGTCCTGTCGGAGATGTCCAATCTCTTGGACAAATATCACACTGCCATTTATATCCACCAACCCTTACGTATTTAGGGAAGACAACAACGTTATTTCTTGACGTTGGAATCCTCGAAATGAGATAGAAAAATTATTTCGAGAATTCTATACTGATTTTCTTAGCGCGAAATAGATGTGGCACGAGGCGCCCTTTGAGAATTGATCTACTATATTGTAATGATTCTATTCAGAAATGTTTGCTAAGCAGGTCGAGAATGATTAAGCATCTATCTGAAGAGAGAACTACAACAGAAATTAATATCACCGAGAACGAATTAGTGTTGACCTGAAAACCGAGGCTATATAGATATGCGATATAAATGTAGATATAAGTGTATTTTTTTAATATATATCTTTTAAACATGACTTTTAGAAGATATTCTTATTCAAGTAGATGTTATGTTTTTTTCTCTTGCTTTTTTTAAAATTTAAACACTATACGTAATGCTTAGGTCAGAAGAGGTAAGTAAATATAAAGTTTAATTCTAAAAAGGAAAATACATAGAATCTACCCAAATACGAGTATCCATAAGTTTCTAAATAAATTAAAATATGTTAAAATTACATAATTCTTTTCGTAAAGCATTTCGGTAAATTTCATCCGAGGTGGTTCAGCATCTCACAGCCCACAGGTTACTCTCGGATAAACAGTATGGTTTCCGCTTCACCAGGTCTACTACTGATATGCTAACGAGCATCATCGAGTATATATACCAGGCTCTTGACAAGAATGGCGAAGCCCGAACCGTTGCCTTGGATATCTCTAAAGCGTTCGACAGAGTCTGGCATGCTGGCCTTCTACCCAAACTGTGGAGCTATGGTATAACTAGACATCTGTTTGACCTTATCCAGTCTTTCCTCTCTAACCGCACAGAAATACCATACGAACGCCGGTGTCCCTCAAGGCTCTATCTTAGGTCCTACGCTCTTTCTGATCTACATTAATGATCTGCCCAATGTCATAAGATTCCAAGTAGGTATGTCCGGCGATGACACAACAGTTTACACTCGCCTCGATCAAAAATCTGGTGCGGGCGAAAAACGAACATCGCTGCCGAGCTTGAAAAAGACCTCCAATCCGTAGTGGACTCGAATAAGAATTGGCTCGCATATTTTAATGCTTCCTAAACGAATCTGCTATCAGTTAACCACCATAGACAATCGCACCTACCTCCCATTAGCACGGAACAGGCTTGCCTTCCAGAAAGTAAAACCCTACGCCTCCTTGGCCTCACTCTCTCAGCGGACCTTAAGTGGAATGATTATATCGAATCCATTGCCAAATCTGCTGCTATGAAAGTCGGTTCTCTGTGCAGGTCCCGGAAGTTTTTTCCGTCTGAATCTCTCCTGCACATATATAAATCTACTATCCGCCCCTGCATTGAATACTGCTGCCACATATGGTCGGATGCTCCAGCTGTTCTCCTCGGTGTTTTTGACAAAATACATAGGAGAATCTGTAATGTGATCGATACTGACTTGGCAGACCGGCTGCAGTCACTCTCTTACCGGCGTGACGTGGCTTTCCTGTGCCTCTTTCATGGTTTCTGCTCCGATGAACTTAGATCACTGGTGGCCCCTAGGTACGAATTTGCATGAGTCAATAGATTAGCAACTAGGTCCCACCCTTTTACAGTGAAACCGATAAAATGTAACCGCAATTTCTACTCCAACAGCTTCTTTTCTCGCACTTCCCGCCTCTGGAATTCCCTTCCACATGCTTGCTTCCCCGACACTTACAATCTCCAAGAGTTTAAATGTAAGGTCAATAGTCAACTCCTAACACATTAACTCGCTTCCATTCTCTCAAATATTTTCCCACCTACCCAACCCTCATCCTCTGTATCCTTACCCGTCTATAACCTTCCTTCTGACATTTCCTATATTGTACCACTCTTTTTCATCACCTCACATATATAACCCCCTTGCGCAATAGTGGCAGTGGAATTACTTGCTTGGGGTGAGAGGATTAAAAAATAAATTAAGTAATTAATTAAAATATGTCAGAATTACATAATTCTTTTCGTAAAGGATTTTGTTAAATTTCATATATATATATATATATATATATATATATATATATATATATCACTTCTGCGATTTCCGCGTTACTTTTAATCACTGAATTGAATTGTTCCGATGACTAGCGTTTGTATACACCGCTTATATATAAAACGCTAAAAGTTCATTTCTATTGTTCTATGAGCATATTGCTTAGTGAGTAGATACTCCGATTGACACCGAATCAATCGAGTTTTGATCCTGGTCATAAGCAAATATATTTCTACTCACACTGATGAGCTGTGATACACCGACACAGGCTTATATTTGGATGACAAATACATATATAGTTTATTTTAAACGAGCTATTATTCAACCCAGGTTTCTACCTTTCGATGTCTTCAGGCGATATGTTATAAGCTATTGTAAATAGCTCAAGACACGAAAAGGTAGAAACATGGTTTACGTAATAACTAGTTTACAATTGAAAAATATTCAAATTCTGCAATATAATTGTATTGAACACATTATAATAGAACGGTCTAATTTAATTGTGACCGAAAACTAAATAATTAAATAATCAATACACACACACACACACACACACACACACACACACACACACACATATATATATATATATATATATATATATTTGTTTTTGTTTTTTTTAATCATTTCACCCCGAGCAAGGCAGAAACGCCACTGATGTGCAGGGGGTTACATAAATGTAGAAAGATTAATTAGAAAAGAGTGAGGAGTACAAGCTAGTTAGAAAGGAACAATAGAAAACTGAGAAAGCAGGTGCAATGACAGGTACATGGGCGGAGAGAAAGGGAAGGTTATACAGGGGAGGGGAGAGAGCTAGAGGCCAGTGGTTAGTAGGTGAGTATTAACTTTGCTTTTAAATTTC
>JBBBDQ010000428.1:9210000-9212500 GCA_037127315.1 Ascarosepion bandense | reverse complement strand
ATATTGGATACAGTCAAGGCAAATTCGTAACGTGATCAGCCTTGAATAAATGAGGTCGGGAGAGACACAATCATATTTAAATGCATGAATTTATAAACAGGATGAGATATATACTTACGCAACTACACAAGCCAAGAACAAAAATGTACCCGACTAAAAACTCCACAGATCGTAAAAAATATATAACCACTTAGATGGAAATACACGAAAACTCTGGCATCAAACTAGGCAGATGCACAATACATAAATTAAATGCGTATGCATGTGCAAAACGTCAACATATGCATATATATGCTAAGCCACAAATCGTTCAAATGAAGTTATGACTGAGTGAGACCCAGTTGTCTAGCTTGAGTGTCGTGTGTCTCTGCGCACGTCAATGGTTGTACAAGTGTTACTCTATATCTGTGTTTGTATAAAGGGCGCCACAACAAAAATATTCCTCGCAATGTTCATCCAAACTTCAGAATAAATTCATCAATATACGCATTTCTACATATATCCAGCATTTTGAATAAAAAATTAAAACAGTTCGAAAAAACAAGAAACCCAGGATAACAAACTTACACATATCTATCTATCTATCTATCTATCTATCTATCTATCTATCTATCTATCTATCTATCTATCTATGCAGGCATACACATACATACGTACATAGATATATACATAAACACATACCTTGAGCACTCTGGAAAAATGGTAAATTTTGAAAAACAGTAGCTACTCTGGCATGTACGCACCGCTCATTCAGTAATGAATTAGAGCACTCTGGCTATTGGGCGTGTATAATGATTATATACAAGCTAAAATTTCTGCCTTCTTTTACCGAGCGCCCATAGACCAAAGATAGAATTGCCAAGTGACGCCAATTCAGTCGGTTTTCAATCCTGGGTTAAAAGCAAGTGGAGTCTAACCGTACTGATGAGCTGTGATACAGCGAAACATATCTATCAGCAGATGACTATATATATATATACTAGCACTATAGCCCGGTGTTAGCTTTAAAACTAATCCGTGGTCCTGGAGCTCAAACTCAACCTAAAGAATATTTCTGTGAAGTTTGGTGAGAATCGGATAAAAATTGTAGATTTGTATAAAGGACATACAGACAGATAAACACACACGCACATATACACACACAAACACACATACAAACATCTTGCATTTTATATACATATATTATCGATTTTCTGCACTATTGTAAGAACTGCAACCTTGAAACTTCCGAGTATTGTTTCTTATGTCTTTGTCTATGAGTGTATGAAATTTGATTAAAATCGAACCACTCCTTTGATAAGCCGATTTTTTAGATTATCGATTTTCGATATTTATCTTGGCTACCCACGAAACAAAACGTTGATAAGAACACTCGCAGACGCTTATAGTACAACTGTGTAAATTTTCAAGAAAATCGGTTCAGCCGTTTCGGAGTCTATAGGTAACGGACACACACACACAGACACACACACAGACAAAGTTCTATGTATAAATAATTATATATATACAGATATATATGTATATATACATATATATACAAACACATATACAAATATACATACATACACAAATATACACATACATACAAATTCGTACACACACATACTATAGTATATATATATATATATATATATACACACATACTTATACACATACGCAAACATATATATATATAGATATATACATATATATATATAGATATAGACATGTATACATGTATACATACAAACATGAATATATATATACATATATAACTTTACTGTTTTGAAGTTCTCTTTATTTATTTATTTATTCTGCAAAACGAAGCCATTCCTAACGAGATAGTGACCGTTATGGACAGATGACCTCCCTTTAGGCGCCTGTTCATATCTGCTCGCAATGAGTGCAAGAGGATCCTAAATGACGCCAAACGGTTGTTTGATGAGAGAATGCGACAGCGCATACCTGACCGCAAGTTCGGCTCCAAGGACTATTGAAGGATTTGCAAACGAGTTCTCAACAATAGGAAATCCTCAATATCTCTTTAATCCATGAATTTGAGTTTCTCACGTCATCTGCGGACAAAGCTGAGTGCTTTGCCCGCAGATTCCCATCCAATTCCACATTTGACTCATCCGGAGTACACCCACCCGACTTCCCTCTTAGAACTGAGGCCAAACTGCACGACGTATATATTACCCCGACAGTAGTATCCCGAATAATTTCAAAACTCGACCCCCATAAGGCGTGTGGAGACGATGGAATCCTGCTGATAGTCCTTAAGAGGTGTGCTCCTGAACTTTGCCCTGTACTCTCTAAACTATTTAACTACTGCCTTTCTGCTTCCTGCTTTCCTGTATGCTGGAAGTTCTCTTCAGTCGTTCCTGTATTTAAGAATTGTGGTGAACCCTCGGATCCATCCAACTATCGCCCTGTCAGTCTTCTACCGATGTTCGGGAAAGTATTCGAGGCAAAATCAATGCTGAAATAGTTCATCATCTCACTGCCCACAAACGCTTCT
>JBBBDQ010000428.1:9097500-9205000 GCA_037127315.1 Ascarosepion bandense | reverse complement strand
GTTTTTCTTGTTTTGACGTCTTTCTAACGTGCTTAAGTGAATGTCTACTTAATTGCTTTTGATTGACTTGACCAGCTTTTAGCATTTTGGGTTAACTTCTGTGTTGGGCCAACCTTTTATTACCGTGTCAGTAAAAAGCAGGAAGGTAAATTCCAAAAACCCGATCCTAATTAATATTAAAAATTTTATTTTAATATTAAAAAATGATAGAGGAAGAGAGCTCCATGTATAAAATATTACAGAGCAAATATATATTAAAAAAGGATTAATTCAAAGATGTTGAATGGCCATTTCGATATGAAGATCCCCACGGCGGATAACACATCACCTCAGCAACAGAAAAATCCTTTCAGAAACTGGAGAAAAATTATTCTACTTTTCCTTTTTAAATAGATTTGCAAAGAAATTAAAAAATAAAATAAAAAGGAAAAATAAAGGAAAAGAAAAAGAAAAAGAAAGAGATAAAATAAAATCAAATAAACAAGAAAAGAAAAAATTGACATCGTCTGGGTTCGCAAAAAAGAAAGAGAATTGTAACTAAAAATTAAAAATTAATACAACATCTTTGAATTAATCCTTTTTAATATATATATATATATATATATATATATATATATATATATATATATGTCTGTTAAAATTTCGTGAAGCCATGATTTTGTTCTTTTGTGTGTGCCTGTTAGATGTTTTTGCATTATTTCTGGACTTGATATGTGCTTTTTTCTGTTTTCATACTTGTTGTATTATTTGGTTATTCTGCTTTTTCCTCTCTCTTTCTTTGTACTCTTTTTTGGTTGTGATTGTGTGTTTATCCATATATATACGTAGTGAACGGAACAAAATCCGTAAGTTTTCGTTTTAGGTCCCGAAGACTTTTCCCCCTTCAAATTTATCCAAAATAGCATTATTTCTGTGCAAATGTATATGCTGAACTCAAATCAACAATTAGTTAGTGAAGAAATTTACCTTTATTGATCTTTATGACCAGAAAAAAATCGAAATTCATCTCGCACTTTTTGTCTCCTGTAACTCTCACGAAGTCATGTAATTAACTGCAGAATGACGTTCTGCGTAGGCAACAGATTTCTGCCGATTTACTTCCTTTACTGAAACTTCCAGCTATTTACTTCCTGTAATGAAAGTAATATGCGTAGAAATACAATAGCGTATTACTTTCATTGCAGGAAGTAAATAGTCGGAAGTTTCAGTAAAGGAACTAAATCGGCCGAAAATAGATCGAAATTTGTTGTCCTCCGCCGACAGACATTCAGCAGATAATTACATGACTGCGATAGAGTTACGGGAGACAAAATGTAGTTCTATTTCTTTCTGGATGTTCAGATCAAAAAAGGTAGGTTTCTTCAATAAGTAATTTTGATTTGAGTTCAGCATATACATTTACACAGAAATAATGCTATTTGGACAAATTTGAAGGGGGAAAGGCCTTCAGGACCTAAAACACAACATTATCACAAAATCTACATTTATAATTCAAATAAATAAACGAATTTTCTCGAATTTACAAACTTTTCTTAATATACACAAAACTTGTGAAATTTAACACCTCGATGCGAAATGATTTTCGGCCAATATAAAACTAGGAAATCTTTAAAAACAAAATTCAAATAATCTTTAATTATCATAAACAAATTCTTTTTACGGAACCATTACACGAGCAGACGCGAAGTTTGCTTGTCGTCCAATGGAAAGGCTAGGATCACATCAGGTAGTGAATTTCCAAATGACCTTGTGGGAGCTCATCAAAAAAGATAAAAAGACGGGGCAAAATCGCTGTGGTAATTGACACATCCCTCGAGAAACATCAAGCGATCGTTATTATTATTATCTTTCTCTTTATCCCTCAGCTCCTTATTCTTACAAGTCAACCGCCTGCCTTTTCATATATTTGATAACCGGACAGAATACTTAAAAGACAATACTTCCAACAATGTCGCTCAGACATACATACACCTACACATTCCTGCCTACGTACACATAAACTCATTCTTGCAAGGACTACTACGAATATTCTAATGACCTTATATAAAACAAAATAGATTACCTTTATTTGTAAAAACCTTAATTGATTTATATGTACATAAATTGTTGTTTCTATTTACAAATTGATTTTTTTTGTTTTATGCTCCTCTTATAGCGGGCTATCTTATTAACGAGGCCAAGTCAAACTAATCTCTCTCAACACACATACACTTCACTATAGCAGATAACCCACTACATATTTATATTTTATTTAAAATAAAATTTAAAATATAGTGTTAAACAGTCATGAAGTTTAGTTCCAATATTACTGTTTTTTTTTTCAGTAGTTTACTGCGGGAAAGTAATTTATGTATTCAGTTATTGTGTTCGATATCAAGATAAGAATGGATGTTGACAGAATTAATATGGAGACTTGTCACTTAGCTGAGTGCTAATTCAGTAATCCCGACTGCGAAATTTTGTGAGAACAGTATTGTAATGTCTTCAGTTTTCAAGGTTCATTTTGCTTTTCTCTGCTTTTACTTTATATATATATATATATATATATATATATATATATATATATATATATGTGTGTGTGTGTGTGTGTGTGTGTGTGTGTGTGTGTGTGTGTGTGTGTGCGTGTGTGTGTGTGTGTGTGTGTGACACAAAGCCTGAAGCATAGAGCCTCCGGGTAATATCGAATTAATTTCGCTTGTAATGGTCGCCTAGACGAGCTCAACTACTAACCTCAATTCAATAATGCACCCTTTTATGGAAATTTCATTTTGCCTAAAGTCTCTAATCGTTCGTATCTATTCAAACGTTTAGCGACATGAAATGAATTTCTCCGTAAATATCACACCAAGAATTGACCGGGTCACCTGATTGATTTCCTTTAAATCGGGCAGGAAGAATTTTTAACCATGGCCATATCACCAGATACGAAATACACTTCTTCTTTTATGTAGCGAGTCCATTCGAGGCGTAGGCGATCATGACCCGCCACATCCTCCTTTCTATTTTAACTCTTAACACCTTTGTTTTGTATTCTCACAAACCCTACTCTGCCATCCACTTCAAGCTCATCAAGCCTGCTGCGTGTTGCTTTCCCCTGTCTCTCTTTCCTTCTATCTGTACAGTGGGTATTAAATTCTCCAAGACTTCCATCTTCATTTCGTGCCCCAGATACTTCAACTATCGTTACCTGATAATTTTAAGTTTTCTTTTCGTTTCCATCTTCTCTAAAAACTTGTTATTGCTCGCATTGTTGGTCCTATCATGTCCTCAGCCTGTTACTTTCGAAGTCTTTTTTTTTTCATCTTTGATGAGATCGTACAAAACAGTAACTGTTTAAAAACTTTCCTGTGAATATCATCAATGTTAAAGGCCGCGGGAAAAATTATATCTTAAAGTATCCATAAAACAAAAAACGAAATTAAATAGCTTGAATTTCACACAGGATTTTTTGTTTGCTTATCAACAGACGATTATTTAAATACCAACATAAACAATACATGGACAGATTATAAAATTTCTTAAAAATAATTTACAGAACAATTAGACGATCCCTCACAAAAATACTTTACGATGATTACATGTAAAATCTACTGATTCTCTTGTCCTTTGGTCATAGTGCAGTCCTTAAGTGCAGCAAGTGTACTTGCTGGATGTACAATTATGTAGTATAGTCTTTATGATGAAGAGACAGGATGAGGCGAAATATGCGGCAATATTAATATTACTTGTTTTAGTGTTACTCAGATGAAAAAAATCTCTTTATTTCAAATCATCTTACAAAACTCAGTAAAGAAAAATAATAAATTTCACTGTCATCGTAATGGCTTTTACAAGGGTGAGTAAAAATGATCCTCACTTTCGGCATAAGATATATTTAGGTCTACATTACTGCCTTCTACTCATGTATGTTTACTTATAGTTGATATTATCGTGGTTACGTAATCGAAGCTTGAGCTTTTTACATATTTTTGATTTTATTGTTTTTAAAGATCCTTTATTGGAATGTTAACAGACATCTTAATAAAAGTTAAATGCTGTATTATCCTGGATATAATTTCTCTGTAAAAACTATTAATTCTATATTTTTCATAACAAATATACAACATCACCTGTAATTAAGTAGCTAAACTTAGTTCACAAATAAGCTCACCCAGTGGATAGTAAAGAACGAATTCACAAATTGCTTAGAGAAGTCGACCAGATTTTCTTAATGTTGTTACAAGTATGGGACCTTTGAAAGAGTGTTCATGTCTAAGAAACCTCAGGATAATTAAGATTATATACCATTATTAATATATATCACTTTCATATTTTTGTCATAGATCATGTGTTAAGCGTAATGTATCCTATACTCGAGTAAGTCACTCAGTGATATACGAATCCGCCACGAGCAATAGACATTTTTGACGTTTTCACAATGACTTCATATTCTTCTTCTTCATTTGCCGTATTCACTCAGGACTCAATTCCTGTCCTTTGTAGCTCTTAATAAATTTTGTCTTTCTTTTAACTTTCCTAAACCATGTTCCGCTATCCATTTGCCCAAGATCGCGATGCATGTCATGCGTTTTTTTTTCTTCTGTTCCTTTTGCCTTTAATCTGAGCTGTGCCTATCAGATTTTACAAGCACGCTTTCCTCATTTGGTACCCTATAAATTTCAACTGACTTTTCTTAGTTTTAATTAGAGACAACGCTAAATAATTATCTATTATTATTAATGTATTTTATAATCTAACCTGTGCCTATCAGATTTTACAAGCCCACTTTCCTCATTACGCACCTTAAAAGTTTCAACTTTTTTTCGTAGTGTTAAGTATAGACAATGCTAAATTATTCTTTATGATTATTATAATTTCTATAATCTGACCTGTTCCTATCAGATTTTACAAGCCCATTTTCTTCTTTATGTACCCTAGAAATTTTAACTGTCTATTCCTAGTGTTAAGTAGAGACAACGCTAAATAATTCCCGGTGATTATTAATTTTTTGTAATTTAACATTTTACAAGCCCACTTTCCCCATTAGATACTTTATAAAATTTCAACTGTCTTTTCCTGGTGTTAACTATAGACAACGCTAAATAATTCCCTGTGGTTATTAATATTTTTGTAATCTAAATTTTGCCTATCACATTATACAAGCCCACTTTAACCATTAAATACGCTAAAAAGATTTAGCTCTCTTTTCCTGATGCTAAGTATAGACAGCGCTAAATAATTCCCTGTGGTTATTAATATTTTTGTAATCTAAATTTTGCCTATCACATTATACAAGCCCACTTTAACCATTAAATACGCTAAAAAGATTTAACTCTCTTTTCCTGATGCTAAGTATAGACAACGCTAAATAATTCCCTGTGGTTATTAATATTTTTGTAATCTAAATTTTGCCTATCACATTATACAAGCCCACTTTAACCATTAAATACGCTAAAAAGATTTAACTCTCTTTTCCTGATGCTAAGTATAGACAGCGCTAAATAATTCCCTGTGGTTATTAATATTTTTGTAATCTAAATTTTGCCTATCACATTATACAAGCCCACTTTAACCATTAAATACGCTAAAAAGATTTAACTCTCTTTTCCTGATGCTAAGTATAGACAGCGCTAAATAATTCCCTGTGGTTATTAATATTTTTGTAATCTCAATTTTGCCTATCACATTATACAAGCCCACTTTAACCATTAAATACGCTAAAAAGATTTAACTCTCTTTTCCTGATGCTAAGTATAGACAGCGCTAAATAATTCCCTGTGGTTATTAAAATTTTTGTAATCTAAATTTTGCCTATCACATTATACAAGCCCACTTTAACCATTAAATACGCTAAAAAGATTTAACTCTCTTTTCCTGATGCTAAGTATAGACAGCGCTAAATAATTCCCTGTGGTTATTAATATTTTTGTAATCTAAATTTTGCCTATCACATTATACAAGCCCACTTTAACCATTAAATACGCTAAAAAGATTTAACTCTCTTTTCCTGATGCTAAGTATAGACAACGCTAAATAATTCCCTGTGGTTATTAATATTTTTGTAATCTAAATTTTGCCTATCACATTATACAAGCCCACTTTTCTCAATAGATATCCTAACAAATTTTAACTGTATTTTCCTGGTTTTAAGCATAGTCAACGCTAAACTACTCTTTATGTTTATTATAATTTCTATAATATGACCTGTGCCCCCATCAGATTTTTCAAGCCCCCTTTTCTGATTATGTACCCTAAAAATTTCAACTGACTTTTGTTGGTGTTATTTACAGACAACGGTAAGTAATAACCTATGATCATTATAATTTAAAATAATATGAGTGGTTGTAAGCTTTATTATGATAACCAAGGGTATCAAACTATATGTACGTGTATAATAAACTTAGGAATATAAAATCAAACAAAATATTAGGCAATATTTATTAATGTTACTCTCGGAATACTTTGCGACCAGTGGTGTCCTGAAGAACACTGAGTGAATATCACTGGATAGAGAGCATTTGCTTAATATTTTTTAGAAATAAATAATTAATCATCATTCTCATCATAAGCACATTATATGCAAAGATATATAATCGCAGTTATACATCCATAGAAAGAATTTTGGCAAATCATTTACTTTTCATAATAACATAGTCTACGTTCTTATTAATGGTATTAGCCCAGCGTTTTTGCATTAGATACATAGCATATTATATTGCTATAATTTCCGATCAAATACCGGCTGTGGAAACATTAATCCATTTTTTACTGTGTGTATTAATTGCTGTGAATTCATTAAGAACCATGTTTAGGGAATTATATCAGCTCCGATAATTTCATACGCATTTTTTTTTATTAGCAGCAGCTGGTTGTATTTCTTTGCAATATTTTATTAGGATATATTTTATCATGTTAAAAACACACATTGCTTCTGATATCTAGGCTTATATGTTACATAAGAGAATGTCTTTCAGAGCATATTAATACATTTTTTGATCCTCAATATGCTGCATTTTTAGCACTTGTTATTCTTCATTAGTTTATAGAGTATCAATTAAAAATGATAAGGCACATGATGTTACTAAAAAGTTAATTAGCTAACTCAAAGATAGCATGAGAAAACTAAATCTAAAATAAACAAAAAAACTCATACTCTCCAAAAGCAAAAAAGACCATTGAATTCTCTATCTGAAAATATATTCTTCCTTCAGAGAAATTCGAATACCGGTATAAAATTTTACTTATGACGCGAATTGAAACGGCAAAAGTAAAGGTATTATTAACAGTTTTTTTTATAAATGAACATTCAACATTCACTGACCAAGCAATTAGTGCTACTTATTGTTAATTGCTTTTATTTGTGGATGCGGTTTTGTGGATATCCACTCGGAACGACAAATCGGGTAGCCAAGTTTGAATTCTAGCTGAATTCGTGGCATTCACTTACATCTTAGGAAAGGTATTAATTCGTCTCTTCCCACTAGAAAAATGAAAGGATGTAAGTCAAATTTTGATTTCCGGGTATCGATATCAAATATATTTTTTTCGTCATAAACTGAATTTTGAAGGCTAAATAAGTCCTCTGAGTAAATGGTATCATGGCTGAGGCAAAGAACTACAATTATACCAACTTAGAACCAAAATAGAAGCAAAAACTAAAATAAAAGGGCAGAAAAATAGACATACAGGCAGTTAAACAGACACACACACACACACAAACATCTTGCCTTTTATTTATATATATTATCGTTTTTCTGCACTATTGTAAGAACTGCAACCTTGAAACTTTTGAATATCGTTTCTTATGTCTTGTACTAGGAGTGTATCAAATTTGATTAAAATTGGACCACTCCTTCTATATCCTGATTTTTTCATTAGCGATTTTTGATATTTATCGGGGGTACCTTGACACAAAAACTAGAAAAGAACACTCGCAGATGCTTATAGCACAACTGTGTAAATTTTCAAGAAAATCAGTTCCGCCGTTTCGAAGTCAATAGGTAACGAACACAGACACACACAAACGCATACACAGAGACAAAGTTCCATTTATAAATAAGTTTAGATGTTCTAACCACTATGATCTTCTCTAAAACCTAATTAATTCCCTCCAATCTTTATTTGCAGCTGATCTCAGAAACCTTTTGTATACGGCTAAATGTTTAGATGTTTCATTACACGTTTAGAGTTTTTCTTTTTCTTTTTTTAATTTTTATCTGAAAAGGTTATTTAACAACATGGATCGTGTTGATTTTCTAAGCGCCGCTTAGTTGTGGAACAAAGACGAAAGTAGAGGTGCCCAGTGAGGATTGGACTCACTATTACTAGTTTTTAGCGAGGCAAGTTAATGCTGTTTTAGTTAATGTTGTTTTAGAAAAGGTTTTCGGTTTTAGACGAAACTTAGCACAGCGCAGTATACTATGTGTTCAATTATCTTTTTCTCTTTAACTTAATTTGCTATAACGAATTAATACGCTAATGTATTTAAGGTGTTAAGTATTTACTAATGGCACGCCCTAAATTTTATGATGATTTCAATTTCGGAGACATCATTGCTTTCATTTTAATTCCATCAGATAGAATCTGATTTTAAAAAAATATCTTGAATTGTATTTTTTAAACATTCCGAAGATTGGAAGAATCTAAAAGATATTTGGTTTCTGTATTAATTATCATCTTTCCTAGTAGCGATTAACTTTATTGTGTATTTAATTTCCTTTCTTTATGAATTAACGAGACGTTCTTTGAAAAACCGATTCCCCTACAAACATCGAAGTTAAGCTAAGTTGAAACTTGTCCGTACCTAAATGGGTGACCTTTTGGGAATACCAAGCGCTGTACGCATGAATGTGCGATAAGATAATTCGAAAATATAAATCGCAAAGCCGATTTCCAATTCTGGTTGTGTTTTTTAATCTCAAGTGTAAATATCATAGAAAAAGTGTGAATCGACCTCTTCTCCCCGCCACCTATATGTTCGAATAAATGTGAGGTTCATTGAAAATCAGGGTTACCTACGAACACCAAGGTTATGTAAAATCGATCCTGATCAGTACTTAGATGGGTGAAGTTCTGGATATAGCAGGTGATGTAAGTTTGAATGAACGGGTAGTGCAATGTTTAATGAAATTCGGCTTTCCCAGTTCCAATTTTCATTTGGTTCGTTATTCATATTTTTGTACAGATGTTTATGAAAGGTAGGAATCCACTTCCTCTTAGAAACAAATCTAGTTTAATTAATAAGATTTGTATCACTATAACATTATTATGCACCAACTCCAAATTCTTATAATCTAAAAATAATTTGTTGTTTTAAATAGCCTGCAAAATGTTGATAAATTGTAGAAAACACATTTACCAATAAAAAGAGATAGTCTTATCTCGCATCGCATTTTGTAAATATGTAATGTTACTATGGTTAATTTGTTTCGGGTTGTTTTAATATATATAACACTTAATTCAATACAAGGCCCATGAATCATGCTATTTTGGTGGTTATTAAGTTAACTTGTTGCATGTAAGTGGAAGAAGAAAAAAGTGTGATTTAGTAGGATATATGAGAAAGATAATTGTTAAACCTAGTTTTAGAAAGAGTAGCCTCGTAGTAATACATGAATCATAATCTATGCTATTTGTATCATGAAGCAGTGGTTCTTTGAATTAATTAGTGAATGATTCGTTTCTATCTGCATGGTATGGTAGATCTTATCTGTGAACGTCAGAGCTGGTGCAATGAAAAACTTCGCTTAGAGTATTGACAATTTTCGTCTGTAGGGTAGGTATTGTTGAGTGAACAATAATTCTCTACCAGCCAGATCACAAAAATTCTCTTGAAATATATTACGCTCGAAAGTGAAAAGTGGTAAGCTCCATCCCACATATGACAACAGTTTTCTAATTATTTTTCTGATGTGTCTCTTGTAAAGATTGTGCATTGCATTTTTAACTTAAAATTAACCGAGAGGAATCGACAGATTCAAATTATCTTATAATCTTTTCACTCCAAGCAAGGCAAGACCGCCACTGGTACGCAGGGTTTGCAGTGACAGACAAGAAAAAAGAGGAAAAAACAAAAAAGGTAAAGGGGATATCGAAGAAATGATATGAGAAAGATGAGCATAATAGATTAAAAATTGTAATTAACTGTGTATTTAAACTTTTGGAAATTGTATCTTTTAGATAAACGAACATGTTGAAAGGAGTTCCATAGGCAGTAATGCGAGATAAGAAATTGATGCAGGAAAAGTGGCGGTTATATTAAACTATATTGACGTTGACCGGGTGGGACATAGATGCCAGTCAAGTATCACAAATAAATGCATGTAATCGGGGCACCAGGAAAGAAGGTTGTTAGAGCAGAAGTTATTAAAATATCTTGAGAACAGACAGAGGAAATCAGCTAAATCCAGTTCGATTAATTTGCAGAGACTTCTTTGGATTTTGTCGTGAACCCCTAGATGTATAGCAAGCGCACCAGCTCAAACGCGGCTACATTATTCCATGTACGATCGAATGTTAGATATATAAATGGGCCAGATAGATTCTGATAAGAACTTCCTGGTCCGACGTTTTGACCCAAAATTCCGAGCGGTAGATATAGATATTGTCACAATATAATCGTTCGACTTGACGCTAGTTAAGTACGGTGAGGCCAAAAAAGCGCAGCGTGGTGCAATCTGTGAGAATAGGTCCATACATACTGATTGAGACGGAAGTAAATTCCTAGTGCCATCTGCATCGATTGCTGTCTATGAAATGATTACCTCAGAAAGATGGAGATCTAAAAAAGCGTGAGACGTACAATAGAGCCTTTAGGAACGCCCGCGTTTGTATGAAAGAATCTGGAAGAATGTCCCTTCAAAATTACATTCATTTCACAATTGCTAATTGATTGGAGTAGATTAAACAATCGTCCAGAAATACCGTAGCCCTGTAGCTTTTGCTTAAGGTCAGCTTGCCAAACCCTGTCAAATGCTTTCGAGATATCCGGGGCAACATATTTGGCTTCCCTGGTCTTATCAAAAGCTTTGGAATATATATTCGGTGTTGATATTTAGCACATCAGCGGTAGACATGGCGAAGCGAAAACCATACTGCTTGTCAGAGAGTAATTTGTGGGATGTGAGAAGATGTCCTATTTCAGCATTGAAGATAGCCTAGAACACTTTGCTAAAAAGTGATAGTTCTGATAGAATGATAACTAGAGACTTCCGATGAGTGCTCAGTGTTGTTGAAAGCACTTACTACAGGGGAAGAGTTTAACAAGCAGGAAAACATAAAGCAGAGAGGGAATAGTTAAAGTTGTTGGAGAGGACAGGAGAGAGTTCAGTGTTACATTTCTGTAGGATGATAAATGGTATACAGCTACTCCCGCTTGCCTTATGTGATTCACTTCTTAATGGGGAGTTGTGTATAAGTAATCCAGATGAGGATTTACTAGTAAAGCACTCATTTTTTCCGCTGCAGATGTGAGGACCTCAAATGGTTTAAATAGAGGAGGAATCGATGGTTTGCTGTTGTTTAGCACACATTTTCAAGTCGCCAGTAGTCCTTTAAAACAATCTTGTGAGATGCTAAGCGCTGCTTCATTCTATCACCAAAAAATAGCTTAGCATCATTTAGGATACACTTATATTCATTAAGAGCAGAGACAAATAGACGCCTATTGTAGGAAGAATCGTCACTTCTGTAAAGTGATTCGTATGAGCAATGGATGCCGAATAAAAATGAATCCCAAGGATTTGTATGAGTTTTAAGTCGGATTTCCTGGCTAGAAGAAAGTCATCGACGCTGGCTTTGACCTAGAAATAAAATCTCAGAGGCACAGTCTTCAACAGAGAGAATAAAAACGTTGTTCAGGAGTACATCACAAATGAAATCGAGGAACGAGTTTTAGTCCGCTGTTTGGGAACAATACGATATTCTGCTGATAAGAGGTTCCTGAAACAAGGGGAGTGAAAAAAGACATTTACATGATCAGATTTGCTAAGAGATCAGAGCTGTATGACATGGAAAGTATCAAGAATAGAAGTAAAGCATAGATCTAGAAGAGATGCGTGTCTATCACGGTTACTGGGGAATCGCAAGGGAAAACCACCCATTTGCATAAGAGACTGAGTGATTGAGAAGTTCAGTATACGGATGCTCGCAACTTTACTAAAATAACTTTTCAACCACTTGGTATGGTGGATATTGAAATGACAAAGCACAAATTATTACGTTTCAGAGGAAGTAAGATCGTCTATATTATCTGAAATACTATCTAACATGGAATGATCAAGGGAGAAAAATTAAAGTTAGAGAAATGAAACATAACTAACTGACTTATTTAGAGTGAGACGTTCATACATATAAGAGTTGACTCGATATTCAATAGAAATGTCCCTATACCGCGGGAGATGTTCACAGTCATAAACTCCTAGACCGTTCAAGTGGACATTGGTGTCAATCCTAAAAAGAGAATTTAAATCAGTAATCAAGAAATCAGTGGAGAGGATTGTAGGTTTCATTTTCATTTCACAGAGTGCTAAGATGTCTGTGGACCATTTCTGAATCCATATTCCAGTGTTGGTACGTATAACACGGGTGTTGGAGAAGGAAATGCTGATGGGTGTAGGTGTTCTTTTGTTTAGCTGGTTTACTTTTACATCTTTGGTTGTGAATTGTCATTCGGCTATTTTGGAAGAGAGAAGCCGAGTAGCAGCAGGTGCGGCCTGTGTAGAAAGAGAACTGGTGCAGATTATATCATAGTATGGTCTCAGATTTGCTTTCCAAACTCTCTTGCATGGACAGCCATGCATGCAAGACATGTCACTGAAAAAAAACAAAACAAAAAAAACAATATAATCCAATTGTTGATCAGAGCAGCATCTCTAGAATTATGCAAACTTACGGGCCCCCAATTATCAGTCAGAAGCAGGAACCAGAAAACTGCCAACTTGGTACCCTCAGTACAAAAAACACGTTGTCATCTTCCACAAACACCAGAAAAAAATCGTGAAAGCTCCACTATTAAGATCTGAGGAGAGGAAAAGAATCTGGAACCCCATCCTAAACAGGAAAAAAGGGATGACCAACTCCTCCTGTTTAATAGAAGTAGGGTGCTTAACCAAGCAATAGGAAATAAGAAAGCCTGTCTTCACCCATTAAAAAAGAATCAATACAATGTTTTAATTTAGTATGAGTCAGGAGATCCATTAACAAGAAATCGGTTGTAGCTACGCTGCAAATGAATGATAATTAAGAGGCTTTCCAGAACATAGAACATCGAATATATATGTATATAACAAGAAGGGAAAATAAAAGGAATATTACAAAGTATTTCAACGATGTTTATTATATCCATGCTTTAATAAATACATTTTTCATAATATAATGACAATGGCTCAATAAAAATGACTTAGAACAACACAAATTGTCCAGCTTCAAATTACAATAATCATCTACTGAGTAAAGTGAAATTTAGAAAAATATAAATAATAGAAAAATAATGTAACACTTTTAATTTTTCTATATTGCAGAAAAAAGTAGTGTTTTTAATTTATTTGTTTACCAGCATATTCACACTTTATGGGTCATTTTATTCACACATTTAATGTTCTTGAGAGTTTAGAGGTCATAGAAATATAATATATGTTATTCTGCATTCACAACTGGATACATGATAGATAAGACTCGGCTTCCGTGCATATAAATTTTGTATCGTTTTGACATAATTACTAAAGGCGATGTGTGTTTTATGCTGGTTTACTATAGTTTTTTGGTGTTATATTATGATATAATGTTTGAGCTATTTAAGACATTGTGGATTATTACCTGGATTAATGTTATGAAACAGTTATTTCATGTTGGTTATATAGTTGCTTCATTTTGGTTTAGCAGTATATCTACACTTCTATAAGTTATTTAATACCAAAAATCTATTCTATCCATACAATGTTATGGCTTCAACTATTTATTTGTACAATATTGTGGCTTAACTAACAAAATTTTGAACGTAATGTTCTGTTTTTAATTAATAATAATAAAATGTATTGTTGGCCTTTTTGATATAAATGCTCTCTATTTTGCCATAGTTTGAACCGTGACTGGTGCTACCTCACTGGGTCAGCTTAGATGTGTGAGCAACAGCAATTAAGTGATAACTGCACGATATCTCATAACCTCTCCCGATCAGTGGCTTGCTGCCGGGAGTAGTTTATCGTCAAGCCAAAGACTGCAGAAATCAAGAACGTTCTTGCACGAATGTAAATGACATATTTTATTATACTGTTCTGAATTCCACTAAGAGATGACGTATTCCCGTATTTTCTTTGAAAAGTATTTATTACAGTGATTTTAGTTCAGTTTATATTAAATTATTAATTGTTTATAAATGTTTCCAGAAAAAATATAAATTTTCAGCTGTGTATCTTGTCACTTGTTTTATTTATTTTTCTTTATTTAGAAAGTACCGAGATATTTTTCATACTTAATATTCAACGATTTTCCGGGTATTTTTTAAAATAATTTGCATAACCTTTAAATATTAGAGAAAAAGAACAGTATATTTTTTATGACATTACTTTGGTGTCAACGATTGTAAAATGCTTATGTTATTCACAATGCATATAACCTTTAAATGTTAATAGCGGAGAACTAGAAATTACTTGAGGCAAATCTTCGACAAATATGGCTAATTCCTTACAAATAGAATTGCAGAGTGCTTAAGAAAATATGTACCTTTTATATATTACTAAAAAATTCTGAAAGTTTATTGTCTGGTTTACTGGACTCAAGCAGTTACAAATGTCTTATTTATAACATTGCAAACAATGTAAAAAATATACGGTAAAAATTTGCATGTTAGAAAATAAAACTAAATCCTTTGCAAGAGAGATTTTTCTCTTTGTTACGAGAGTTAATTTCTTTATCGATAGAATTCTTTATTACAATTATAAAACTTAATACTTAAAATATGTACTCAATTTTTGAGTCTCATAACATTTTTTCAGTTTACAAACTGTCCATGAAAACTTCATCATTAAACTAAAAACAATGTTTACGTGACTGAACTCCAACGTATATTTAAAAATAGCTACAAGCTGGAAAAGAGGGCCCATGCCTTCGTTAATTGCCTTAATCCGAATATCATCCACTCCGTTCTTCAATGTTCTTGTCCTTGTATTTAAGCGCTAGGCGAACTTTATCTAATTTATTCAGGTGGCATAAAGATTTACATATTCTTGAACGTTTATGTAAATTGTTAATTAAGTGATATTTTTTAAATTTTCTTTGTAATATCCACTTGTCATTTTTATATCATTGACGAGGTGACACTATTCTATTCCCTCGAAAACAACTGGTTGAAATTTCAAGAATCTTCAGATAATGATAAAAACTTTTATATATACCCACTCTGTAAAATAAGTTTCTAGAAAAAAGAACAGAAGCTACTGTAATGTACTTTTATTTAATCGTATCACCCTGAGCAAGATGGTAACGCCACTGATGTGCAGGGGTCTACACAAGAGTAAAAAGATTAGGGGTTTACATAAGAGTAAAATGATTAGATAGGAGGAGAGTGAAGAGAAAGACGAAGCAGTTAGAAAGGAGCAAGAGAAAGATGGGGAGACTGGTGTGATGACAGTTGCAAAGGTGGAGAGAAACGAAAGGATATACAGCGTGGTATAAAAAGAACTAAAGTCAAGTGGATAAGAGATGAGTATTGACACTGCATTTGAATTTCTGGAGGCTGTAGCCATAGAATATGGAAACGAATTCCACAGGCTGGATGTGCGAGAAAATTTACTTAAATTATTAGTATATCAAATTGTTAAAGATGTGTAATAAAAACACTTGTAAAAAAGAAAGTAACAGGTGAATTGCTTCATTTACATATTTTTATGGATAAATACAATAACCAGGATGAAATTAATTCGAAATAAAAAAAAAGTAAGCAGAGTTAAAAAACAAAAAAAGGACAGCGTATTTGGTTAATATAAGATATGAAAAAAATTTTTTTAAACTACTTGGAAAATGCGCTGGTCCATTAAACATATCAATTTCTCTATCTCCTCCGATGTTATTCCACGTGATACATTCAGTATTTCTCACATAAAACTGGCGTTCATTCTCATAAACTCGTCGCTTCACAGGTTTCAAGTGGAGAATTCAACGACTAGTTCATCTTCCGGGGTTAAGAGAAACCTAATGTTTGCAGATACTGCATAGTTTTATGTGCTAAACGCAACAAAATCTCATCTTGCATAAATAAGACCAAAAATTTACTCCCATCCTCCTGACAATCAAGTGTTACACGACTAATATGTGTGAACAGATCTTTCGAGAAATCAACCTTCATATTCTCCTTTTCCTATTTCAAACGCATTTGAATGTGTAATTCTGTCAATTGAGACTTTGCATCTGGTATCACAGTTGTTTCGCCATCTTTCAGAAGACGAAAGCGAGTACTTCTGGACATATTGCTTCTCCAATACTCTCCAATATTTTCCTGAAATGTGCCCCACTAATCAGGCCTTGGTTATCTACAGCTTCACATTTCATTTGTGTTAAAGAACGTTAGGAAACAGTCTCGTGTGACACTTATCCGCCTTCTTCATTCGTAGAAGCTGCAACAAATCTTTTCAGTTTGGTGAGATCTTCCTAGTGTTTTGGATATTTCTATGTAAATTAGCCTTTGGAAAGTTCAGATGTTGTAATATCATTCTCAGCAAGTCAGATTTTGGACCCATAATTACATGATTGTAATGACACCTGTTAATAATGTGGAAACACATATATATTGTGTTAATATTGCAAATGGTCATCGTTTGTTTCCTGTTGCGCAGAACAATATAGATTTTATACAGCCTGTGCATATACCTATTTCCATCATAGTGTGAAATTTTGTTAAATTCTGATTAATAAAAATTTTGGACAAAATGAAACATAACACCTCATAAATAATTTGAAACACAGTGTATACCGACACACGTTAAATCAATTGCTAGTAGGGGTATCAAGTGTGGCTCGGGAAATAGATATCTTTAAATATACTTCTTTTTTGTTGTAGCCAACAACATAAACGTTAATTAACTTTTTATTCACATGAAAAAGAAATAGATAAAATATACGCATTCATAAACGCTAATGATAAAGGTAACATTAAGTAATAAGAAATTTTAAAGATAATAATGTTTCCTTATAAAGAAACATTAGATATTGAAGAACTGAGCAGCCAGTTCTGCTGCAGTTTCTTGTTTCTATAAAAAAATCTCATAAGATATTTTTATTAAAATATCTTTATCATGTTCATTTATTGCTATCGTTCTTTTCAATATTTATAGCGCCTTTTCTTTGTTAACTTTTTATTTTAACGTCTGTCTTTACATTTGAGATGAAGCTTTTTAACTATTTACATCTTTTAATCTGTTCTTTATATCTTTTTATTGCTATTTTTCTGATGTTTTAACTGTTGTATCTTCCGGCCTCTTTCAGGTGATATTTATTGAATTTTCGAAAGAACCCTTTCTTTTGTACATGGCTGTAGATTGCTCCAAATTCACAAGCTATACATTTGTTTTTATGTATATTCCCTCTTTTTAACTCTGACAGATTTTGTGTGCTTGGTTTTGGGCTGGTATTGAACTCACAACTCTTTCGGTCAACGCTTTGGTTTATTTCAACCAACGCCTTAATCCATATCGCCCAGTGAATAAAAACGTTCGTCATCCAGAAAGTAACTTGACTCAAAGAATCGTGAGTTCAATACATTTATTTTAAATATTGCTTAAGATTAACATTTTGATTATTGCATTATTTTCTCATCGAGTTGCATCTGTTAACCATTTTACCGGTTGATGCTGTTGAAAGTCCTCAAGTGATGTGGTTTCTGTAAATTTATCTTTTAAAGCTGTTTGTGATTCTGTAGCGTCTATAGCTAATTTCTGAAATCGTATAAACAACAACATTTTCTATAGGCGACATTCACCCTAAACTACTTTTAACTGGAATGCGATTGAATACAGTTGGGCGTTAAAATACCTTTGAAAGGACTTGTTGACATGAGAATTTTCATATTAGTTAAAGGTAGGAAAGCATCTTTATGGTGGTTACAGTATAGAACTTTCGTTTTGGAAGTATTAAAATTTACGAGCTACCTCTTACTTCACTTCAAAACATATTGGAGGCCCTTTTCAGGAGCAGAAGCGAGATCTACATTGTCAGCTTCTGCAGAGTTCATATTAAGACTGGAGTAAATGGTGGTGCTATCTGCATAGATGCCAACTTGGAAACTGACTACAGCAGGAAGATTATTGATGAATATGATTAAGATCGAAGGCTCTAGGATAGAGTCTTGAAGGACACCCGCGTTCACATGAAAAAATTTAGAACTATGCCCATTCAGAACGACCGTTAATTTACGATTTGGCAGGAACTATTGGATTACATCGAACAATCGTCCAGTTATATCAGAGCTCTGTAACTTGTGCTGAAGACCAGCATGCCAAGCACTATGACACACTTCAGTTCATAGCCACCTGGTGCAGATTCGTTCCTCACTGTATATCAGTGACTCGCAATCGACATAAAAAACAGAGATTATAATGTTCAAAAGTAGAACAAAGCTGGAAAAAATATATGTACAGCCCCAAGAAGAGAAAAAAATACAATCTGTTCCATACTGGTAATAAGGCGAGCCATGTTTGGAGAACCGAGCCAAATACAGACATTTAATTTTACCAGAAATTGCTTCATTTTGATAGCTTTTTTTGCTATTTTTTACAAAATAATTTCCCGTAGCTCATTTCAAACATGCGCTTCTTTTGAGTCTTGTCTAAATTTAGCTAAACGGGCCTTGTTATCTGAACATGAACGTGAATGGACATACGAACAGAAACTAGCAAGAGGATTATGAATTCATGAAAAGCGTAGGTAAATTCTTATATTATCCTAGAAACCAAGTAGAAAATCATTCTAGAAGTATATTTGGCATGCATCTGCGTAATAAAATGTATTTACAGTCTTGCAGTTTCGATTCAAGAATAAATGTAAACTGTACACATTACCTAGACAAGCAATCTTACTTTCTGTCGCAAGATGGTTCACTTATAAACGACAAACAAGCCGCATCCCAAACAGCTCTATTTCCTTAAGCCACATACAGTATGACCTTTCAGCTATGTAGCATCATACTCGAGTTGGAAAATTATCAATTGTTCCGCTGTGGGATCTCATCACAAGCGAGTTAACAGAACGCTGTTTAGATTGCTTGGGACGTGAGCTGAATACGTAAAAATGTTCGCTTGACGCCGATATCAGACAAACAATGGCGTCGACTACAGCCTCTTCTAGTTCACACTTCATTAAATAACCATTTCGAGGTGAAGCGTTCATTAATAACTTCTAATCTACTTGACTTAATTAGATTCCGCGTATTTCTACCGTTTTCTTTCTGCCTTATTGCTATTCTTGTCGGTTTTGTTTTACTTTCTGGCTTTTGTTTCTCATGCCGTAACAATATTACTCCCAACCATTTCATTACTTACTCAGTATATCTTCACAGGGACACTTACTGAAAAAAGTACGCATTCGTTTGAATGATAACGAACAAATTATCCACGCTGGCTGGTGTTCATTTTACAGAGATCAAGCCATTCTTCGAGTGGAATTATTTTATTCGGGTTAGATAAAATAAAAGTTACTTCGAAATTATATTACCTCTTCAAAAACGGCGTTTAAAAATGTTTCTCTTAATTGTAATATTAACCGTCTCCTTGTAAGATAATATTTAGCATTTACTGATCGAACAACTAAAGCAGAATTCAGTTAATTTTTTAAAAATCTTCCTTTAAAAAAAAAATCAGTACCCTGTTTCAGTATGTAGTGAGAATGACTGCAAAACAATTTCCCCTATTTTTATAGCCATAAATTTGTGTTATATATTCTCTTACTCCGGTGTATAATTTCGCCAATAAATTTATTGATATTGACTAAATAATTTTTTGATGGCAAAAAGTCTGGCAAAATTTCAAAAAAGAAAGTAATTTCTTTTAAAGGTCAGGAATGCAAACAGCAAGGGACAGGCGAAATTTTGTTTTTGATAAACAGCGTATTAAAAGTCAAAGAATATAAACATTTGAAAATAGTAAAAAATATGCATGGTGGAAGATGCGTGGTCAAACGAGATTCAGACTATATAAAAAAGAGATGTGAGTGAAGCAAAGCAGAACATAGGAGACAGAATATGGGACTGAGTAAAGAATGAGAGAGAAGACGAACACAGCAGATCAACTCCATCTTATGCGTGTGTGATATCTTCCAGACTACCCTAAATTCCACGCCACGTCACTAAAGAAGAATAAAAATATAAGTATATATTTTTATATATCCATGTTCCATGTTCGTCGTTTTATCAGTCGAGAAGATCGTTATTTTAGATTTCCAGTTCATTGTTTGTCGTACGGGTATACAACAGTAAGATTTTTCTCTAACTAATAAAATAGGCTAATTCTGGGTTTTATCTGATTCAGTACCGGTTTGTCGTGTCTTGTAGTCAGAACACTATTTTCGCTTGTCCGAACTTGCTTTGTTTGTTAAACCCAATTCTCAATTTGTGAACATTTTGCCATATTATTGTTCCTTTGTTTTATTACTGTTAATTTGCCATGTATATGAATTTTTCTTGCTTTATATTAGACTAGCTTCCAACCCCGGCGTTGCTCGTGCAACTCAGAACATTTTAGTAGTAGGAGAAGATAGCACTTTTTATTTTACATATTATGTTTTTGTTTGAAAAAAAAACACTTTTTTAAAAGATATTTCTTTTGATTCAAAATTACGGGTAAAAATATTCACATTTTTTTGTTGACCAAATGAATTTTTAAAACGTCGGAACAAAAATTAAATATAAAGGCTTATTTTTATGTTTTATTTCTTTTAATAAAATACATATTTTAGTCCCGTTTGATACGTGTAATTTGATTTCTGTGACGTCATCTAGCAACCATTTGAGATCTTAGATATTTTACGAAGAAAATGTAAACAATCGTCTCCATTAGCCAAAACGTGCAAAAGGTAAAATTGTTGAGCTTAGAAAGTATGAGTCGACCTGGCTTCCCTGTAGATATGTGACTCTAGAAAGTTTGAATGGAATAGCTTGAAAAATGTAGGCCTGCATAGGAAACAGAGACACACAGTCACAGATTGCCTTTTATTAGTATAGATTTTATTTTATTCTTTTTCTTGTTATTGCAAACTTTGTCAATTCTGTTTGTTGGACAAAATAGTTAATCATTTTGCATTTTACTATGGCTATCCAATTAGATTGATATTCAAATACAAAAATCGTTATTTATCTTCCTCGTACTTTATGCGAGATTCATTCCTCCTCTTCTAATTTGGCTTACAGTCATATATCCCGTTAAAACACTTGTTCCCATAAGATCATTGAAGTTGAGCAACGACGATCATGATCAGGAATTAGATCAGTCACTGCTTGTGAATACCAAGTTCTGTAAAATGTACATTCAAAACTTACAAAATTTGGTATTCCCCATGTTGTAATAATTAAGGCCTTGGCAATTGCTAATTGGAAAGCCACTTCTCCTAACGCCTTATGACTTGTATAACTAAATTTTTTTAACTCTATCGTGAGTGGAAAGTGAAAACTGGGCAGAACCTGTCCAGATATGTCAGTATTTTCTATTTTCAGCCTGAGCTGTCTCTTGTAAAGGCAGAGTGTAGCAGGAAAAGATAGTTACTTGCTAGTCTGGTTGAGCGAAGCAAAATGTTTTCAGCATTTCTAGCAACGGATCATACGTACGAATATACGATTAATGTCTGGGTTGAGTTTAAGTCCCAGTAGAGCGACTGCTATTATCTAAAATAAATGCCTGCTCATAATCACAAAGTAGGTTTATTCAGAACACCGTAGAGTCCTATTCTTTTTTTCTGAAACAATCTGATTAATAACAATCGTAGAATAGCAATTTGTAATTTACGATAAATACAACATCAATAACATCAAGATTACAAATCAAAAATACATAATAATTTATTGTAAGAAATAAAAATTACATATTTATCCTAACCAGTGTACAATAAACAAACACACAACATATCAGAAAGTGGCATTCGCAGAAATAAATAATATAGATGTATCGATATATTGTATCTATTCTTTTTAGTCAAACACTGTCAAAGAATCACATATAGAAAAAAACGATATCAGGCCACATCTCCTCGGAATCTGAAAGTTGATTCTGGTTGACAGTCATTCTTTAAGAATAACAAAATGATGTTCTGTTAGCTGTAATTTTGTTAGAAACAGAGTTGTGTGCTAAATCGCATTTATACTATCAATCCAGTTGTTTTATTCTAATATCTCAAATTTGTGTTTCGAATCTAAAGATTATTCTATTGGTGAAAAATATGCAGTCTTTATTTTTTGTCCTTTCACAACGCTTTACTTTATTCCCTTGTTTAAGATAGTTTGCCGTTTTTCTCCTGCTAAGATACAATTATAAATGATAATAACCATGTAATTAGACTTAACACCTTCAAACGAAGATCAAGTAAATTCTAGTTAGAAAACAAACGGTTTCGGTTGCTTAATCTCAACAATGTATCCATAATGTTTAATACTTTTTTTCAACAGTTTCTCTTTATACTGTGTTTTACTTTACTATAGCTGGTGTTTCAAAATAAAATTTAATAAAATTGCTAAATTTAAAAAAAAAACATTATTTTGTAATTCAAATCGTTTTCGATTTAAGTTAATGCAAATTTTACAACGCCATATTTTGAACAGTGTTAGGGAACCATTTGTACATCTAATTGTTTATTGCTATTGCACAAAATAATCTTACGTCGGGCTAAAGATTAGGCAAACATTCATAAATTAAGAACAGTCTTGTACATTTTAATCAAGCGAATGAATATGAGACAGTGTTTACTTCCGAGTCAAAGTTAATTGAATACAGTAAATACTAAGCGTTTACTTTTAACAAGATCTCCAGTAATGTCAAAAAACAAATTCATGGCGTTAATCCTGAACAACAACAATTATACTCAATCCTGTATAATCATGAAACTACAATATCATATTTTTATTAAAGTTAATATTTTCACAAAAAAATGCTAACTATTGATAATAATTTTAGGAAATTCTTGTATAAAATGACAAGGTGGTCATAGTGTAACAAAATGGAAAAGCTATTCAGAGAATGCGTTTACCTATTAATCGCAGGCGACCTAAAAACACCTGCCACAAACGCGGGCGAAAACACCTTAACTCAAATCTGAGTGTACAGCATGCAACAATATTGTTTCTTTTAGGCAAGTGTCATCTTTCTTTACTCCAATTATTATTGGAAGTTCCAAAAATGATCAGCAAATTCACAATACAACCTTACACATTTCTTTCTAAGAAACATTGAAAAAAGACCCATACATGTTTACATGTCTGATTATAACAGTTTTCTCATCGTGTTTCTATTCTGTCTAATGATCTAATTATATATAATCAATTATGAAGTGTGCTTGACAACAGTAAACCCTCAATACCCCCTCTAATGGAAGAGGTTTTGAGAACAAGGCTGAGTGCTTAGCTTGCAGATTCTTCACCAATTCGACCCTGGATTCGTCTGGAGCATCTACACCCGACCTCCTACCTAGAGCTGAGGTCCAACTGAATGACGGTCACATTACCGCCTCGCTGGTATTGAAAATAATTTCAAAGATTGACCTTCATAAATCTAGCGGAGGTGACGGAATCCCAATTATAGTTTTCATGAAATGTGCCCTGAACACGCCTCTGTCCTCTCTAAACTCTACAAGTAGAGTTTGTCTGCTTCCTGCTTTCCTGCCTGTTGGAATTTATCCTATGCAGTTCCTATATTTAAAAATACTGGAGAACACTCGGACCCAGCTAATTACCTCCTAATCAGCCTCCTACTGATTTTTGGCTAAGTGTTCGAAGATATTATCAACGCCGAGGTAATTCAGCATCTTACAGATCATAGACCCTTCTCGGACAAACAGTATGGTTTCCGCTTCACCAGATCTGCTGCTGATATGCTAATGACAATCACTGAGTACATATACCAGACTCTCGACAAGAACGGCGAAGCTCGATCTGTTGCTCTGGATATTTCTCAAGCGTTTGGCAGAGTCTGGCATGCTGGGCTTCTACTTATGCTGCGGAGCTATGGTATAACTGGACAATTGTTTGACCTAATCCAGTCATTTCTATAAAATCGCACGATGAAGGTAGTATTGAAAGGACATGCCTCCCAATAATACCATATGAACAGTGGTTTAACTCAAGGCTCTATTCTATGTCCTACACTTTTTCTGATTTACATTACCGTTCTCCCCGATGTAATAAGATCCAAAGTAGGCATATACGCTGACGACACCACAGTTTACTCTCGCCTCGATAAAAAATCTGCTGAGGTTGACAATGTGAACCTCGCTGCCGAACTTGAGAAATACCTACAATCTGTGAAGGATTGGGATAAGAAATTGCTCGAAAATTTTAATGCTTCCAAAACGAAGCTGCTATCTATTAACCATCATAGACAATCGCTCTTACTCTCCCTTAGCATGGATCAAACTAGACACCCTGAGAGCAAAACACTACGCCTCCTTGCCCTAACATTCTCTGCAGACCTCAAGTGAAATGACTATATCGAATCCATAGCGAAATCCGCTGCTAAAAAGGTCGGTTTTCTGTGCAAGACCAGGAATTTTTTCCCGTCTGAATCCATCCTGAACATATATAATCTATCATCCGCCTGTGTATTGAATACTGCTGCCACATTTTATAGGGTGTCCCTACTATTCACCTCGAGGTTTTTGACAAAATCCAACTGAGAAACTAAAATGAGATCGATACCGACTTGGCAGATCGGCTGCAGTCGTTTTCTCACCGATGTGACGTGGCTTTCCTGTGCCTCTTCTACAAATAATTTCACGGCTTTTGCTTCAATGAACCTAGCTTACTGGTGCCCCCTATGTATGAATTTACACGAGCTACTAGACTAGCAACAAGGTCAAACCCTTTTACAGTGGAACCGATAAAATGTAACCGCAATTTCTATTCTAACATCTTCTTCTCTCGCATTTCCCGCTTGTGGAATTCCCTTATGTATACTTGCTTCGCCGAAAGCTACAATCTCCAGGAATTTAAATGTAAGGTCAATATACATCTCCTATCCCATTAACTCGCATCCTTTCTCTCAAGCTCTTTTCTCCATTACTTCCACCCCCATTACACAGGTATTCTCATCCGTCTTCTACCCTTCTCATGACATCCCCTATAACTTACCACTCTTTCTCATCACTTTCCCCTGTGTAACCCCCTGCGCAACAGTGGCAGTAAAACTGCCTTGCTTTGGGTGAAATAATTAACAAAATAAAACAAATACTATTCTTTATCGAGTTTTATTTCATTGACCTGCCTACCATACTTACACGCACACATATGAGTGTAGATGTGTGTCTCTGACTGAAAGTATTTCTGTGTGCAAAATTTTGCAAGGCAAGGAAACGAAGATTAACACTTCCGAATCACTCTAAATTTTCTTCATTCTTCTATTGATTTAACTAAAATATAGGTAAATATTAAATATTTATACATTCATTTAATGCATATGTTATTCGGCAGCATTAAATTAAAAAAAAACATTGTATTTTCAATCACAATTATTCACTTGGCAATAAATACTAAAAATTACTATGAAATACATCATATTTTTAAAACACTGGCGTGGCCAAATAATTCTGGCCGGTAGCGTGTGTATATATATATATGCAGGGTGTATCAAAACAATTTACAAACATTGAGATGGTTCCTCACATGAAAACAAGGAAAATATTTCGTATAAATATATATCTAAAAAAGCCATCGTTGTACCTCAACAAGAGCAACCTGAAACAAATGTTCCAAATGTCTTCTGTTTTCTTTTACACACTCATGCACCCGTTGAATTGTTGAAAGGTGGACCGTTTCAAATACTCCCAGACGGTGTCGAAAGGTTTTAGGCCCCTATAAAACATTGATTAAGCATCTCTGGATTTTTAATATCTACTGCATAAAACATTTGCTTCAGGTGGAATCATATACAAAAATGCAAAGGAATGAGATCGTGAGAACGTGATGGTCATGGAACCGATCCTCTTACATATGTTCCAAATGTCTTCTGTTTTCTTCTACACACTCATGCACCCGTTGAATTGTTGAAAGGTGGACCGTTTCAAATACTCCCAGACGGTGTCGAAAGGTTTTAGGCCCCTATAAAACATTGATTAAGCATCTCTGGATTTTTAATATCTACTGCATAAAACAGTTACTTCAGGTGGAATCATATACAAAAATGCAAAGGAAAGAGATCGTGAGAATGTGATGGTCATGGAACCGATCCTCTTACATCTACCCATCTTTCATTGTAGATGTCAGTCTGTGCATCGAGAAAAATGAGATTAATGCACGAACAAGATGAATATTTGTATTAGGAGGGTTAAATATTCTAGCAGGTCTGAAAGTCTGTTCGAAATATAGGCCCTGTAGACTGCTCTTTTTAGACATACTGGGAGAATATATTATGGACCTAAGAGACAGTGCCCAAAGATTTCAGCACAAGAATTAATCGTAAAATGATACTGGTGCCAAGCCTGTATTTTATGATGGAGATTTGAATCTACTCTAGATATTCGTTTTGTAATTTTGTAAAGATTGTAATTTTAAAGGTTGCCTCATCCGTAAAAAACAGAAGAGGCAAACAACAGATCAGCAGGTTATTTGAGGAACCACCAGAAAAAAATATTCCCGTTGTGAGTTTTCAGATGTTGTCAGACACTGCACGCGTTGCAAATGATATGAATACATGAGCTGTTCTTGCGGTACTATATTATGTACAACATTCTAGGGACAATTGACGTGTGAGGATAACTGGTTCGTCTCCGACACTCTGTAGAATGTGTTCTTCAAGGTCATGCGTACAAAGAATCTCGGTTTTCGTCGGTCTATAATTTGTAGTGCCACGGAACATGTCAAGGCAACACGACGTCAAGGAGCAGGTAATGTTTGATGACTTGGCTTTCTTCGGTCTGGAAACGCAATCAGATACAGCCCTCCAGTTTCGAGTCCATTAGCATTTGCCTGGTGTATGTAAAAATCATATCTGCCTAATTACGTCCTTGTTCTATAGTGAGGAACCATTCCGCAGTTTGAAAAGTATTTTTGATGATGCACTATATATATACATATATATTGGTTCACTACTAGATTTAGTTTATTTTATTTTTGCTTTAATTTCGTACTTTCGTATTGATTTCTCTACTGTTAAGGTTTTCGTCTTGGATTTTTTTTCTTTCAAACAAGCTCTTGACTCATTGTTATTTGGCTTTGTTTGTTTCTTTTTTTCTTCCCCTTTAACCCACGTGGTAGTCCTCGTTGGGTTGTTGACGACATAGGTGACTGATTTGTTAGCGTTAGTTTTTTCTGACTTTGGTCTTTATTAGTGCTACTGTATTGTTGGTACGTATAGTAATATATATATATATATATGTGTGTGTGTGTGTGTGTGTGTGTGTGTGTGTGTGTGTGTGTGTGTGTGTGTGGCCTGGTAGGAGGAAAGACAGGGAAAAAAGAAGGGATAATGTAACAGTGTATTTGAATAACAGAACATAAATACAAAATAAAAGTTCTATTAGCCAGCAGTTATAAGTGTACGTCCGAACTGTCCAGTTGCACTGCGTCTCGACTACCTCACGTCTGCCTCCCCGGAGATCAGGCAGGTTAATATTTATTGAAATTATAATATCACTACACAAAAATTTTCATGTTTCAGAACAAGACAGTTCTTCATCAGGTGATCTGTTCAAATAGATGGCGAAAATGAATTATTTTGAAAATAAAAGATGAATTCATGGTTATTTAGAAAATTAGGGAGTTGTAGTTGGAGAAAATGCTTTACAAGTGTCAATATTATTCAATTAAATTGAGAATTATGAAACCATGTATTTTTCCTATTTAGGTTACGAAAAGGTAACAGGATGGTTTGGATTTAGACATGTCACTTTTTAATTTTGTCTGGATAATTTACATAGTGGCACCTTACATTATTTAAATGGGTGGAGGTTGGATTTTAATTTTTTTATGGATCAATAAATTTTTTACTACTATCTCATGCGTACAGTGGGTGGAATTTTTAAATCATATTAGGAATAAAAAATTATGGTGTACTTAGTTATATTGTGTTAAGAACAACAATTATGGTATACGTAGTTATACTGTATTAAGAGTAACAATCTTCAGATCACTTTGGTGTATTTGCACTGCACAATCTCATCGCACACCAGGACATAAATACTCAAATCATAGGGTTATATATGGACTTATAATAATACAAAATTCTACACATTTTAATACAGATAAATAAGAAAACTCATGCTCAGAGAATTCAAAAGTTTAAATATAAAAGTAATAATCAAAATTAATTTAAAAGTAGTAAATTACCTCAATGTAATATTATACTTAGTAACTAATACTTATCAATCAGGCATAAAACCTAACGAATATTCATTATACATCCACCCAAAGTTTAATCTCTTCCAAGGATAATCGAACATATACCATCCTCCATAGAAAATAGGATTAGTAAAACTTTTCTAGTGAAGAAATATTTCATAATTTTTTTTTATAATAATGTCCTAAAAATACTGGCGACAAAATGCAGAATATCAAATACATAAAAAATATAACAGGACAAATAGAAAAAGAAAAATTATTTGGCATAAACCCACTTTCAACCAAATGGGTAACACCAAGTTAGGGCTGAATTTCCTCAATTTAATTAGCAAAAAATTCTCCAATAATAACCTCTAAATAATTTGTTAATAAAAATACATTTAAATTAATTCATAGTTGGGAAAATAACCTCGGAAGATTCATTATAAATCATAATAATAACATCTTAAATCAGCACGTAGACCAAATAGCAATAATTCTCAAAAGACAACAATAATACAAACTTATGTAATTGCCTACTAGAAAATAGGTGTCTAGCAAATTCTATTGCATACCAATGTAATATAACATCAAATGAAAAACTAACTATAAAAAGTTTACATTGGATGAACTACGTACACTTTTAAAGAGCGTTGATATAAACACTTCACTTCCTTTAAAAGCAACACGTACTGAAACTAAACATCACTTTCTGTGTATATTTGGAACTTAAAGAATACAAACAAAACCCCTAAATTAAAATAGAATATTTTGGAAAAAAATATCTGTAAGTCGTCTAACGTCATCTGCTCTTGATGTCTGAGTGACAAGCTGCAGATTTTAAGGTTCCCTAAAAATGGCTTACTATTGAACAGTAGCGATGAATTGACTGTTTTATGTAAACATCTAAAATATTTTTCGTTGAAATTTAATTCATCATAATGTTTCATTTATATCTTGTGCTCTAATTTAACTTAAAAGTTTAAATTTCATTTACTAAAATAAATGGCCCACAAAATACTCGTTGTTTTTCTTAACTACAATATATCTTAGTATAATTAAATGATTCAGTTCTTGTTACAACGTAAAAAATTCAAGCTCCTTTAATTTAAAAAAAATTAAATTTAATTAATTGCAATATTTTGTTGACAGTTAATGTTCAATACGTTATTAGTTCTTTTTACCTACAATATACTTTAAAATACCATATTTCTTAATCCAAATTCTAACATAAACATCCCAGCCGCTTTACTCATGAATTATTTTTTAAAAATTCAACAACTTGCCGATAAAATGTTTTTACCTATTTAAATATTGTGTGATCTGACCATGTAACTTCTTCAGACAAAATAATTTTCTTTAAAATTTAATAAATTACAATGTTTCATTGATAACTTATACTCCAACATGACTAAAAATAAAAATCATTTTACTAAAATAAATGAACCACACAATACTTAATTGTTGTTCCTAATACAATATAACTAAGTATAACATAACTATTTAATCCTAATTATGATCTAAAAATTCCAACCCCTTTACTCATGACATAGTAGTAAAAAAAATCTTAAAATCCGACCTCCTGTTAAATATTATTTCCCTTTCCAAAAAAAAAAAAAAATTAAATTTAGGGTTTCACTATGTATTTTATCCAGACAAAATAAAAAGTGCCAGGTTTGGATCCAAGACACCCTGATCCCTTTCATACGTCAAATATTAAAACTCCATGGTTTCATAATTGTCATTCTTGATTGAACAATATTGACACACCTAAAGCATTTTCTCCAACTACCATTACCTAATTTTCTAAATAACCAGGAATTCATTTTATATTATAAAATTAAATTGTTTTCACTATCTATTTTAACATATCACCTGAAGAAGAACTATTTATCAACGATTGTATTAACAAAATTAAAATACCATGCTCTATGTATCGAGCACTTTTTGTAAAATAAATGCTTCAACAGGGGTGTATTAATCTACGTGTTCTTCCTTTTTTAATATATATACAGACACACGCAACTATATATATATATATATATATATATATATATATATATATATATATATATACGTTGCTGCAAAAATAGCACCAGTTTTATTTATTAAATTTATTGAACAAAAATAGATTAGAGTAGGTTTGGAAAATTTTTAAATAGTGTCACATCAGTACAACAGGGTTTGTTTTAATTAATAAACTATTTAATATGGTCAATATGCTGATTTCTTCACAATACAACACTTAATTTCACCAGCAAAAATATTACAAAATATTTCACACATTTCAATATTAATTTCTGAATTCTTATCAGAAATATTTTGCTGATTCCCTCTGCCCCACTTATTCTCATATGCTTTATGTGTGTCAAATTCTCTAAGAGTTCTTATTTCCTTATTTCGTCAGGTCTCCTAGAAATGTCTTTTTCTGATGCAAAACGTGAGTGTCGTTTTGATTCATGTCTTTTAAACTTTCTGTTTGCGCATATGATACGTTCGAAATATTCTAAGCATCCTTCTGCAGAAGCACATATCTTTTTCTTCCTGATGTCATGAGACAGTGACTGGTGTTTTTAAGCAGTTTTGACTGTAATTACAGTAAACACAAATCTTTTACTAACCGTTACTAAACGAGAAGAATAAATATTGTTGGTTAAAACTTGCATTGGTTTATCATACAATTTGGCCTAAGATTGGTGAACGATTTTAAATTTCGTTAGAATAAATGGTCGTTAACATATAGCGACTGCTTACTAGCGCTTGGAATTTACTTTGGATTTTCGTCGTTAGAATATATTTTTCTAACTTTCGCTTATCGAACAAAGACCAAGGGTCAGTCGCAATGATCAGGTTTGTCCTTGAACGGCACTATAGGTGTTTAAACTTAGCCCAGATATAAAGTAGAAATCGAATATACGTTCAATCGCTAAACATACTGGGAAATAGTTGGATCCCTGTGCTATTCCAGAAAGTAAATGACTCCTCCAGTTATCCTTTTCTTTTATAAGAGCCCGGTTAGGACAAACATTGAGTACTATGGCCTTATAAGGATTTTTTTTTATTTTTCTCTATGACTCCCTAAAGCGTCTCTGCGTCGTTGTGTGTGACGAACCATTTCCCATCGTACAACCCCTTTCTCGGAGACAAAACTTTTAAAGTCTCTCTCACTCACTCACTCACATTCTCTCTCTCTCTCTCTCTCTCTCTCTCTCTCTCTCTCTATCACTATTTCCATAGAAACTATTAAAACGAAATACATTCCTTGGTTCCACCAGATCTAATATTCACGGCTAAAACACGCTAGGCTGCCCATATTAGAGCGAACCAGCCTAATTCCTTTTGTATTCCATTGGTGAGATGTGAGTTCTGGTCGAATATCTTTCCATGAACACCTGCTTTATAGTATCGACGCCCAAGCTGATG
The DNA here is from genome assembly GCA_037127315.1 of Ascarosepion bandense. Taxonomy (NCBI): domain Eukaryota; kingdom Metazoa; phylum Mollusca; class Cephalopoda; order Sepiida; family Sepiidae; genus Ascarosepion; species Ascarosepion bandense. The sequence continues at coordinate 9,173,103 of JBBBDQ010000428.1, read as the reverse complement.
CTTCTCCGATTGCTACATTCTTAGCATGTTCATGTTCGATTCAACGCTTAACCATTATCTTCCCCACATTTTCAGAGTGACTACCGAGCCTTGTATATGTTGATCATTATTCGGTACCGGTATAGTATGTGGTCTACCTAGTTGATTCTGGTATTGTATGCGGTTTACCTGGTTTGGATGTGTCCTATCTCAGTAAGAGCATATTTATTCAGATAAGTAATCCATTTATTAAAACAATTTATTTTCCCTAACCTTCACCCTTAACAGACAATTATAATACTTCCTTATAATACTTTTTTCAAAGGAAAGCACATACTATACAGTGACCAAAATTCAGAGTCCAACTTAAAAACATAGCACTCATATACCGGCACCAATTTTTCTTTTTCAAATACTACAAAGAATAGACCCATAATAGAAGATGCAATTTCGTTCTCGTCTAAACAGGTATCGATTATAAATACCAAGGAAGTTCATGAGGAAAGCCATTCCAAATTCTTCTGAAAGACTTGAAGCGTGGGAAATAGATGAATTGAGTTCTGATGCAAATCCGGACTTCAAAAGCACTGGCAATAATCCTGGTGCATATATTTACAATATATTTGGTAAATGTAATGATATTGCATTTACTATCCATCGATATGACTAAATCCACATAAATAATGACTAATATCTTGCCAGTGCCTAGCACAAACAGAATATATACGGTATACCGCGGATTGTTACAAATTGATTTTAAATCTCTATCAGGTCAAACATGTTAATACATAGAAATAAATCTCGAAGAGATCGTAATGCGCATCTCTCATTTTCTTTGTCTCGCTTTACCGCTCAATCTATGCCGCTTCGAAAAACCTGGTGAAATTGTGCCAATTCTGAAAACCGAAAAATGCAAATAAATATATAAATACTACTACTACTACTACTACTACTACTACTACTAATAATAATAATAATAATAATAATGAATGAAATAAAACAAAACATAGGGTGTAACAATAAACTAACGTCATATTGTATTTAACCTTCTCAAGAGGACCATATATATCAACACGTTTCTCTTTTTGTATAATTTCTGTAATATAAAAAAACTTGCTGGGCATCAAGAAATTTGAAATCCGTAACATTGACTATTCACTGTTCTAAAAACTAAAACTTGTTTTTCACACAGACAAATCAAAATAAAAAAACTGATGTGCAACATTAGTTTTTGATAAGTATATTGACATATATGGGTTATTTAATGCTGCAATCTAAATATTTGGATTTTTGCTGAATGTTTTTTTTCTTTTTTTATTTAGGGTCACATAAACATTTATGGGGAAATTACTGCCAAATGTATAGGTTTAGATTTTGGTCATTGTTTTTCATTTAGCGGCATATCAGCCACTGTCGGTGGTTTATGCCGAAATCTAAATATTTGAATTGTGGCTGATTGTTTTTGGCCTAGCAGCATATCAGCCTCTATGGATCATTAAATGCCGAAATCTGAACGTTTGGATTTCGGTTTACAGTTTCTTTTTTTTTTTTTTTACCGGCATATCAAATACCATGTGTTATTTAATTCCGAAAAGTAAATATTTGGATTTTGATTTATTGTTTTTTGATTAGGCTTATATCAGCCTCTATGGGTCATTTAATCGTAAAATCTGAATATTTGGATTTTGGTTGATTGTTTTTGGTTTAACGGCATATCAAATTCGTTTGGTAGTTTAATGATAAAATATATAACTGTATTTTAGTTTATAGCGTTTTTAGAGTCATATCAAACAGCTTCTGTGGTATATTCAATGCTGAAATATCAATATTCAGATTTTTGTTTATTGTATTTGGTAGTTTAATGATAAAATATATAACTGTATTTTAGTTTATAGCGTTTTTAGACTCATATCAAACAGCTTCTGTGGTATATTCAATGCTGAAATATCAATATTGTATTTGGTAGTTTAATGATAAAATATATAACTGTATTTTAGTTTATAGCGTTTTTAGACTCATATCAAACAGCTTCTGTGGTATATTCAATGCTGAAATATCAATATTCAGATTTTTGTTTATTGTATTTGGTAGTGTAATGATAAAATATATAACTGTATTTTAGTTTATAGCGTTTTTAGACTCATATCAAACAGCTTCTGTGGTATATTCAATGCTGAAATATCAATATTCAGATTTTTGTTCATTGTATTTGGTTTAACGGCATAACATCATCAATGTGTTTCGAATCCCAAAACCTAAATATGTTGAATTTCATTGATAGTTTAATTGTTTAGCAGCATCCCTACCTCAATCGGTTATTTAATGACGAAATATAAATTTGAGTCGAGTAGCATAAGCGGATATGCCTTGTGGTGCAGAAATGCAGAACGAAAAATCGGGGTGCCGTGTTCGAATTCCGATGCATTCACTTTCGCGTAAATACCCTTGGAAAAATTATTAATCCTCCTCTTCCCTCAAGTTGGCGGTTAAACAACAGGATAGCTTGGGTTTTATAATCTTGGTCAGCAACCAGTCTAACGCAGAAATTAATGCGAACCTGCTGCAGGAATATCTTCCAAGTTAGCCATGTCTTGAAAGGGATATGTTCGCCCAAAACATGTCTCACATTTGGAACTTAACTGACTGACTAAAGCGTGCTAAGAGCCACCAGGAATATTCTTCATCTTCTATGAGCCCTGTCCCTTCTGGACGTAGTTGATCATGGTTCTCCACGTCTCCCTATCCCTTGTGGCTCTTAGTATGTTTGCCCCTGTAACTCCTGGCAAACCCCGTTCCGTCATCCAAATGGATTCCAAATTGTTAGCTAAAATTCCCCGAAATTCTGCGTCTAAATTAATGTTTCGGGCGAGCTCATGTGCGGTTCGCCTTTAAATGGGAAGTGGCTCAGATTGTCGCCAATCGGAAGCATTTGCAGGGTTTTGTACCGGGACTAAACGTAATTTTCCAGTGTCTGAAAGCGCTTATCGATGGTTGGTCGGAGGCTGATCATCTCTGGTCGGGTTGGCGCGGTGAGGCGGGTATGATGTTGAAAGACCCGAAACCTCCTCGCGATGACGTCACTGATGACGCCCTCTAGCGCCCCCATTACGGTCCGTATGTTTGAAAGCTATCTTTTGGCATTAATAAATTTCTGTTTTACATGAAAAATGTATATTTTAGTCTTACAATATTCCACACTATTCCACCCATTCCAACCTACCGACAACCGAACTTCTGATGAAAATCTTCTGATAATACTGATGATAATTCTGGATAAAACTTGTAAGCTGTAGGAAGTTCGGTTGTGTCTGACACAAGGCCGAATCAAAAAACCTAAACCAACACTCGATAGCTTCAGGTAATTTAAATCCAAAATAAATGATTTTTTGTATTTGTTTTTGTTTTTGTTTTTTGTTTTTTGTTTTTGTTTTTTGTTTTTGTTTTTTTTGTTTAGCAGTATAGCAATCTCTATGGATTATTTAGTGCTGAAATTTAAATATATAGAATTTAGTTCGTGATTTCTTCGTAAGAGGCATATCAATATCTATGGGTTATTAAAAATGAAATGTAAATAATTGAATTTTCATTGACTTTTTCTTTACTGGTATGTTAAACTTTCTGGTTTATTCAATGTTGAAATCTAAATACCTTGATTTTGTTTTGTTTTTAGAGGCATATCAACAATGTGATCGCATATATTGTTTGTTTTGACCATTTATGTCATGTATTTTGCTTTGTAAATTATATCTTTTGTATTACAATGTCCTTGAAGTTTGATGGTATTCTTATTGAAATTTTTGTTTAGCTCTGAGGTTTTGGAAAATGTTTACATATCAGTTTAAAAACTGATAGATAAACAATTTCCAAGAATCTCAAATCTAATCAAAGTTTTCAATAGGAATACAATTAAATTAAGTCATAGGTGTACTAGAAAATAAGATAGTTTCATAAAGAAAGAAAATACCAGAAACTAAAACAGTATTGCACAAAACAAGAGCACTAATAAAGAATGCAACTGCAGGGACAAAAATAAATGCCCACTTCAAGGGCTTTGTAATACAAAATAAGTCATTTACAAAGCAAAAGTACGCGACTTAAATTGTCAAATTAAAATATATTTGGGAAACCAATGACACCTTTAAGAGCAGGTGGTATACATTTAAAATAGACAATTGTAAAGATTGTACAAAATTGATTAATCACGTATGGAAATTGAAATTAAAATATGGAATAAAAGCAGACATAACGTGGAGTATCGTGAAAACTGCCAAGTCTTTCTAGTCTCTGCTAGGAAGAAAAGAGAGCGATTAAACTATTACCAAGCAAAAATGAATTATTGAATGAAAGAACATAAAGTATGACTAAGTGTAACTATACCAAAAAATACCTAATAGGACCTTACAACCAAGGATGAAAGCGTTATAATTCCATGTAATTTTAAAAATTGAGCGTTCAAAAATCCCCCGTTACGTTAGCGTTCAAAGAAATTACCGTTACGTAAGCTTCTTTAAAAAAAAAAGGAAAACAAGTTATTGCAAATCTATTGAAGAAACCACATGGTAGAAACCTAGATTGGTTAAAAACTCGTTTACAAATTAAGAATATATATATATATATATATATATATATATATATATATATATATATATATATATATTAAATATAAACGTTTAATCCAAAAGGAAAAGCAGGAAGGTAAATCCCAAAGAACCGATCCTAACTAATATTAATTACATTAATATTAAAAAATGATCAAGGTGGAGAGCTCAATGTAATTAATATTATAATTACAAAGCCACTTATAAAATAAAATAAAATTCGATGTTCAAATCAGTTGTATACCGATATCTACATGAAATCGTCGAGAGAAATTTTACGTCTCATCGGCAACTTTATTTCAAAATAAAGCAAGCTATATTAAAACTATTAAACTTTTACCAAGCAAAAATGAATTATTGAATGAAAGAACATAACGTATGACTAAGTGTAACTATACCAAAAAATACCTATTAGGATCTTACAACCAAGGATGAAAGCGTTATAATTCCATGTAATTTTAAAAATTGAGCGTTCAAAAATCCCCCGTTACGTTAGCGTTCAACGAAATTACCGTTACGTAAGCGTCCTTAAAAAAAAAAGGGAAAACAAGTTATTGCAAATCGATTGAAGAAACCACATGGTAGAAACCTAGATTGGGTAAAAACTCGCTTACAAATTAAGTATAAGTATATATATATATATATATTAAATATAAAAGTTTAATCCAAAAGGAAAAGCAGGAAGGTAAATCCCAAAGAACCGATCCTAACTAATATTAATTACATTAATATTAAAAAAATGATCAAGGTGGAGAGCTCGATGTAATTAATATTTAAATTTCAAAGCCACTTATAAAATAAAATAAATTTCGATGTTCAAATCAGTTGTATACCCATTTCTACATGAAATCGCCAAGAGAAATTTTACGTCTCATCGGCAACTTTATTTCAAAATAAAGCAAGCTATATTACCGGCGGAAGTTCAAAAAACATATAAATCACAGAAAATTGAAGGGGTTGGATTGAAATAAAGTAGACAGAAAGAAATATCTACTTTTAGATTTTTGGAAAACGTTACTTTTAAACTGAGTTGTAAGTTAAAATTTAGTCTTGTCTGGCTTTAAGAAAAGGAAGGATAAAGAAAGAATGAAGTGGTGGTTAACAGGGAAGTAAGTTAAGAAAAAAAAAGAAAGGAAAGGAAAGAAAAAGGAAAAAAAACAAAAAAAAAAGGAAGAATTCATCTCCATGGAAACGTTAACAGACGTATTCACAAATAAATCATAGCGGTGTTCGGTTTAAATAAATGAGATGAAGTTATTAAAAAAATGTTTTTGGGGAAAACTCTTGACATATAATTTAATTTAATTTTAAAACTAGATTTAAGTTAAAAATAAAAAAGTGAATTTATAAAATTTATAGAAAATTAATAAAATTTCTATAACAGGGAGTAAAATAAAATATGAAACATAATAAATATAAAATAAAGATGAACAAGTTGAAAAGGTTTTCACTTAAGGAATATAAAAATTAATAAATTCAACAAGTGTACACATACACACACCCACACACAACCACACCTACACACACACAGATATATACATACACATAAATACACATATATACACATCACACATACACCTGCATATATATATATATATATATATATATATACACACATATACATATAGATATGTACATATATATACATATATATATACATATATATATATATACATACACATGTATATATATATACACACAACGCATACACACATTCATATATACATAAACACATACAATTATACATAAAAATAATATACTACACACACACACACACACACACACACACACACACACACACACACATATATATATATATACGCACTCACCTACAAGCAAAAAAATATAAGATGCAGGGAAAAATATATATAAAGGTGCAAGGAAAGAAAATCTTGAAAGGTGCAAGAAAAATTAGGGTTTAGTTAATCTAAGTATCCTTACTCCTTAAAAGGTAGACATTAATAGGAGAAAAGGAAGAAGAAGGCATCATTTAGGCTGGGAGCAGACACTGGTAGTGGGTTTCAAATTTAATATTTAAAATTTAATTAATTAATTTATTTTTCTAAAAAACTGAATTCAGAACTTAAATTTTAAACGTTCACAAATTTCGCCTCATGGGAGGATATACTAATGAATTATTTCCTTAAATTCAAGAGTAGGTGCTGGTTTGGCTATTTAATATTTGTATTTTTTTCTGTAAACACAGACTGCTTCTATCGTGAAAATTCCTCGGAATTCCAGCCGAACCTATCAGTTTCCAACTAACTATAGGGTTCAGTCTTTCTTCAGCCCTTATTTTATAGAAGTCTTTTGGAAAATAACAGAAGAGGTGCTGTGCTTAATTTTTTTCTATAATTTTTCATGTGACCTAATATTTTTTTATTCTTTACAGTAGATAAATTATATAGAACTCTTTTGAGTGTTTAAGTTATCCAATCGCTTTTGATTATATTTTAGCCATTTTCAAGGATTAATTTTCTTTTACTATATATTCAGTTAAATGTTATGTGAATAACAAAAGTGCACAGAGAATATGACGTGTTTTCCCACAAGACCACGTAAATGACTTTGAAATCTGTCAAGGCTGGGACGTGTGTATTGAGCTCCTCCATATCAGATATAGCAGTTTTACACCTTTGTTGAGCTAAGCTGACTTTTTCAACATAGTGTCGAGTAGGTCAAGTACCCTCATATCTAATGATTGTATTCCTTAAGCTGCGCAGATTCGATTCATGCCGGAGGACGCATATTTAGTTTTATAAGATTTATTGCATATTCAGGCCAATAGATTTAAATAAATAGGTATACACTTTAATAATAAAAAGCTGGGCGTCTAATCAAATATAAGTATCTATTAATAATAACGTATAAATGATTAAATTAAAAATATATCGTGTTCAATCCAGTCTTACTTAGATATATATGTAAATGTAAAAGAGATATATCCATATGTGTGTATGTGCGTGCACATCTGAGTTTGCGTGTGTTTATCTATGTGACTATTCCATACCATGTAGCTGTATTATAACATATTTGGGTCATTTCGCCATCTGCATTCAACTAGATATAAATATTAATGATATGGCTAAGCGGAGAGCATTTAAAAAAGGTCACTCTTTAACGTATTCCAGCAGGTTCGAAGAAATTCATCAGAGGCCTATACACCGAAGTAAAGATATAGTCGATTATTTTGGAAAAAAGAGATCGCCATTGAAAATTCAGAAAAGGATCCTTTTTTTTTCCAAATTATAATTTACAGTCGATACATTTTATATGATTCTTGGAGTACTATGCGTCTCATTTCAAAAGAACGATATCTATGTTTTCCAAAGAATCGATAATAAATACAACTCATATCGTATTATAGAAGAGTGTCTTCTGTTTGGACTTTAACAGCTATTTTTTGATATGACTATTTATATATACTGGCCATGTGACAATATTAAACAGTGAAGAATAAAAATGTCTATGTATTATGAAAATGTGGCTATTGAATTTCAAAAAAGATATTTTAAATGATTTTAAGAGAGGACAATATGACCTTTTCGCGTATATTTATTTCATATTACTTACTGCAGTATGCTTATTTAATGATAAAGAAATCCTAAGGTTTCAAGTGAGAAATATATATATATATATATATATATATATATATATATATATATATATTAAATGAATTGTTTGAACATTATATTTTATTGAGACTCATATTTAAGTAGATATTCTGTTTTTAATGAAGCAGTATTATATATTTATATCTACCGGCCTGATTATTTACGATAAATTTTTATTACGAAAATATGTGGCATTCGGCAGGATGCGAACCTGCGACCCCTATCTATATATCGAATCCTGCCGAATGGCACACATTTTCGTAATAAAAATTTATCGTAAATAATCAGGCCGGTAGATATAAATATATAATACTGTTTCATTAAAAACAGAATATCTACTTAAATATGAGTATCAATAAAAAATAATTTTCAAACAATGCATTTCACATTGTCGGTTTCTTATAACCAAGTTTCATTAAAATTCGTTGATTTCCGTAATATATATATATATATATGTATATATATATATACACATACACAGACACAGACACACACACACATATATATATATATATATATATATATATATATATATATATATATATGCCTTTCATAGTAATAACATTTTCCGTCTGTATTTTTAATGAAAAAAAATTGTGGTAAGGTTCGACTTGATGAATATAAAAACAGTCATTTATAAAAGGAAGTTATTCAATTAATCATATCTTTGATAAAACACAAACTGCATAAAGAAAGATTATTGTAGCCAATAAGATATTTTCCCCGCTTTTCTTTTATAGTTGATGTTATTTTTCCGCTTATTTAGAAGGAAATATGACAATTGATGTTTCTTGCGATATGTCTTTACTATGTTTAAATATATTCTTTTCTCTGTTTCTGTGTGAAAGTGGTAAAAAATAGCCTTTTCTGTCGCTGTTTTTCTATGCCAAATAATGTTAATTTGTGCCAGATAATAATGCCATGGTAAAGCGGTACCGGTAAAAATTGCACTGAAAAAATGATTCTTAGACAACTAAACCAGAAGCCAAAAACTGTCCTCTGATTAGAAATTTAACCATAAATAGCTTAATATAAAACAACTACAGGTGTTTAACTTTGAGTTATTTAAAGAATCTGTTTATTATTTGTGCTGTTATTACCTGTTCTGTTATTACCACTCGATTTACAAAATATGTTCTAAGGACTTAAGAGGAAATATTTTACAGTGATTTATATATTTATAAAATACAAAAGTAAGATTATATTTTTTTAAGAATAGAAGTGATTAGATATTCAAAATTATTAAAGGCAAAATAGAAAGGAGACATCAGTAATATATACGATTTACTTAAAATGTTTCCAATAGATTTAAAGCTTTAGTATGAACAAAAGTTAGTGACATTTAAAATTACCATTTGTGACGTGTAACTTTCTGTGTAAGCGCACCAACAGCAGATTAAAAAAATCTAATTGATTCATTTTCCGGTCAGAGACCGTGTAATTACCGTTGTTTAATACGCACGTGACCAACTTATTACGCATATCACTTGTCTATATTTTTTCGAATCTTACACCACTTCAGTGATCTCAGGTCAAACACGACGAAATAAAAATCCTCCTAGTGAATTAGACTGACAATCTCGTGAAAATAACATACTTGTTTGAAATATTGTCTGGATTAGTAAATTTTCCGAAATATCAGCTGTTGGAAAATGTGTGGTACAACCTAATTTTAATTAAAAAAATATTAAAGTTCAATCTATTTATAACTATTCAGAGATATCTGTATACGGTACACTATTATGAAATTAAACACATTTAATATAATCATCTTTTTTTAAGAATCCATTCCTTTCCGACATCACGTTAATTTTAATTTATTCTTTGTTGAAATAAATTGATTCCCTAACTATAATGTTATTTTATGGAAATTTATATCATTCTGCTTTAAAAAAATAGAAATTTCACTCAATAAATTCACTTCCACGAAAATATCAGACAAAACTTCGCGTAGCAACAGATATGTTGAAGTTTCATTGAAATTTAATCATGTTATTAATGCATTTCTTCTTGATATTGAGAATTGAATTTAAAGCACCCTTAACCAACGGTCGACTGCTCTTTATTTTTTGCTAAATTATATATATATATATATATATGTAGATATAAATATCACTTAATTTGGAGACAAACTTCAAATCAGAAAGAAAAAGAAAGAGAATTTATTATATAATATATATAAATAATTTAATTATATTGCTAATAAGAAGGTATAAAACAACTATCTAAAAGTATTTTAATTAATTATTAGAAAATTAATTTAAATTCATATCAATGACGGCATTAATACCAAAATGTGGGTTCATTATCACTTAGATAAAAAATTAACACAGAACGAAAATGAAATAAGATTTAAAAACGGTAAGTTTTATTATAAATGTGCTATAGTTATATGTTCAACAAGAAGAAATAAAATAAATATTTTAAGGAAATTAAATTTTTTATTAACCATTAGGAAATTATATTTAAATCAATGACGGCATTACTACCAAAACCAATGGGTTCATTATCACATAGGTAAAAAATTAGGGTATCTAACTAAAATGAAATAAGATTTAAATACGGTAAGTTATATTATAAATGTGCGATATTTATATGTATAACAAGAAGAAATAAAATATATATTTTAAGGAAATTAAATTTTTTATTAGCCATTAGGAAATTAAATTTAAATCAATGATGGCATTACTACCAAAACCACTGGGTTCATTATCACTTAGGTCAAAATTTAGGGCATGTAACTAAAATAAAATAAAATTTAAGAACGGTAAGTTATATTACAAATGTGCTATAGTTATATGTTCAAAAAGAAGAAATAAAATAAATATTTTAAGTGAATTAAACTTTTTATTAACCATTAGGAAATTAAATTTAAATCTATGACGGCATCAATATCCATCGATAGCACTACGAGGAATATAGAATTAAGAAAAAGAAATTATAATATAATATAATTTAATTAATACAGTTAATAAGATAAAAGGAAATACTTATTTAAAAGAATTTTTACTTTAGATAAACGATTAGGGAGTTTGTATCTAAATATAAATTCCTTACGGCATTTGCTTATAAATTCATTTCCTTAAGCTCAAAAGCAAAGTATGCTTCAATTCAAGAATTTACTATTTTAAAGAGTGCTCGATACAGAGTTGAGATTTATATTGGAATAGTTGTTATAATGGTTTATAAAAGCATAGTATCGCTACACAAATATTTTCATGTTTCGGAGCTGAACCGCTACCCTTCGGGTGATATGTATAACTGAAAATAAATGGTGGAAACGATTTGTTTTGGGAAATTAAAGGATACAAATAAGACACTCAAAGTAAACTGGAAAATCCTGGAAAAAACTAGAATCTGTTACTCGTTCAAAGACATCAGTCCTTTGTGCCTGAGTGAAAAGCTACACATTCTAAGGTTCTCTAACAATGGTGAACCATTCAACCGGAGGGATGAATTAACAGTTTTATGTAAACATCGAAAATATTTTTCATTAAATTTTAATTCATCAAAACTTGTCCTCTCATAAAAAGGTCAACTTATAGTTAAAATTATTTACCTATTTGAAGTGTTATGTTGCCCCACTAGATACCTTACTCAGACAAAAAATGTTGAATGATGATGTTCACCTTGCATTGATCGAGATGAAATGATTAAACAAAGAAAATGTAGAAGACGTGTTTTTTTTTAATGAATGTTGAACTGAGCACGAAATAATATGTAAGAAGACGTTATCCCGATTCATCTAAATCTAAACTTATTTATAAATGGAACTTTGTCTCTGTGTGTGTCTGTGTCTTTGTGTGTGTGTCCGTTACCTATAGACTCCGAAACGGCTGAACCGATTTTCTTGAAAATTTACACAGTTGTACTATAAGCGTCTGTGAGTGTTCCTAGCTAGGTTTTGTGTTGAGATACCCCCGATAAATATCGAAAATCGATAATCCCAAAAAATCGGGTTATGAAAGGAGTGGTCCGATTTTTATCAAATTTGATACACTCATAGACAAAGACATAAGAAATGATATTCAGAAGTCTCAAGGTTGCAGTTCTTACAATAGTGCAGAAAATCGATAATATATATATATATATATATATATATATATATATATAAAAGGCAAGATATTTGTGTGTGTCTGTTTATCTGTCTGTATGTCCTTCATACAAATCCACAATTTTATCTGATGCTCACCAAACTTCACACATATATTCTTTAGGCTGAGTCTGAGCTCCAGGCCCACGGATTAGTTTTAAAGCTTTCATTACACCTGAGCAACGTTGGGCTATACTGCAATCGAAATATATAATGCTGAAGGGAAAAACTGTGAGTTAAGATTTCATTATGCCGAGTAATTTGTAAAAAGGGGATAAATTTCAACAATTTTAAAAAATTAATTGATATGAAAAAAAAACCTTGAGTCATTTAAGAATAAGCGGAGATATGTTTAAAATTATTGTAAAAACAGATAGGAGAAAATAGTGAAAGTCTACTTAAGTGGACAGCTTGATCATCTCTTGTATAAATGCTCGGTGATTAGTATAAACTGCAAAATATGAATTAATGAAATACAATTACAAATAAAAACGAATAACACCTTTCGAAAATTAATATTCTTCATTTATCTCATCCTAAAATACGGGAAAGTTAGAAAGATTACATTTTACCAAATATTTTTAGCGAATAGAGAATATATATTTTTTTAAATACAAAAAATCAACGGCGTCTAAAAAGATAAAAAAAGATTTACATTTAAAAAGGCTTTCTGTAAAAGCTTTAATAACTGGTTCTTCAATGTATCGTTAGTTAATAGCTGAATCCAGTTGGTCAGCATCTCATCACAAATCCTATTTATTCTATTGTATCTGATTAATATCATGACAATTCACTCTGGTTCTATTATTAATTTTATTTTATTGTTTAATTGCTTAAATTTATCAATGATACTGTTTCCTAAACTTTGATTGAAAAATGACCCCTAAAGAGGATTTACCAATAACTGTTTTCTTTTTTATATGTGATAATGTCCCTTGTGTGTCCACATATTTATATTATATGCAATCATTTTATAAAATTTCGGTAGGTATTAAAGAGGATAAAAAAAGCTGTAGCTTGCGGAAATCGCTTCCAGGTTTTGATTTTCAGACAAATTCTATTTTTTTTATATTGAAATACAATATCACTTCTTAATTTCTGTTCTTTTAAATCCTGTTTTATTATTCTCTCTCGATAATAGCATTTTTTCGTTTTTTCATATTTTCTCACTCTCGGTAAGAACTTTCGTCTCAGTTTCTTTATTGCATTGTTTGGGGTGAAATGATTAAAACCATCAAATCAAATTAATTTCCAAGCATTGAGAAAATCCAGTCAATACGCTTCGAAATACCGGTTATTCAATCCTTTTTTATAGCAGTGTTGAGGCTGTTGGGATTTGTAGTTTCTTATTCTTTGTGCCTCATTCCTTCAGGACAGATGCAATCACACCTCTCCACAATGTCCTGTTTCGTGAGGCTGTTATCATTTTGTCTTTCTTTGCAATAGTTCCCAGCCTACATTCAGCCATCCGTTCACCCAAGCTTACCAGGAAAGCGACACACTGACTTTCTCTATCTCATTTTCTCACAATCATTCCTGTGAGGATTATGTTTTATATGCCGCCCTTCCTCAATATATATCCAAGAAGGTCAGCTGTCTTTACCTGTGTTATTTCTGTTTACATATTGTTAAAACTTCCTTGTTCACGATCAGTCTACTGTATCGTTCAGTTAGACTCCATTTCTGTTACCAAAAGTTCTTAGTGCTCCCTAGGGTGATTGTCCATCATTCACCTCCATCTTAGAAGATTAGTATCACATAAAAAATTAGCATTCTTTTTCCGTTTTCGGCAACATTTTAGCTTTTGAAATTCTTCAATCGATAATCCAACGTTTGTTTGTGTGTCGATGTCGCGTTTTCGATTTATAATAACAGAAAGCCGCGGGTAGAGATTTTTCCTCCATTATGGATGTTATATCTGTGATATATTAACACATTCCTTCACCGACAGAAAACAATTGCTGAAAGAAAAATGAATGACAAACATGTTTTGTTCTCAGAAAGACATTTATATGCAAAAATACATACAAAAAAACTATATCTCTACATACTTATACGTGCCCAAGGCTGAAAATAATATATAATATATGTACACAGTAAATCAGAGTGAAAACGAACGACAAAAAATGAATCTTACATATGGAGACCATTCAGTGTTTAAGGTAAAACCATTTTTACGGCTCCAGATTTGAGTGAGCCAGATTAATCTGTCTAAGACGAGGACATATTCCACGGATAAAAAAACAAGTCTTGTGTTTTCCCAAACTGAGGACAGTGAGCCGGAATGTTCTTTCTATGTCTAGGTAAGATATATTCTCAACGGGAAATAGCACCATTTCATTATAAGGTGTAGCATTTGTAGGGGTGAGGTAGATTTAGCATTTGCTCGGGACTAATTGGCCCACGCTAAATAAGCAAGCGCACGGATAGACTGCTGTAACTTGACTAAAATTGACAGCCAATTTCGCAACTATATAGAGTGACGTCACAGATCGGCCGTCGCTTGATCCCCGTGAATTATCTCATCTAAAGAGAGGTAATTGCATTATGTAACATTACACATCTTCTGCAATAATTATTCACATATATTTAAACTTCTATACTCTTTTCATCTTTATATCTTCAATTCTATTTAAAGGAGTCGTCTTCGTCTTTAATTTAGATATACGGCACTGACTCGAGTATAGTGCAAGATTTTATTACCTGTTTTTATTTTTTATTTTTTTATGCAAAGAAGTAGTGTGTCAAAATATACTCAGGCAATTTTAAAAAATATTAAAAAAAACACGATGCATATTTGCTGAAAGATGGCACAAAACAAAAGTAATTTTTTTGTGGGTGTAAAATTCATGCAAAAGTTCAGCTGCTGTACTATACATGATGCGCGTTATGGTGCAGTAGATATCGGCCCAGAACGAAATATCAGGGAGCCGAGTTCGAATTCCAGTTGAATTCATTGCATTCATTTACACGCAAATACCCTTGGGAAAGGTATTAATCCGTCTCTTCCTTCCAGTTATGGGTTAAATAACAAGACAGATTGGGTTCTATAGCCTTGGGTGGCAACCAGTCTACCGCAGAATCAATGGCAACCTACTGCGGGATAATCTTATGCATAGTCAGTCTTTCGAGACATGATCGCCCAAGCTTGTTTCACGTATGGCACTTAACTGACTGAATGTACATGAAGTTGGCTTACACGGGATTATGGGTGGTGCCTTTGTTTTATAGGCTAAAATTTAAAAAAAAGATACCAAGTACCATTTCTTATATTTTCGTATGTCATAACGGCGCCCTCTTTCTGAAGTTTGATGAAAAATGAAATACATATATACTATTGAAGAAATAAAGTTCTTTTAAATGCATATGACATTATTCTTATCGGGTTTGAGAGCAGCAAAATAAATTAATGAATATACATGGCTCCAGGCATATGTAATAAGAAGCAGATTACAATAGAAAGTACGGCACAATAGTAATTTTCGCTGTAGCATCATACATTAAATTCAAACTGTAGCCGGCAATTCGTTTTCCTTTTCTTTTTTTATCTTCTTTCATTTTAACATTCTTTTCTTTCTTTCTTTCTTTCTTTTTCTTTCTTTTTTTCTTTCTTTATTTATTTTTCCCTTTATTTTCCTTTCCTTTTCTTTCCTTGTATTCTTTCTTTTCGGGCGCAGCAGACAATCATATAGAAGATAAAACTTTTTTTGCCCATGTCATACGTGATCACACTTATATATACATGAACACAAAAAAAACATCCGAAACAGACACACATATACATACATTCTCTTAAATTCAATATCATTCAATCACTCATACACACCTGTAAGTTTCTGGAAAATCCTCAAAACTGATCACAAATATACTCTTTTGCATGCAATATCGCTTTTGTTTTCGTATCTCAGTCGACATTTTTTCACAGTTAAGTACATTTAAATGACTATTTTCTCTTCAAAGGTTTTGTTCTCATTAGTCAAAAATGTTCCAACTTTAGGCCACCACATGAAGCAATTTGACTCCATACAACTCAAGAGATATGAATTGTAATTCCAGCTCTATCGCTGTGCAATTTCGTGCTAATGACATAGATTTGCCCAGGGAAAGAGAAAAAGAAAATCTGTTCGGTAAACGATGTCAATACATTTTTTCACACCTGTTAAGCTTCTTTCATTTATTATTTGTGTAGATTTGACAGAATATTTGTCAACGCGCAAGAGAAAAATTTCATTTAACTTTTAGAAGGATTTCACTTTCTGATTTTCACAGGCAAGTAGTAATGAGTTTGGTTCTATTTTCTTTTTTGCTAATTTCTTTCACGGAATCGCATTATTTTGAAACCGACATTTCTTATGTTTAGATTTAAAGAAGCCATATCTAACAACACTATTCCTAATTGAAATCAAACATCGTCAAAACATATAACTTCCTGCATTCCTTTATCTAAATGATTTGAGATAATATTCAACGCCACGCCTATGTGATTCTAGCTTCGATTGTCCGGCCATGTACACAGCATGGAAGACAACTTCTTTCAAAAGCGTCTCTTCTTCGGGAAGCTCAAAGAAGTTGAGCGTTCTCATGCTGGAAAGAGGAAGCGATTTACTTGAAACACTGCAATACCTCCCCTTTCATTGCAGGGAAAAGCTTCATAAAACGGCCTAGCTTGGTGCACCTTAAACAAAACTGGCGTAGCAGACTTCGAAGCACAGCGCACCCAAAATCTGCAGGAAAAGCGACAACGTCGGAAGAATAGGTCAAATTCCCCTTCTCAACCCGACATTACCTGCCTACACTACAGTAGAAAGAGCGAACATTGGCCTGATCTCCGTATCTAACAGTTTTGTAGAGATAATGTGTCAAAAAAAAAATAGTCATCTTCGCGAAAGACGAACATCATCCAAGTGATGACCAAAACCCAAAATATACAATGCTTTATTTTTCTAACTACGATATTCTTGGACACGAATTTTCAGCGTTGTCAATTTGCAAGTAATTGAAAGAATCTATATATATTAAAGGCAATCTTTTAGTCTGTGTGTGACTGTTCCCTATGCACGCCTACATTTTTTAAGCCACGCTATTCAAACTTTCTAGGGACACATATCTACAGGAAAGCCAGGTCGACACATACTTTTTAGTTTAAGTTCAGCAATTCTTACCTTTCGCACTTTTTGGCCAATGCAGCCGATTGTTTACATTTGTTCCGTAAAACATCTAAGATCTAAGATATTTGCTGAATTACGTCACGGAAATTAAAACACACATGTCAAACGCGGCTAAAATAAATTTTATTAAAAAAAATGAGCCTTTATATTTAATTTTATTCCGAGGTCTTAAAAATTCATTTTGTCAACAAAAAACATGTGAATATATTTCCCCGTAATTAGTGAAACAATAGAAAAGATGTGCCAATGGTTAATTTAATTTTTTAAGTCTTTTTTTTCATATTTCATATTTCATACGTCAAAAAATAAAATTAAAAGAAAATAAAGCTTTAACAAAATAAATAATTTTGACTTTTATGTTAAATCCATTTAGTCAACAAAAAATGTAAATATTTTATTCCGTAACTTTGAAACAAAAACAAACACAATGTTGTTTATACGTGCGGCACGCGAAGCAGAACCACTGGAAGAGCGACATTCCCGACGTGTCCTTGATGCAACTGCGACACGTAAAATGTTCTACTAACATGTTCTGAGTTGCACGGGCAACGCCGGGCTATGATGCTAGTATAATATAATTGAAGGTAATCGGTCATGACTTAGCATCTGGACTTCAGTCACTTTCTCACCGACGTGACTTGGCTTCCCTTTGTATTTTCTGCACATATTTCATGTCAACTACTCTGGCTGGCTTTTTTCCCTGGTGCCACGACCACACGAATTTAAACTTGAATATTGTCTACACCCTTTTATCATTTAAATAGTTAAATGTAACCTCCACTTTTACTCAAATATTTTCTTTTATCGCACTTCCCCACCTGTGAGACTCTCTTCCATTTACTCGTTTTCCCGATAGCGACAATCTCAAAATAATTAAATGCCACGTCATTTGCTATCTTCTGTATCACTAAATCCTCTTTAGCTTTTGTCTTTTCTTTAATATCCCGTGTACCCAATCTTTTCACTTACTGTAATCTCCTGCACATTAATGGCGTTCCAGCTCTGCTTAGTGTAAAACGATAAAAAATATGTCTCGGTATTCGTCATTTCCTTTGTACGTGTTTAGTATCAGTATTGTATTTGATTTTATTATTAAAAAATAATTCAATTGACATATATTTAACTTTTCTAATCTTATATCTTATTCGGGAAACCTGGAACAAATTATTTTTTACTGTTCTGAAGAAATGGAAAAATAAGCTATCGTAAGGCTATGAATAACTATTAATAACACTTAAAAACTTGGTATAATATTTATTTAACGATTCGTGATAAATCTTATACTTTCAATATTAAAGGTGTATTCTTTGCCTCTGATGTACATCCGGGATTCCTTACAAGTATCGGTAACTATCTTTCTCAGTGTCACACTGACATTTGTAGGAATAGATCTATGTCTTTTGTCGGTCTTTTGGGTCGGGATCAAGTACATTACTGGCTTCTCCGGGAATCAATAATGCGATCGGAGTTGCTATCGTCTTTATTAAGACAGAAAAATCTGCGGAAATGGTAGGATTAAATTTCTTATCAGAAGATAGTTTTGAGATTTAAAAGAAGGAAAGACGTGAAAAAAAAATGTAAGATTTGAATCCATAGATTTCGTTTTATCGAAATGTCAAAAATGGGAGTAAATAAGAGGGATAGAGAATGCAATGTATGATTAGAAAGAAGAGGAAAACAGAAAGGACGATTAGGAAAAATGTTATAAACAAGTTAGTGCCAAAAGCTGACAGGAAGAAGTGGAATTATAAATAAACTAGATGAGAATGTAACAATGTCAATGAGGATTTCGAGGCAAGGTGCATTATTATTATTATTATTATTATTATTATTATTATTATTATTGTTGTTGTTGTTGTTGTTGTCATTATTATTATTACAACCTTTAGAGATGAGCGCAAATTAAGAAATGCGAATGTAAATAAAACACAGTTTTAATAAAGTTTAAATTATTTCGTCAAGTGATTAAAAACTGCATATATGTATTAACATGTTTTCAATGTCGTTGTAGAAACGTTGTTTGTCTTGAAAAAATCGGTTGCATTAGTACACCACAAAGAAAATTGAACTTATTATTATTATTATTATTATTATTATTATTATTATTATTATTATTATGTCATTTTTCATCATATTTCGATTTATGCTATGGTCGCACTACCAACCAAGTCTGCGGGAAGACCTAAGGCAGGTCGTGGTATGTCGTTATGGCTCCATTTCATGTTTTTTCTATCTCTATTCTTTCAATGTGCTGTTTTGTTCCTTTTATTATTATTATTATTATTATTATTATTATTATTATTATTATTATTATTATTATGTCATTTTTCATCATATTTCGATTTCTACTTTGGTCTCACTACCAACCAAGTCTGCGGGGAGACCTAAGGCAGGTAGTGGCATGTTGTTATGGCTCCATTTCATGTTTTTCTATCTTCCCTATCATCTCCAGCATTATTATTATTATTATTATTATTATTATTATTATTATTATTATTATTTCCTTCGATGTCTTTCATAAAGAAATTTTCTTTTCGGGTCCCAACAAAAAAAAATTAAGGTCAAAAGTGGCTTCAGGGATTTTTCCACTGATTATTTTTTGTAAAAAAAAATACAAAACATAAAAGAAAGAACACACATATTTTACATAGATAAAAACTTTTGTAATTTGTTAGCTGCATGTGTGAGTACAATTTATTGTACTACTTTAAGACTCAGGCTACCATCAGTCCCTACAATGTGTCCGTCGATACATATTATTATTATTAAAAGATAGGGAAGATAATTATAAGAAACGGAATAACAATAGCATTAAAACACAACACTTAATTGTAGAAATGGTTCAAAATTCAGTCATTTGATGGTGAAACTGGGCACAGTCCTGTGTGATGATAGATAAAGACCCTGCGGTATCCTGACTACATATTCCCGAACTTGACCCTAGAAAAAATACCCAAAAATTACACTTAAGAATGGCTTGGCTGCATGAGTTTCCAAAACATTGTCTGTGTTGACAACCAACGACTTTCGGGACACCACCCTGCGTTTTCTGTTTTGATTGACTACAACAGACTTTTCTTCTTTCGGTATGACCGTAAGGCATCGGAGGTTTGAAATCAGGATTTTTCTTCTCTTATATGGACTGCCATTTTGAGGATATTAGAGACTCATGTCACGGAGGCAGTTTATAGAAAGTGGGAGCATGTCCTCACTATCACCTCCGAATATGACAACTTTTGAAACCTGTTTAAATCACATTGTAAGTTGCTGTAGTCAAATATTTTATTTAATTTTTTGTGATTTTTAGTTTTCTTCTTTTCTGAACATAAAATATGTAAAAAAGTTTTTTAATGAAACATATGAAAGCATATAGTGAAAAAACTAACGGTATGCAAATATAGAAAACGTTAGGAAACAAAAATCTATACTAAACATCTTTTGGAGAAAATATCCAACTAGATCACAAATCTGTAAACGCATCCCTGATAATTTTTTTTATCTTACTCAATGGAAGAATGAGCTTTTCAGAACACTAGAGATGAGCAAAACAAGAATAATCGAATGATCTAGCCTTAGAATAATCTACTAGCTATTAGATTGGACAACTACCCATGAAGCAAGACGAGTCCGTTGACCGGCAAACACTTACATTGACCAGCTATGTTATGACAGAAATATCGCCCTAATGAAATTCCGACTTTGATGACGGAGCGTGATAATTAAATTTGATTTTTAGAAATATAAATGCAATATCAGTCGTCATATTCTGTCTCCTTAAAGCCTGCTCTTTATTGTCTTCTCGATGTAATATTTTGTTTTACATTCTTTCACTTAGTCAACCATTCCGTCATTGTAGTCTAAGGGTGAAATAATTAACATTTTAAAAGTATTTATTATTGAATATTTATTTTAGTAATGCTACATAAATGAAGGGGAAAGATATGCTATAATTCCAGTTTTTCCTCTTACTTTCAGATATAGGTAAGTAGCAGGGTAGACGACAACTTATAGATTAGTATAGCAACCAGTCTAGTTGAAGGAAAGAGTATCTGAATTCAAACCATCTTGTAAAACAACTCTACCTCCTTAACTTCTTAGAGGTGGGGCAAGTTAACCTTATCATTCCCTGTGCAAAAGAAACTGGCAAGCCATTGCACTCTTCTACCTCAAATTTCACCGTCAGCCATAATTGTAAGATGGTGGAGAGTAGTTAACACAACGGCGTAAAATGTGCTAACTGAATAAATTATGATGAATTAACGCTAATTTTTTGGCCAGTTAACTTCTAAGCGTTTTCAAGAGGTGCATAAAATCTAATATAAAACAGTAAAGTAATTTAAAATTTGTAAGAAATAAAAAAGTAAATATTTCCAAGTTTTATAGAGTTTATCAAATAACAGAGACATTCAATTTAACGTAATAGTTTAAATTATTGATTGTAAATTGAGATAAAAGAAATAAACTTCAATTGTCAGGAGAGAGAATTCGTATTTGTCAGCAAAAGCAATAGCCCCAAGATGCAAACGACAAATTGAAAATGTCAGATTCAAAGAAGCATGGAGATTTGAATATCCAGGCTTAGTTTTAACAGCTTTTATAAAATACTGTGCCTCTCACAACCTTGGCCATATCTATAGAAAAAGACAAAAATAGATAACGTTTCAATATCAATCATTAAAAAATAAAATCAATCATTTAGTATTTAAGTAAATTGAATATTTTAAATATGGAACCACACATTTTTAAATTTATAATTTTTATATTTAATCTTAATATAATTAATTTTGTACTTTTTCTTTATTCTAATTAGTTTCCTATTCTAAATTTTATTCTAATTCATTTTAAACAATTTCCTAAATCTAATTTTAAATTTTACATCACACATTTAATATTTAATGTTTTAATATTTTAAATATTTTAATAATTTAATATTATTCACGAAAATGAATTTTAAATTATTGAATTTAAAGTAATATGAAAGAAGTAAACATCAATTGTTAGAAGAGAGAATGAATCTATTGTCAGCAAAATCAATAAAGCAAGACATGAACGACAAATTAAAATTTTCAGAATCAAGAAAGACACGGAATTTTAAATATTTAGACAATAATTTACCAGTCTTTATAAAATACTGAATCTAGCATAACGTTGACTATAGGTATGCAAAAGGAAAAAGGTATATATTTTTTACAATAATATTCATCCATTATAAGACCCGAGAACAACTCGAGGTAGCGTCTTACAGAGTAAGATGCATGGTTTATGGAGATATGTGGGGGAAAATAACGCATGAGCCGAGACATGAACAGGTTAATATTGTAGGGAGTAGAAAAAACATCATATTGGATGTCGGTTTCTCAAAGCAGCGGTTGGCAAGAAGCTGCTGCTGAGAAGAAGGTGTAAGTAGAACTTGCACCTTACTAAGGAAACTCGAATCATTCACTAAAATGTTCGTGGTATGGTGGGTCCTATTCGGAAAGTTTAGAACTTGGGAATTTAAAGAACGTACTTGTGAAATTAAAGAACGTACTTTTCCTAGTGGATGTGCGTTGTGGTACAGTGGATATCGGCTCGGGACGAGAAACCGGGGAGCCGAGTTCGAATTCCAGTTGAATCCATTGTATTCACTTACGCGCAAATATCCTTGGGGAAGGTATTAATCCGTCTCTTCCTTCCAGTTATGGGTTAAATAGCAGGACAGATTGGGTTCTATAGCCTTGGTCGGCAAGCAATCTACCGCAGAAAGCAATGGCAACCTACTGCGGAAGTATATTCTGCCCAGTTAGTCATGTCTCTTTCGAGACATGATCGCCCAAGCGTGTATCACGTATGGCACTTAACTGACTGACTGACTTTTCCTTAAGAATACCGATAGTGCTTGTAACGATTCCTCTGTGCAAAAGAGAATGGAAAGATGGGAAATAATGAGTCTTTCACAAGGACGCGGATACACTTTTGGAATCCAAACAAGAAAAGTAAAGAATTAAAGGTCCCTGACCAGATATGGACAATTTAAATAGGAAACCAGTTCCCTACGTGTCCACTGAAGAAATTGTAATTTACGAAAAACAAAGGAAAGAATATGCGAGGAGCTGGGATCCCCTACGCTTTGAAGAACCGTTGCACTTAAAATGAATAAGCAGTGAGTTGAAAGTATTTTTAAACCGATTTCGGCTGAGAAAATTTAAAATACAACTTCAATTTTATTAATCAGTTTTTCTTAAAATATCGCCCTGCATAAATTTAACTCAATCATTTTTTTCTGAAATTCAACTAAACTTAATATTCAGCTCAGCTATATTAATTTGAAGTTATATACTTTCAATTACTGAAAATTACTAAAGCAGTTTATTTAGGTCTACCTCTTCAGTTATTTGAATTTCTAAATTATAAACTATATTTTCCGTTGTCGTTTGTCCTTTGAAATAAAATGAAAGCAAAATATTTACAAGGAATTACTGGATATTATTTTACTTTTGTATATTTACAACCATCATAATTACGATAAACACAGAAAGAGCAGAAATGTTAAGAATTACAAGCAATAAAAATCGTTTGCTTTATATTAAAATAAACTTTTTTTACTTATTTGTAATTGCAGACCCATCTTCACAACTATTGCTCATTTATTTCTTATTGAAGTCACCGTTAATATTAAAAAAATCAATAATTATGATTGCCTGATTGATTTATATTTGTGTATATTTCTGATATGAGGTATTGTAATTATTTACACTATTTACATTTTTCGGACTGCTGGTCTCATCTTTGTTGATATATTCATGGCGTTTCGGCCGTTGTACGCTCAAGATTTCCCCAAGTCATTAGAATTTCGAAATCAACCTTTAATTTTGTTTACCGAGAAAGACTGTTTTAGTTCCAAGAACCGTGCACTTCAAAATTTCTCACTATCAATTACCTCCCTTTAACTCAACCCTCGAAATCAAGGTCTTGAAATCAAAATTCTTGGAAACAAGTGATTGGGTTTATCCAACGATTTCTTCCACTGAAACATGATCTGAGACGAATATGAAATAATAGATAATACGTAAACTTAAGGAATCAGCACATATGCTAGGCTAAAACAAGACGACCAAGGTAGAGCGAAATACAATATGGTAACCAGTAACACGGAGTGCCAGAGAAAATCATTAGTGTCAAAATTGCAATATGAGCGCTGGTAAAAAAAAAAGAGAGAGAAAACCAAAAACATAAAAACTGCAATGTGAATTTTGGCAAAAAATGGTTACTGAACATAAAGATTTATAAGTCCCAGAAATTCAGTTGTTCTCGTCTTCAGGACACATGGCCCAGTGGATATAGACGTTGGTTAGTTCCAGTGATTTACCCAATGAGTTGTGGGTTCAATACCAGGCTACAGCAGTAGTGAACAAGTAACTTAGAGAGTCTGGCTAACGGAAAATAACTCATAACTACCAAAAGCGGCTTGACGCAAGAAATGAAAATGATATAGTTCGCAATTCCGGAGCATACAACGGGCAAAACATCGTACAAATAACAACAAACATGAGTACAGTCGTCCGAATAATGTAAATAGTCATAATTCTCAATGATTGAAAGGTCTATGTTGTCTGAGCGATGTCCAGTTATATGAGCGATTATTCACTACATACGTTGTCATATGCGATTGAGAAATAACGGTATTTATCTAGTTCATCTGTTATATCTCAGTCAAGTAAATATAGATCATTATGAACATTGAAATCAACGCATTGTGCTATCTCAATCTTGAAATTATCATAAATGACATCCATATTTATATCTGTTCAGAACGACCGCTTCCTGATTTGATTTAAATGTCTTTTGTGAGTTAACTTTAATTATGTAAACCATATTTCTTACTATTTTCACAATTGAACTCTTTATTCAGAAATATTTATTATCCCGAAAAATCCGTTAAAAAACATTCCGTTCAGGTTAGTATCGTTTTGTAGGTACCGTGTTTATTCTTACAGGTTTTGTTTGCTTGGGAAGTAGCTTATCAAACACAGACCAGATTTTCCGAACGAATTACCTCGGCTAGAGATATTGATGATGGTGTGCTGTCTTTGGGAGTGATTTTATACACCTGAATTAATTGTTCTTGTGTTTTCTTCAGGGTTTTTTCAGAGTGTCAGCTAAGCGCTCGTCCTGTCCGTTGGATCTTGGGTGATATGGAGCGATCGTAATATGATTACTCTTGAAGGTCTCACAAAAATCCTTAAAATTGCAGGAAGTAAATGCGTTACATTGACTGACACTAACAATCGGCTATCCCAAATCTAGCGAATATTTCGTCTTGGAAATTGATTAACACTTCTCTAGTGGGATTTCAACATCTAGGAACTTAGAAAATTAGAAAAACTCCCTACTAAGAGGTGATAGTAGAATCCTTTTACTTTGCCTTCAAAATCTATATGAATCCGAGACCATAGCCTGTTTGTTATGCGCAAAGGACTATATTGATTGGCGGTGTCTTCGCTGTAAAAGCTGTGCTTTTACAGGATTTTACGTTGTTTTGGATATCTTTATCCAATGTACATACCTGCGCATAATGCTTTTCGGTATTGTTATTCCTGGTTGAACGGCATGAAAACCTTTCAGAATTGTGCTTTGTAGTGTTTTGAGATGACGATTCGATCACTATATAGCAGTACTTCTTCGCGTAATGAGAAAATATCTTAAATCTGTTGGTCCTTTTCACAAATGTTGGTTTTGGTTTGCCTGATAAACTCATTGTTTTGAGATTCTCGTTTGATTTGGCCGAAAGTTACACGGAGTCCCGTTACTGCGTTGCATAATGTGGTTTTATATTCTCCTCTGTTCGAAGAGAAGCGATCACAGTATCTTCAAGAGGTTCTCTGTGTTTCGCGATTAATCTTGACAGTCCGTCGGCATGAAACAATTCTTTAGACGGTAGGAACTCGATTTTAAAGTTATAATTAAAAAGTATTGTTCCCCATTTCCGCAGTCTATTCGGTTTTTAGAACAGAAAATGGCCAGTAACAGTTTATGGTCCGTCTGCAATGTAAAATCTCTATCGTGAATGTATAAGTAAGATTTCGTTACTGAGAAAATAGTTGCTAACGGCACCTTCTCAATTTAGGAGTAACTGTTTTCTCGGGAAGAAGAGTTCTCGACACCTGATCTATTGGTTTGTGAGATCTATCTTGTGAACAAAACTTTTCTATTGACACTTAAGTTCCCGTTGATTTTGTTGTTCAAATTGAAACTTAAGAAATTCGAGCATAGCGGATTTAAATTCGTCCATGTTTGGTTGTGTCTTTCTTTTTCGATTAAACCGAATACAATTCAGTCAGTTATGTGCCATACGTGATACACACTTGGGCGATCATGTCTCGAAAGAGACATGACTGACTGGGCAGAAGATTATCCCGCAGTAGGTTGCCATTTCTTTCTGCGGTAGACTGATTGCCGACCAAGGCTATAGAACACAGTGTGTCCCTTTATTTGACTCATAGCGAAAAATGGAAGACATGTATTATATTAGTATATAATAATAATTGGGGGATCAGTTTTATATTGTTATAAAGTAATAAACTGATCCCCCACTTTATGCCCAGTAGAGGCCTTAATCATATGTTCAACTATTATATTCAGTCAGTTAAGTTCCATACGTGATACACGCTTGGGCGATCATGTCTCGAGAGAGACATGACTGACTGGGCAGAAGATTATTCCGCAGTAGGTTGCCATTGCTTTCTGCAATAGACTGGTTGCCGAGAAGGCTACAGAACCCCATCTGTCCTGCTATTTAACCCATAACTGGAAGGAAGAGACGGATTAATACCTTTCCCAATGATATTTGCCCGTAAGTGAATACAATGGATTCAACTGGAATTTGAACTCGGCTCCCCGGCTTCACGTTCCGAGCCGATATCCACTGTACTACAACGCACATACGCCGAATAGAATTACAAGAAAACAAAAACAAAAAAAAACAAAACACAAACAGAAAACCGAAATAAAAAATTAATTGAGTGAATTAAAAAAAAAAACTTTAATTTCTTAATCACTCAGGAAATCACGAGTGCTTATTTTTCTCGTGGTTAAGCGGCACCCGTTCAAATTTAACGTAAGTTACATTTTTTCATTTTACTTTTCTAAATTGAGAAGAACTGTTGAATAGAACAAAGTGAGAAGAAAATTAGAATTCCGTGAATCCACTGTTGAATCAATATTGGCAATTTCCACGCAATCCTTTTGGGGTCCCCAAGGGTGTTTAAGAGGACAGAGACGCAACTGAAAATTACAGCCTTAGCCGAAATTGACTTTCTTTCTCTCTCTCTCTCTCTCTCTCTCTCTCTCTCTCTCTCTCTCTGTGTGCAGAAACTGCTCTTTATTTGTAGTTTAGAAGTGTTCATATATATATGGGTAAATTACCATAACACACACACGCACACACACATATATATATATATATATATATATATATATATATATATATATATATATATAATAGAGAGAGAGACATAGAGAGCCAGAGAGAGGTAAAGGGATTTTATAATCTGGGGATAATAATAAGTAAAATAAAAGTTAGAAGATTCGTAAAAACATTGTACAAGCAGTTTGTAATTATTTAATTGCAGCTGTAACGAAGAGCGAGCAACAGAAAGGGGCGCGATATTAATTGGTTAACGATGCAGATGTTCAGGACAAAATTAACTTGTCCAGATGACAAGTCATAATCACTGAAATGTTCTTGACAGTGTGAATATTAAGAGAATCCACAAAATAATTTTAATTGAATCTGCTATTAGTCATGATCATGTATATTGGATTCAGTTATATTTATAAGTCTACCATTCTATATCTAAACTTATTTATAAATGGAATATTGTGTGTGTATGTGTCTGTGTGTATGTGTATCCGTTACCTATAGACTCCGAAACGGCTGAACCGATTTTGTTGAAAATTTACACGGTTGTGCTATAAGCGTCTGCGAGTGTTCTTAGCTAGGTTTTGTGTCGAGGTACCTCCGATAAATATCGAAAATCGGTAATCGAAAAAATCGGGTTATAGAAGGAGTGGTCCGATTTTAATCAAATTTGATACACTCATAGACAAAGACATAAGAAACGATATTCAGAAGTTTCAAGGTTGCAGTTCTTACAATAGTGCAGAGAATTTGATATCGATACCAGGAAATCAATATTTGACTTACATCCATTCATTTTTCTTTAAGCCTACGCGTTCGCTTTAACTGGAAACAACTATTGCTTTTTAGTCTTTCGTGCCAATGTCCGAAGAGTCTGAGCTCCAGGACCATGGATTAGTTTTAAAGCTTTCATTACACACGAGCAACGTCGGGCTATACTGTTAGTCGTTGATAAAACTGAAAAGATTTTTACGCTATTCCTGATAATATGAAAGTCTCGATCTGACGTGGTTACTTAAGAGGCTTGATCGAGTTACCAATAACTTTGAAAAATATATGAATCCACCCCATTTATATATGCCCTGGACTCAAGCTAGGTCTTGTAACTGGAAAGATCAAAACTGATCGCAAAAAAGTAATAGTTAAATCAGAATTCGCTCACTAAGAAATAATAATTCTGACAATCGAAAATATGCTTTAGGTTGGGAAGCCTTAAAAAACAAAAAACATAACAATGTGATATTTTTTCAAACAAAATACAGATACAAGAGTATACAGATGGAATAGTCTCCATATTATGAGTGACAACTACTGGGGATAGCATTAAAAAAATTCATTAGAATAAAATCCTACGCTTTTTGCGGCTGGTTTTCTTGTATTATTTGAAACGGATTCATCTAACCACTGACACGAATTACTGAAGACAGGCACCAGTTTGCAAAAAGATTATTCAGATATGGTTTAGATAGATAAAGCATTCGACAAATTATGAAACGGTTACAAGGGCCTCATATCTCATTAGAAATTAATTATTTATATTAGATTTACCCTAACAAATAACTCAAATATATTTTCACTTAATAAAAAAGAATTAGAATATTACAACAAGCATAGCATTTATATTTTATGTTATGTTCGGGCACGAAGACTCGCAGCGGATGATTAGACTAAGATCTCTAGGATCTCAACGACTAAAGCGGTGGAAGAGGGCAGCACCAGTCAGGCTGGTGTAAACAAGACCGGACTTGACGAACCTATGCAACCAGGTTTCTCGGATCTAACCTCTGTCAATCCTCTTTGAGGTGGCGCTTCTGTCAGGGGTGTGGTCTTCTCTGTCCTCTCTTTGAATTTACTTTCTATCACCCTTTAGCAAACACAGCGATGATGGTCGCGAGAGACGTCGATAGAGTTTGGTTAGCCGGAGTCTCTTAATCGGCGCCCACATGTTAGCGGCTGGTCCTATCCCTCGTGACTACATGCTGTCAGGAATTCCCGACTCGCCCAGGCGTTTTACACCACCCAATCTCTTATGTGACTCCCGCTTACGAATCAACAGGCGTAGACTAAGCCTTCAGTGCTATTTCCGTCACTGAAATAAAAGGAAAAATGATAGAAGATCCTGATGCTCGGATAGGAGCGGGTGCCGATAAATGTGTTCGGAAAACTATTCTTGATACACAACGCAAAGTATTCCGTTTGTCTTACTTTTAAAGTTTTTGCCGTTTTAAAACCTTTTGCATAAATTTTACAGTATAATTATTTTCACGTCTTTGTCTTAGTCATTTTCAGTCAGTCAAATTTCAAATTAGGTTCCTACATGTTTTTACCTTGCTGGTTTCATACAGCCAACAACAATATATCAGAGAAAATACAGTGTACTCTTTGGCACACAAAACAAGTTCATTCAGTGTATGTTAACTTCTGAATTTACTGGAGTAATCATTAATTTATTGTAGGCCACGTGCATAGCTTTCCCTAGGCTTTCGGGTTAAGGGAAATACAAATTATTTACACCAAATACTATTCCCCTTGACATTGTTTAGTTTTTCTATGAATGTTAGCACTGCACTGGTAACACTGCCAATACGAAAAATATCTCATATCGCTACAAACAATAACGTCTCCTTTAGAATAATATGGTAAACGTACAGAAAAGTAATACTAATTTCCGCTTTGATCTATAATCTCTAAAATAATCCGGAGGTAATAAAAGATGAATAATCGATTTTTATATGGTATGAAAGCGTGCTAAACATTCTTGAAATATGTCAGTTAGGTAGTTAAATGTCATACGTGATACACTCTTGGGGGATCATGTCTCGAAAGAGACATGACGACTGAACAGAATATTTTTGAGTAGTAGGTTGCCATTACTTTCTGGGGGAGACTAGATTCCAACCAAGGAAAACAAACAAATTCTGTGCTGTATTTAACCCATAACTGGAGGGAGGAAAGTTACATTAACAACTTTCCAAAGAGTATTTTCGCGTAAGTGAATTCTACGAATTCAACTGGAAATCGCACTCGGATCTTTAATTTCTTGTTCCAAACCGATATCCACTGCTCAACAAGGCACATTAAATTATATAGTCCTTGCAAAAAAGTCTGGTTTTTGATCATCTGGTCTCATCATGGAAGCTCTGATTATTTTAACTCTTCTTGCTAAAGTAATCGGTTGAAGGATGATGTTTTTGTGTACTGTAAGTACATCTTTTCCTTTTTTGCACCGTATCCTTTCAAGACGTTGGCGATTATAATCCTCTCTTCTTTTCACTTTTAACTTTTAATACGTCTTTTTCTGTTACTTCTTCAGAACCCTATTCTACCAGCAATTTACTCAAGCCTGTCAAGTGTGCTACGATATGTTTTTTTTTTCTGAATCTGATTCCCTCAAACTGTTCTGTGAGTATCATATTTTCCAACCCCCGCTTTCTCATTACGTGCCCCAAAATTTCAACTGCTTCTTCCTGATTTTCTCTCAAGCCTCGTTGTTGCTCTCATGCTCAGTCCATGGTATTCCTAGCGTTTTTTTTTTCTCTAGCACCACGTTGCTTCAAGTGTCAACTTTATCTTTGAAGAGATATTCCAGTTTTCGCTGCAATATAAGAAGACAGATATCACAAAAAAACTTCATAAGATTTTTCCTTGTTTCTAACAAAGTCTTCTCTCTTTTAATCCTCTATATAACCTTTTTGTATGCAATTTTCTCCATTCCAATGCGTCTTCGGATTACCTCGTCACATTTACTTAGTTGATTTCAGTATATCACATTTGTATTTTGTATTTCGGTTATATTCTGTTGTTAATAACCATGAATTCTCTCTTATTGTACTTTATATATATTCCTTTCTAACTTGTTTAACTTTGTTAACTTATGTAGGAATTTTGTAACTTCTTTTCTGTGCCTGCTATCAGCACTGTTTCATCTGTGAAATAAGGAATCCTGATAAGACGTCTAATTCTCTATAAATTGCCTCACTGTATACAATTAATAAAGCGGGTGAGAAGAGACATCCTTGTATTACTGATTACTGTATATCTTATACACATTCGGTTACTTCGTGTAAATTTTAATGATAAAATTACCTGTTTACCTGTTTACCTTATATGTAATCATTAGGCATTGATTGAACAAACAACCAGAATTACTTCCGTTTAAAATTTATTAAAACTTTCTATTAAAACTAATTTTCAGACAAATAGATTTCATTTATCCAGTAACTTGTATTGCACTTTCTAGTATTAATGAATAATTTCGTACTTAACCTTTTGTTATAAGTACTGTCAAACGTGAGTATATTGACTATGTTATTATTTTCTCGTCGAGATACATTTTAGTTTTTGCTGTTGAAGAATTTCCTAAGGTGTCATGTTTTATTATTTTATCTGGTACCGTCTGTTTGTGATATTGTATCGTCAACTCACCAGCACCGAAGATGGATAATACTCGCCAATACCTCCAGGCTTCCTTCGCTGAATCTATTTTAAAAATTAAGTGGGAAAATGTGGTTAATTACAGCAGACATTATAGATATTTCAGAACAGATTTGGCACAACGCATAGCATCTATATGAAAAAGCTAATTAAAATGTTGACAACTGGCAGCTTCTCATTCTCCTGAATTAATATTTATTAAATATCATTATTTACAGATTTTGTACATGGTTTTCCCATCCTTTAATAATATTACTTCTTGTAAAAGATAGTAGAGTGTTTCCCCTTATATTCTCTACAGTTTTGAATTCAGAGTAGTAATTGACTTAGACTGGCTCCCAAGACTAACTGACGATGAACTACAGCAAAATCTCTGATCGAGAGATTGTACGTTTTAAATGCAAAGAACCACCTCCTATTTTTGTGCAATTTGATACGGGTTTGGTAGCACCTCTTTGGGTCCAAGGTTTAGGTAAATTATCAAATCCCAAACAAAAATCCCCAGTTCAGATTCATAATAAAATGACCAACAATACATGTAAAGGCAAAATGACCATCACTGCAATAATAAAAGATATAAACATATATTTTTAGAAAATGAATAACTTTATAATTTATGCTTTACGACCTTTATACCTAAAGATAGTACCATTACAATACTGAAACATCAAACAAAAACAAAATATTATGACAGTATAAAATAGATTTATATATAAAAGAGTACCAATAATACATATTTATAGTAAAGTTACCAACAAAAAATATTTATATTACAATGATTAACAGTACATATATGTAGCATATACATATAGCGGAAGCCGTAAAATTTTGTTCATAATATTTAGATATTGACATTAAATAACCCATAGAAGTTCATATGCCGCTAAAATCTCAACCAATCAATCAATTAGAATTTGAACACATATCTCTCTGTTTCTTTCTGAATATATGTTTGAAAAATACTCCATTTCTTTTAATTAAATCATTGTAATATATATTTAGACTCTGCTTCTCCCACCTAAGATATACACGTTGGAACTTTTTCACACATATAATATTTTAAATCCGGTCATATATACTGTATTTTTGGATTAAGAAAAAATGTAAGATAAAACTTGCTGGTAAAACATTTGGAGATAATTTTCAAAAAGAATAAGAAAAAATTTTACATGAAAATATTAGAGAAATGTAAAAAGAGAGAAATGGGTAAAAAGTTGAAAAAATTCAAATAGAAAGATTGAAAGAGACATAAAATCTTATGTAAAAAAACGTAAAGAAAGCGGAAACCATTTGGAAAATAACGAAATGAGGCGAATGAGAACGTGTGTGGAACTCATAAAATGCTAAGAGTCTATGAATAACTTAGATAACGAATTCTCATTATTATTCATCTCTGTTGAGCATTTTGTTTTGCTTTAATTTTACTGGAACTCTCAAAGAGTTCTTCTGCGAATTTCTATCAGAATTGTTTTAATTCAACGTGGGGCTATTTGGGATGAAGAGCAGTTTTAACATCTACCTACGGGAATAATACAGTTTTTATTTTATTTTATTTTTATTATTTTGCTCAGGGGTGAAAACATGGTTTTCTCTTACATATGGAAAGTTTCCGCATATCCCTGATATTCCTATATATTTGCAATATTTCCATATCTATAAAGCGCTTTTAGAGACAATGTTTAAAAGCCTTTGCGCCAATTAAACATGTAGGTGTTAAAGAAAATCAACTTTGTTCATAATTCGTGAACTGATTCTACAGAATCAAAAACAGAGAAAAGTATCAAATATGTTGAAATCGGAGGAACGCTAGAGTAATGGATAGCGGCTAAAATTAAATGCCACAGAGCCGTGTTTAAATTCCATTGCATTCATTTACGTTCTAACACCCTACGGAAATGTATGGAATTCATCTTTTTTCCAAGCTATGGGGTAATATCAAGAGAAACTGGGACCTATAGCCTTCGTTAGCAACAAGTCTAATAGAAAAAAATATCTGCATTCGGAACCACATTCTGTCTTTTAGGTCTTACTTCCTTATCTTCTGACCTGGTAACCTCAACATCTCCACTGCAAAAGCATCCCAGAAGCCATTGCGCTATTCTGACTTAAATGGAACCATGAACTACAATAATGAGATGAAGGAGAGTGGTGACCACAACTGCCCAAGGGAATTACTAATAACTATTTGCGTCTGTAAATGACCGAAAGTAATTCGAATGTTAAGTCGACTCTCCGAGTTTTAATGCATAGTCAAGTATACAGTACATGGTAAACCAAGGGGTCACTCGTCAACATTCGTACCAGGATCGACGTTGCTTAACTTTGTTGATCGAAATAAATATAAATGTTATCTTCAAGAGTTAGCGAGAAAAAATGTAAAGCAGAGAATTCAGCAGAGAAGAGAAAATAATATAAACGGAAAAAAATGTCGATATGAGTTTAGAAACAGAAAGACAAATATATTTATTTCGATCAACAATGTTAAGCAACGTCGATCCTGGTAAGTAAGTTGACGAGTGACTCCTTGGAAGAAATAATAAAAAAAAGGTCGATATGAATTCAGAAACAGAAAGACAAATATAAAACTAAGTATCAGTGATAAAGAGAAAAAGAAAAGAAAGAAAAAAGATATGCATTGAGAAAATTAAATAAATGAAAAATAAGTGAAGAGGAGGTAGAAGGTGAAAATTAACGAAGACATTTACTTAAAGTGACGGATGTAAGTGGAAAAGAAAGAGAGAACAAATAAAAGAACGTATCTATTTTAGAAAGGCAAGATAAAAAAGAAAGAAAGAGAATAATACTAACAAAAAGAATACAATGAATAAAAATGCATATGCGTAAAAGAAGAAGAAACAAAGTAAAAACATTGTGGTAATGCAAAAGAATAACTAACGATATTGAACAAAAAGAAAATTAGGACGAAAGTAAAAAAAGAAAACGATGAAATTGCTTCTGAAATTGTAAGTTTATGATTCTTGCTGCTCCTTTTATTGAAAAACTTACCCGTTACTCATATAATTCATCTTTATGATTCGTTGGCAAAACGAAATCTTTGTTGCCATAAATATCTTCTTCATTTGTGATGATGTTTCTTAAAATTCTTCTTTTTTATTTGATGTGTCTTTTCATAATATCGGCGATTATTGTTCTGCCTGTCCTTTGGTCATTCGTATTAATGTTTGTCATTGTGGTCTATCTTCCAATTCTAACATTTCAGACATTTACCTAATTTATTATGTCTGTCTCTCTTACGTTCAGTGTATCCTGTGGGTGACAGATTCTCCAATCCACTATCTTTATTTATGGATCCGAGGAATATCCAATCATTTTACTGGCATGTTAGATATATTTATCAAAGTAGACAAAACATTTTCTTTAAATAGTAAAGGCCAAATTAATGTAATAAATTCTCTATTGACATTAATCACGGCTATCATGAGGACTTCAAAATCTTTAGCAAATTTTTAGGACGTTTTTTTTCTTTAAGTTCATGGATGCTTGTATAACCCTTGCCTTCAGTTCATCTTTTTGTTACAAAGAGTTTTGTTGGTATCTTACTGCACCTTACTCTTACTAATCAAGATGGTTGCCACCACTGCGCTCTCCTGCTGGTGTGACATGGAACAGTATCCTGTTGGAAGACTTACGCTCTTCCTGCTTCTATTCCCTTGGCACAATCTATCGCCCGACTCACACTCCACCCTCGTCTATTGAAGAGGTGAAGAGACTCATCCCTTGTTCCCTGTTTAGGATGTGGTTTCCGGCTTTCTCTCTTCCAACCTTTTCACTTTTTTCTTTTTTTTTTTCAATTGGAGTAGATAGACAAAACTATCGCCCGGTTCACACCCCACCCTCGTCTATTGAACAGGTGAAGAGACTCATCTCTTGTTCTCTGTTTAGGATGTGGTTTCCGGCTTTCTCTTTCTCAATCTTCTCACTCTTACGTAGCCCCCTGCACATCAGTGGTGTTACCGCCTTGCCCGGGGTGATATGATTAAAAAAATAGAATACAGCATTACCTTTTCAAGGCACTTGATTCAGGCCCTTGTCTTTAATCTGAGGGCCTGCGGGAAGATGTATAAAGACATAACTTCGCAATCACTAGTAAGTAAACTAAACCCCTATAATATGACCATTACACTCATTCAAATCGTTCCGATTCTTCTGCACTGTCCTCAGATTGATACACAAACACTTTGAAATGTATCATTCGCTGCGAGTGCCATTTCCAAACTTTCAGCAGCGTAAAACGCTTAATGATGTTCATTTCTCACAGCCGAATTGACCCTAATATAAGGTGTAGCCGAAAATAAAATAACGGACATGGCGCATGCGTGAATTTAAAAATATAGTATGATGACAGCTACCCATCTCGGCCTATTTGTATATATATATATATATGCACCGGGATATGGAAATTCCCAGCTTGGTGTCTGGGGGCGTGTTTATACCACTGGACAAGATACCATCCTTAGTCTTTGTTAAGACAGGTATGTAGGAGAAGGAAGCTCTGATGTAAAACCTGAGGTCTTTTCTTGCTTAATCTGTGGAAATTTTTTGCACCGACTTGAATTTATGAATGGATCCAGAAAGTGTGGATAGTATTTGCACAGGTTTTCACCACTATAATCAAATCATTTGTGTGGGTTTCTTGACAACCTAAGTTTATTCAAAAGTCCCGCACACACAAAATTCCACAGGTGATAGGGTGATGGCGAGGGGAACAGGTGAAGGATATCACTGTAAGTTCCTAGCTGGATCTCTACACTGTGGTGACCGGTGGATGATAAATATATATATATATATATATATATATATATATAGGACGAACCAATCTGAGGTTGGAGACGCGGGTTGCGCAGTATGTCCCCGTGAATATACGTTTAGGCAATTCTCATAGGAATATAAGAACAACTCAAGCTGTGTTGGATTCAGCAATCGGCCAACACCTGCTGGATAGTCAAGCTTGTGCCTCCTCTTATGAGGACAATTGATTTTCTGTCCTGCACAGTGCTCGATCGGCATACCATTTACGTGTTTTGGAGGCCATTTGCCTAAAAATCCAGCAGCCGAGCCTGTGCAGGCAGAAAGAGTAGTTCCTGCGCTCCTTGCAATTACTGGCGAGTTTGTGAGTGTAACATTTTTTCTTTTTTATTTCACTCTTGTGGAATTATATGTTTACACACCCCCTCACATTTTAATATTTTTCAATAAATTTATTTTTAAACGAATTCCATCTTCTCCCAGTATTGCAAGTATTTCCTTTTTGGTCTTGTCCTTTTCTTTAATCCTTTGTAATTTTGTGCCAACGAAACCCTTGACAAGTGTTGGCTGAAAGGTTCCTCGGGTTTGGGAAAACAAAATGACGTCTACTCTTTTTAAGTATATATATATATATATATATATATATATATATATATATATATATATATATATGAAGTAGTAAAAACTAATGGGTTAACGATCCACTGCTTTTAGTGATTTACTTTTTTAAGAGTACTCGGTATCTAGTAAACCATTATAGATAGTAATAAATCTATTCTAAGTGTTTATATGAAAAAAAAACATAGTTTACTGCAACAAAAGAGCCGTTGTGTTACGGAAATTCCGTATTTTTAATAAATTTTATTAATTTTATTTTTATTTTAAATTTAAATCTAAATTAATGTAATGAATTATAAAATTCATTAGATTAATTTAATTAAATTTAAATAAATCATATATCAGCTTTTTCCCCCAAATAAAGTTCTTTCTAAAAATCATTTTTCTAATATTTAACCCATTTATAAACGGTAGTTTTGTTGACACGTCTCTAGCATCTCTAAGTAATAGAAAATTTTCCTTTTTTCTTTTTTTTTCTTTTTGTTCCTATTTTCTTCCCTCTCTTTCTGTTTTGTTTAGCTCACTTCTCAATCAAACACCACTTCCTTTTTATCCGTTACCCACTTCCCATTTGTACAGCTAGACAAAGCCAAATCTGTAAGTTTTTCACTTACAACTCAATCAAAAACTAATGTTGTCCATAATTTAAAAATAGACATTGGATGCTATCTAGTTTTTTGTGACGTAAATTTTTGAAATTCCGCCGGTAAATTCTTACTATTCAAAATGTATTCATTCCTTCTTTTTTTATTTGATTTTGAAATTTAATGGTTGCCGATGCTATGTGAAATCTCTCTTAGGGATTTCATGTTGAATTTATTATTCAACGGTTTTGACCTTCGAAATTTATATAATATAAATTTATTGACACTGTCTGAGAAGGTTCTAATAAAGAGGTACCGGAACACAATGGGTCATGTGTTGCATTAAACTATGATTTATTATAAGCTCTTATAAGAAATATATATATATATATATATATATATATATATATATATATATATATATATATATCGTATCCCAAAAAAGCTATTATTAAAAAATTGCACAATATAACCTAGAGTGAATAACATTCATTCAGAATTTGGAACAAGTAGCTATTTTGATGTAGCTATTTTGTTTCGAGACTAGTTGTGTCTTATCAAAAATGGTGCTAATTTTGAGATGAAGAGTTTTAAAAGATTCAAAGCTAGTCAAACTCCTTCAATTAAGAAGGCATCGTTAATAGTCTATGGCGAGTAATCAAAATACAAACAATTTCTTATTTGAACAAAATAAGAACAGGTGTTATATGTGTTTGCACATGTACATATACTCGTATAACGGAGGAAAAAGTAGTGGTGTTTGATTGGGGTTCAAATTTACTATTTAAATATTTAATTATTTAATCAATTAATCAAAAACAGTTTAATTTATATTTTTTCTCACCTAAAAATTGAATTTAGAATTTGAATTTAAAATGTTCACAAATTTCGCCCTATGGCGGCACTTACTAATGAATTTCTTTCTAAAATTCAAAAGTAGGTGCTTGTTTGGGTATTTTAATATAAGTATTTTTTCTTGCAGACACAGATCGCACCTATCACAAAAATTCCTTGGAATTCGGGCTGAACCTATCAATCTCAAACTAATTACAGAGTCCAGCCCTTCTTCCTTCATTTTCCAGAATCTCCGTGAAAAGGCTGTCTGGTATTTTTGACCTGGGTTCGAAAAAGAATACCTGTGATTGTAATATCTTTGTTTAAAAGGCCCGCGGACATACCAATATAAGTCCGGTAATAATTGTTGTTGAAAAAATACTAGTAAATAGTAAATATGAAACCCCTCTCCCTTCCTCTTCCTTTTTCCTATTACTATCTACCTTTTATGAAGTAAGGATACTTATACTAACTTAACTCCAATTTTTCTGCAAGCATGTATATATATATATATCTTTCTCATAGCACAAAGAATGTTTTATAAATTTTTAAAAAAGTTTTTAATATTTTTAGAAAAATTCTTTTAGAAAAATATTTTTAATAAATTTTATTAATTTTATTTTTATTTTAAATTTAAATCTAAATTAATGTAATGAATTATAAAATTCATTAGATTAATTTAATTAAATTTAAATAAATCATATATCAGCTTTTTCCCCCAAATAAAGTTCTTTCTAAAAATCATTTTTCTAATATTTAACCCATTTATAAACGGTAGTTTTGTTGACACGTCTCTAGCATCTCTAAGTAATAGAAAATTTTCCTTTTTTTCTTTTTTTTCTTTTTTTTCCTATTTTCTTCCCTCTTTTTCTGTTTTGTTTAGCTCATATATATTATATTAAGAAAATTTAGTATATTTTAGGTTATGTTTTAGTCGATGATGACAAATGTAAGTTAATTCGCTACGTTTCTTGAGTAAGATTGTTCTTCTTTTATGTACCTTGTCCCATCAGGACGTAGGCGATCGTGGCCTCCACGTCTCGCTATCCCAGGTGGCTCTTAGCACGTTTTAACCTTGTAACGTCTTTTAGACCCCATTCTGTCGCCCACCTGCTCAGGTCTTTTAAATATTTTATCCGCTGCTTTCCTCTGTCTCTTTTTCTCTCTGTCTGGCCAGTTAGTATCAGTTTCTCCAAGCCGTCCTTCCTCATTGCCTTTCCCAGGAACTTTAGTTGTCTCTTCCTGATGCTCATAATTTATTTCCTTCTCGTTTCCATCATTATCAAAACCTCGTCACATGCTCGGTCCACAATATCAGCATCATCCTTTTGTGGAACCAAATTTCAGCTGCTTCAATTTTTCCCTTTATCTTTGTTGATATTGTCCAACATTCGCTGTCATATTGAAGAACTGACATCACATAACAACCTAGTACTCTCTTCTTGGTTTCCAGTGAAAGTTTCCTGTGTCTTAATACTTTACTCAACTTCTGGAACACGTCTTTCGCCATGCAAATTCGCTTTTGGATTTTTGTGTCGCACTTTCCGTCTTCAATTAGAACACTTCCCAGATATTTGAATTTTTTGTACCTGCTTGATTTCAACACCCCCGCCTGTATTTGGCACTCCGTGCTGCTCTTTTTGCTGATGACCGTGCATTAGGTTTCCTCGCAGTTTATTTTTGTAATCACTTCAAGATTAATTTTGGGAAACTGATAATTTGTTTATTATTCCTGTAAACATAGAAAACATGGCCCATGTAAAGATGTACAAGTTCTTTGGTTTTTACATGTTTACCATTCTATGGTATGGTTTTATTGGCATCGTTTAATTGTCAATAATAAGTAGAAAGTGATGGGCTATTGTGGTAAGTTTTTTTATTAAAATATAAAGTGTGAAAGTAATGTCGGTCCTTAAAAGTATTCTTATATTCTGCGATAAAATATTTTTTTATTCTCCGATAAAACATTTTATTATTGTGGGATTTTCTATTCATGAAATAGAGCAGAGGTAGACTATATAATCTGTACGACATTTATTTGCTAATGGACACTCAATAATTTTCGACATTGCAAATATTGCTATTCTGACCGTTAATTTTTATAGCATGTTGTTGATTTTTTATGTTATTATATCTGTTTAAAATTCTATGATTACGTATTTTGATGATCTTTTCAAGGTTATCACTACAGTTATAGCTTAATTTCAGTGCATTTATGCTAACAAATTTAATAGTGTTATTTTTAGGGAAGTTTTTCTCAAATCCTTTTATGAATTTATGCCCTAACTTAGCAATTATCATTCGTTTAAATGGGATTGTGTACTAATTGATATTTCTCTTTCTGTTTCCATAGTTGTTGCTATTATTTTGTTTGTTGCATTTCAAGTCAGGCCAATTCGATCCGCTGTTTTTAAGTGTTGTGTCATAGAATTTGCTATGTTTATAAAATATATTTTAATTAGAATAATTGTTATTAATTTCGTTTTCAACAGAGAAAGGTATTAGATTGATGACTGCTCGAAGGTGGTTAGATCTAAGGTGGAGATATATAGGATTTACGTTAGTTTTTTAAGCATGGAGAGTATGTTTCATCGACTAGATCAAGTGTTACTTCTAGCAAGTCTATCTTTCTTAGATTAGATTTAATAATCACCTTAAGGTTAAGATTTTTCTATTCCCGATGTATTAATTTATCTGTATGTATAAAAGGTAATCTGTGCTTCTGTGTGTTCCCTATGCACGCCTACATTTCTTAAGCTACACCATTCAAAATTTCTAGGGACACATATCCACAGGGAAGCCAGGTCGACACATACTTTTTGAGTTTAAGTTCAGCAAATTTCCAATTCGCACTTTTTGGCCAATGGTGCAGATTGTTTACAATTGCTCCGTAAATGATCTAAGATCTAAGATGGTTGTTAGATTACGAAGCAGAAATCAAATCACACGTGTCAAACGCGACTAAAATATTTTTATAAAAAGATGAGATTTTATATTTAATTTTTATTCCGACGTTTTAGAAATTCATTTGGTCAACAAAAATATGAATATTTTTCGCCGTAATTTTTAAACAAAAGAAATATTAAAAAATGTAGGAATGCATAGGAAACAGTCACACAAAGACTCAAAGATTGATTTTATATATGTAGATTATATTTTAAGTGTCTGCAGCGAATTTAAACGTTTTTGTTTCATCCCCTGTAGAAATTAAAATCCCCTGAGTTGCACGGGCAACGCCGGGCTATGATGCTAGTATATTCTATTAGCTTTAAAATTGGTGGAATTTTTACAATCATAAGACCATCATCCCTGTACATCTCTATATCCTGAATATTTATATCGTTATACGCTGACAGGTTATACAAAATAAATAGGTCAACATGTTATTAGGACTCAGTGGAGTCTAGAGATTACATACTGATATCAAATAGGTCCTCGCATTTGGTATTTATCCACTGTTCATTGTTGTGGACAAGTAAGGATCGTTTTACACTCATCATTATTATTCGTTCCTTGTTAAGTAAAACTCGGAAAACTCGATTGGAAATTGTAATGCCAAAGTGAATATATCTTTGGATGTAGAAATAAAATAATCAACGATGTCAATCTGAATAAACGAAAAACTGGTCTTATTTTTTATTAGGTTAAACCAGTAAGTGACATCATTGGTGCTGATCCATTGTGTTACTCCAAGTAGTGTTTTAAATTGATTCTATTGAGAAAAATTTTGCTGATTTTGCATAATTCAGATCATGTGAGGTTGATAATCCTGGTGAGGCTGGTAATCTGGTAATCTGGCTTAAGATTCTTAATGGTGAAATAGGATTCCACAGTGCAAAGTTTACTAAATCTATCTCTGATTCTTTAATTTATTTCTAATGTATTCTTTACATTTATGGTTCAACTAAATTACTAATATTGTTATCTACTTATATATATATATATATATATATATATATATATATATATATATATATATATACAAAAAATCTAAAGCGAGCCAAAACCTACCGCGGTTTCACACTAAGGATCGTCAGGGCAAAGTCTCCGTAGTGTGAAACCGCGGTAGGTTTTGGCTCGCTTTAGTTTTTTTTTTCGTGTGTCTTTTCTATACTTTTGTACTTTGTATCGAGCACTTTTTCTTGTGGTTGGTTCCGTTTGGGTTTTTTTTTCTTTACTGCGGAGTATTGAATGTTTTGTTCTTGTTCCGCGGGTTTCTTTTTTTCTCCCCATTTATCCGACGCCTCAGTCCACCGGATTGTAACGGAATTAGGTTCTGTTTGTTAGTGGCTTTTTTGAAGGTTTATCTTAGTATAAATTTACGGCCTACATACTTACAGAGTCTATTTAGTTATTATTTTAATTTATATATATATATATATATATATATATATATATATATATATATATATATAGCTCTGTTATACTCCATTAGGCACAGTTTTATTAACCCCTGAATAATATAATTATATATGTGCTTATGCTTGAATATATATCTATATGTATATTTAATAATACGCATCTATCTATCTATCTAATTATCTATCTATAC
Source organism: Ascarosepion bandense (assembly GCA_037127315.1). Taxonomy (NCBI): domain Eukaryota; kingdom Metazoa; phylum Mollusca; class Cephalopoda; order Sepiida; family Sepiidae; genus Ascarosepion; species Ascarosepion bandense. Next base: position 9,129,463 of record JBBBDQ010000428.1, on the reverse strand, counting down.
ATATATGTGTGTGTGTGTGTGTGTGTGTGTGCGCGCGCGTGCGAGGAAGTTTGTTTTAGATTAGCAGTTCAATCAAAATTTTAGATAGTAAAGTTCTATCCGTACTGGAAAGAGTGATAACAGTTACTGGTCTTGATGAGCTTTTTTAGTGGATTATTTTTAAAAGAATCCTTTTTAAAATTTCGAACGACGGTAACACTGCTGATTTGTCAATAAATGCAGAATGTTTCTTTTTACAGAAGCAGTTACTATTTGCATTTCCCTTAGTGGTGAGGAGAACAGATACCATATTTTGATTTCAGTCCCATGTCTATGTTGTGAAGCAAAATGTAACAAAATTATCACTGGCAACTGCAACATAGATGTGGAATGTTTCCTCATAAGGAAAAATTCTAATATTGCCATTATGATTATCATCAAGCTTTAAAATACTAAACATTATGAATTTTAAATAGTCATTTCTTCTTGAATTAGGAATGAATTAATGGCCGTATCGTTGGAAAAATTTTAATCCTCAATTGATGATATTGGCTGATGTTTAATTAAACATCATTTGAGGATGCCATCAGTTGAAATGTTTAATATGAATTATTCACGTTCAGATTCGTTTATAACTGCGTCATCATACAAGCCCAGCCTACAAGCATGTGTCCGTAAATCTGAAGGTTTACAATATTGCTATTGAAACCTAGTTATTATTTAATTTCAAAATGATTTTTAAAATGCGTCTTCACCATTAATTTAAAAATAAATTAGGCTTCACAGTCGTTCTAATATTCTTTTTTTATATCCAAAATACGTTCAAGCAGATAGAAACTAAAAGTGAGAAATTTATTTCAACGTAGTTATTAACGCATGCAAAATTAGATACTTCATACCGGAGAGATTAAATTTTAAAATAATCTTATTAGAATTAATATTTTCTATAGCGATTCAAAGATAAGAGCTTGCAGTATAGTTTAAACAGTTTTCTCTAACCAATGAAATTTTAGAAATGTTATATTTAAAAATATATTTTTACTTCTTTTGCTGTCTAACTCACTTGAATTTATTTCCATCTCTCTTTTTCTATATATACGTCTCTGTCACTCTCACTTTGTCTAATCTTGCATATACCGATCGTTTTTTTTTTCAACTCAAGTAAGCCAATAAAAACTCTAAGAGTCAAGAAGTTTGCTGAATGGGAAAAAGAAAGAAAATCAAAGAGAAATAACAACAAACTAACAGAAAAAATGATAGAAGATAACAATTTAAGTTGCATTTCCATTTTTAAAATTTAAATTTGATGGGAAAGCATAAGGCCGGAAGTTATTTTTACTAGCGGTTATTGTGTGATAAACTGAGCATAGAAGCAACAGTTACATCTAGACATTTCATCTGCAAAGCAATAAAAACTAGCACCCAATCAATCAAATTCGGAAGTTAAATTGGCAAACTAAGATACCAAATAAAAGCTCTTCAGAATAATTACTATGAAGTAATATATAGAAATTCACAAGGAAGCCACATTAAGGCAGTGGGAATTTGACTGAACGGTTGGTCATTGGAATACGTTTGGTCATTGGAAATTCGTATTTGGAAACACCAAATCAGATTCGACTGCAATATTCAATGCACGGACAAATTATAGACTTGTATATGTGCAAGATTGATTTTTGGAAGAATAAAAATCTAGTATGACACAGTGAAGTAAATTTTGTTACAGCAGACCTAACAATAGATACAATACAATATTTCTGCTTCATGTCAGCAGAAAAGCGTTAGTTCACGAAGTCAAAGTGAGTCACTCTAATACAAACCAGCCATCAATTCCTGCTAATCAAAACGATCGTACTTGCCATGTCGTCAGAATATATATAAAATTGAAAACTGATTTGTCAATCAATCTATCTATCTATCTATCTATCTATCTATCTATCTATCTGTCTGTCTGTCTGTCTGTCTGTCTGTCTATCTATCTATCTATCTATCTATCATTTGAAAACTAGATGTATAAATTCAAATATTTGACTATAAACTGAGATTCGGATAAATATTATTAAATAAATATAAAGACAAAAACCAATTTTTAAATAAATTTTATCATTTAGTTGGGCATTTGACCGACTGGTTAGAACCTGCAATCTTCAACCATAAAACCCTTATTCTAATCTAACCATGGTCTATTTGTCAAGCATATGACCTCTTTTATGTATCAATGTGAGAAGGCAATTCCAGAGTATGGATCTGATAATAAGTTTCATGCAAAGCATATTACTGTTGATTGATTCGTAAGTCGACATCGTAAATTTAGGGTCGAGTACTTGTTCAAAAAGCTTTTGATTGCGACTGATTATGATCTCTTTCTCAAAAACTGTTCTTTTCAACATAATTGCAGCGAAAATCACAGACGCCTGCAACAGATATTAGACAGACGGCTATGAACGTTTAATAGCGTAGGGAATTGAATCTGTTGCCATAGTTCAATTTCCAATCCAAACCCGTTGCGTTGCATTCATAAGTCTAATCTTTCTAAACATATGAATGCGTTTTCTCTTCTTTTAGTGATTGAAGTATAACGAGGCTTTAAAAATAAGTAACAGAATTCTGAATTCTAAATACTCACCAATTTCTAGAATATCTGTATGGTGTCTTTTATATGTACCGTTTCATTTCATAGACGTGTATATGTATTACCGTTCACATCTTCACAGAAGCAGCGAGGGACATAACAATACATTAATTACGAGGACGATTGCCTTAATTATATCAAAAGTCTTTGATAATGTGTGATATATAGTGTTGCTACATTTTCTCTTCAGCTATGGAATTTCCAGAAAAGATTTTCACGATTATGAAGCTATTCCTAATGGAAAAATAGTATTTCTCATTCGTCAGTTTTCTGCAGTTCATTCAGTCAGTGCAGGTCTTCCACAACGTTCTCTGAGTAGCTCTACCAAATGTATTCTTTATATTAAAGATCAATATAGTACTATACTCAAGCCTCTAGAAAATATTTATGCGTAAGCGGCACACTGATTGGGTAAAGCTTCAAATATATAAATGACCAGAAGTTGAAAGCTCGTTTCTTCTTTGATCTAGCTCTGCTGGCTCAACAACGTGAAAACCGGCTTATATAATTCGACAAATGCCAAGCCTAACATGTAACAATCCACAAGCATCGAGGAACCTCTGAACATTCCACTACCATAATGAATGTTTTGCCTTCGTTAAGGGAGATCTAGAGAATCAAATGTACCCCATGCATTCAGGTAGATTTCATAAAAATGCCACCGTTGAAGATACTGTTAAACACCGTCAGTTTCTTGTAACGCGTCAGTATGTACACAGGTTTTTGGTTTACTATAAATTTACAAAATACAGATCAGAAAAAACAATGATTTATTAGTACCATATATGGACAGGTGCTGTCAAATCAACTGTTTCACACACCAATAGACTCCATAAGCAATTTCACCACATAGGTCATACTTTTCTACGCTAAAAACACTATCTCACAGACAAAATTTCGTAAAAGTATCCCTTGTCTATTACTATTTCCATGGCAGATGGTCCGATAAGCTACTTGATCTTTACCCACCAATACTAACTTTCACAGCTAAGAAACTCCATGCAGCGTACGCGGGAACGAATCATCAGTAAGTAACTCTCTACCTTGAATGACTTATTAGCCATTATTGGGTGAACAGTTACTAAAAATAAAAATTCCATTCTTCATAAGTTTAAAAAATGCTTAACCATCTCTATTCTTATCAGTCTGTCACTCATTCACACAATTTTTTTTTTAATCATATCACCCCAGGCAAGGCGAAAACGCCACTGATGCGCAGGGGGCTACGTGAGAGTGAAAAGATTGGAAAAGAGAAAACCGAAAACCACATTCTAAACAGGAAACAAAGGATGAGCCTCTTCACCTGTTCAATAGACGTGGGTGGAGTGTGAACCGGGCGATAGTTTAGTCTATCTTCTCCAATTGAAAAAATAAAATAGGATAAAAAAAAGAGTGAAAAAATTGGAAAAGAGAAAAAACCCGGAAACCACAACCTAAACAGGAAACAAAGGATGAGCCGCTTCACCTGTTCAATAGACGTGGGTGGAGTGTGAACCGGGCGATAGTTTAGTCTATCTACTCCAATTGAAAAAAATAAAATGGGATAAAAAAAAGAGTGAAAAAATTGGAAAAGAGAAAAACCGTAATCCACAACCTAAACAGGAAACAAGAGATGAGCCTCTTTACCTGTTCAATAGACGTGGATGGAGAGTGAACCGGGCGATAGTTTAGTCTATCTACTCCAAATGAAAAAAATAAAATAGGATAAAAAAAGAGTGAAAAGATTGGAAAAGAGAAAAACCGGAAACCACATTCTAAACAGGAAACAAAGGATGAGCCTCTTCTCCTGTTCAATAGACGTGGGTGGAGTGTGAACCGGGCGATAGTTTAGTCTATCTACTCCAAATGAAAAAAATCAAATAGGATTAAAAAAAAGTGAAAAAATTGGAAAAGAGAAAAACCGTAATCCACAACCTAAACAGGAAACAAAGGATGAACCTCTTCACCTGTTCAATAGACGTGGGTGGAGTGTGAACCGGGCGATAGTTTAGTCTATCTACTCCAATTAAATTAACTGAATAATTATGTGAATAGTAGATCGATAACGTGTTATAAAATTTAGTAAATTCCTACTATACATTTTAGTAACCCTTGGTTTTTCTTTTAATGAGATAGAACTCATAAACAAAATGGATTTTGTTAAAAACTTGTTGGAGAAAGCGCATTTGTCAGGATTTCTGTAATTGCAAAAGTTATTTCTGTGGGACAAATTACGATCAGTATTAGAGTTACGGTTATTATAGCCATTGTTAAGATGACTTGCCATATGACACATGAAATCATCCAAAATATATATAAGTAGCAGTTCTACTGTGGAGAGAGAAAAAAAGAGAGAGAGAAAAAAAAAAGAAAGAGAGAGAGAAAGAAAGAAAGAAAGAGAGCGGGAGAGAGAGAAAAAGAATTTATTCCAGCATAAATCTGACAGCTGCGCTCATTGGTATATGTTTGCACTACTGTCTCTGTAATATATTTGTTTAACAACAACTTGGTGATAAGGTCATAACAGTTATATGCATCTATTATTTTGTTATGTAATTTAATTGTTATCTTGAAATTATAAGTGAAACTATAACTACGTTTAAAATGTTGCGATGAAAAATTTTACTTAAAGTATTATTTTAAGGAATTTTTTTCAATTAAACTAAAAAGAAATTATGCCTCTATTTATTACTGACTAATTGATAAAATGTTTCAAATTATCTTCGTGTTTCCGTTTTTCTTTTATTTTGAATTTATATTTGTACTCATCTTTGTCTTTATACTTATTTAGTTATAATTTTAATATTAAGTCGGTTTAATGTAGTCTTTTATATTATCCTTCATTTTAGGTCCTATGATAAAAAATTATGAAGTTTCTGATTTCAGTTAAGAATGACATAAGATTTAAATTGTATCATTGTAATTTACATAATTTCCGTTCAAATTTGGATTCTAGTCGTTAGTATCATTTTTACATTGTCTTAACATTTCTTAACATCTTCTCATCTGTTTTCTTTTACTTTCCACTTCCTTTGTCTCGTTATAAATTTTTCTTACACTTCTCATTTTTTTCTCTACATCATCTGTTTGTTTTCGATTTTTATTTTTACTTTTTCTATTTCCTCTTTCTTTTCTTTTTCTTGATTTCTTCTTTTCTTTCATCTTTTTTCTTATTTCTTTTTTTATCTTTTTCTTATTTCTTTTTTTTATCTTTTTCTTATTTTTTTATTTAACTTTTACGAACATTTTCCAAAAATGCAAAACAATGTTTATTCCTCACAAAATAAATTTTAACTAAAGCGTTTATTACCATCAATACTAACTATGATAGATGAAACATTGTTTTTTCATTGTCGACACAAAATGCAAAATTTTCTGATAATTATTTGCATGTTCTAATCTAAATGTTTAATAATAAATATTTATTGGTCTAATTTTATACTGAGTTCAGTCTTATATTACGCTTTTGAATGTTGCAATTTTGGTCTTTGCTCATTTAACATTTGGAATATATATAGTTTGTTACTTGTGAAGTGTAACAAAAGGAAGTAATGTTTGACCAAAACTCAGAGATAAATCAAAGAGAATTTAATTTACAAAAACACACCAAATAAAATATTTACAAATATACAATTCTTGTTGCATTCGAACCAAGAAACCTAGAGTTTACTACAAGCAAGTGTTACGAGAAGAGAAGGGGAAGGTAAGGTCAGTATCCTTACCCATTTAAGTTGGCGAGTAAGTTAAGTGCTATACTTTTTGGAAATCCTCAAATGAGTATATAAAAATAATTTTAAGTATGGTCAATGAAAGAGTCAAAATTATGTATTTACCCATTTAGCTCCATGAGGTTCTCTTTCAAATTTTAGTTGGTCGGCAACTTATAGATTTTTTCGGCTGGATATAATATATTACAGAGCAAATATATATTAAAAAAGGATTAATTCAAAGAAGTTGAATGGCCATTCAACTTCTTTGAATTAATCCTTTTTTAATATATATATATATATATATATATATATATATATATATATATACTGGTGTGTTGACCGATTTTGTGAAGCATGTGGGTTCGGTATGGTGCAGTTGAAGCAACAACTTTCATGACTCAGTTTTTAATCAAATATCAATTCATCAGATACGTGTCATACGTGATACATTCTTAGGCGACCATGTCTCTTTCCATCAATGAATGACCAAGTGGAACATTTTCCCGCAGTAGATTGTCATTTGTTTCTCCGGTAGAAAGATTGGCAACTAAAGATATATAACCCAATCTGTCCTAGTATTCAACCCATAGATGGAACGAGAGAGTATATTAATCAATACATTTCACAATGGCATTTGCGCTTAAATAAATCCAACATAATCAACTAGAATTCGAATTCGACTTTCTGATTTACTCATTCTGAGCCGATATCCATTACTCGACAACGCACATCAAATATAATCAAATATATTTCCCTCTAATGCCTATTTTTGAAGGCAATCAATCTCTCCGTCAGTATCAAGTCATATTTAATCAACCAAAATTCATTTACGCTTAAGGTCGCTGACAAATGATGTCCTTTTCACCGAAGCAAATATGTACCTGCCAACATATTACGAACCAATAAAGAGAATTAATTATAAACCGTGGTTTCTTCTGATTTATATGCCCTACACTTTAGTTTCGAACAGTTTCAACAACAGAGAGCAAAATATATCTATAGCAGGTATCATAAAATCTGCAATTCCGTTTCCATAAGCAATTTATCAAAATATTTAGCCTTTATTTCTCAGTCTGGTAAATGGAACAAGCATAAAACCCATCATACCAGATAGGGGATTACGGCGTAACAAGCATAATTCATGCTGATATTATGGAGAAGAGTGCGGTTACTCTAATACGTGAACAAAGTATGATTGTAGAGATCCTGGAAGTATACTATTGGAAGTCGACTCAACAAAACAGTAATTCGTTATAAGAAGCAACTCGAGTAGAACCTACATCTCACTAATGGAATACGAATAATGTAATGTAATGAGCATGGCGAGCCTCAGCCGTCAAGGTTATAAACAGTATACTTAAGTAGCACATTCCATGGAAATACCTATGTGGCCATGAAAAAACTACGGCGTTTCGCATGTCAGAAAGGATGTGTAGTTTAAAACATAATGAATGAGGAATACAAATTCAGTCTTTCCAGGTATCCCAAATGAATTACTAAAATGCACTAGAAACAAAATTATGTTGGATTAATGAGATTATAATAAAATTCTTGGCGTAGTTTTTATAATTCAAAATTGGTTCGACTGCCATTTGTTGAGACATCATTCATAGATAAGAATTACGATATTACTTTCAATCATTTTAATTTCAATTCTACGATGTGTTCCAATATATATATATATATATATGTATATATCCTTCTCAGACAGGCCTGTTTCACTGTATCACAGTGAGGCCAGTTTAACCGTTTGCCTCAAGCCGAAACTGAAACGCGAGGGAGTTTAAAAGTGTTTAAAGTCGATTGATTTGACGGCAGTCGGGTTCATACACCAGGCAATAGAGAGCCAGATTTCATGGCATGTAATGTTTTTACGAAATGTAAATAAGCAAGCAGCGAGAATGTTCTATCTTGTAACCGCTCCGAACGAGCGTTCTACATGATCACCAAAGAATATAGCTTAAAGCCGCCAATAACTGCTGTTTATGAAATTTCCTCTATTTATAGTTCATTTCGGAAGAAAAGTACAGTAATTACGGTTCAACGAATCAGGGTAGATGTTGTGGCGAAATCTTTGTTGCCAAGTTGTTTTGACGTGTTTTCACCAGAAGGAATGACACGGAAACAAGAAGGTAGGTTCAAACAGTGTATTAGAATAACAGAACATATATACAAGAGTGGTTATAATCAGCAAAGAGAAGTGTAAGTCTGAACTGTGCAGTTAAGCTGCGTATCGACTGCCTCACGACTGTCACTCGACTGACGTCACAGCTGCGTCACGGAAGTCACGCTATCCTATTTATAGAAGGCGGAAGTGTCCATTCCCTGTAGATAGGGCAACATAACAGTAGGTATAGACAGTTAGTGTCTTTTGTCGAACTTTAGAGGCAGTGAGGTAGGCAAAGAGTGATGAGATGTAAATGAAGTGTGCTGTATTTTTATACACATTTAACGATGTAAATCTTAAGTTGTCTGAGTATAGAATCATGTATGATTGTTTTATAGATGTTGATAGTATATTGTTTGTTAACAACTGTCTAATGTTAGTATAATTCTTATGCATTTTTGTAATGTGATGTTTAATGACTATCTTGTCAGATGAATGGTAGGTGAGTCTCTGTGCGTGTCTGGTTTTGAAATATCTTATGCAAGGCATTTTGTGATTTTCTATTGACATAGAAACTTACTCCGAGTGAGGATATATATATATATATATATATATATATATATATATATATATATATATATATATACACATACATATATATATATATATAAAGTTGAATATATTGATCGGAAACAAGATGATAAAATAAAGAAAAGAGTACAAATATGAAACGTAATTCAGTCTAACGTGTTTCACTTTTATTAAAGCTTCTTCGGAGTCCGAGAGCAGGAAAAAAGGAAAATATAAAAAAAACAAAAGAAAAGTATAGAAGAATGTTATGTTTAAACATAGTTTTCATGGTTCAGATATGCATCACGCTTATTAAAGTGATGGAATATTTTGAAATGTATGTCTGGAATATGTTTGATGGTAAAGTATATAAAAGTGTATGTTTGTGCAGAAATTCCCGTATGTTTATATAATGATAAGTTTATTTAATATATGTGTCTACGCGTGCGTCTTAATACAAGTGTTATGAGCATCAAAGTAATTGATATTTTTTAAATAAATGTGTATGGAACATTTGGACGGTAAAGAGTGTAATTGTGCATGCGTGTTTTTATGCAGAAAGGCTTATTTGTTTTCGTATATGTTGGACGGAAACATTTATAAGTGTACATGTGCATGTGTGAGAAGAAAAGTCTATTTGCGCGTAGATGAATGTAATGAACTCGATGGAAATTGGAACGCTGATCGAATTCGAACTATATATATATATATATATATATATATATATATATAAGTGGCCTATGATGCAAATACCGTATGGTAACATGTTCATAGTCGGACCACTAAGCAACACAAATATCCAGAAGAGGGCATTAAAATATGAAAAAGTATGTCAACGAATTTAGCAGAACTTAAATACATGGGACTTTTTTTTGGCATATTTTTCTTTATTGTCAGGGAATTGTCGCATGTTCTTGGGAATATTTGCCCAGATTATTCTATTTGTTTATTCGGATTTTAAGTCAGTCATCTTTCTTTCAGGCTGACAGATTGCCAGCAAAAAATAGAAAAGCCTACCAAGTCTGTTCATTCACACGTAAAGAAAAAAGTGATCTATGCCATTTACAAATGCGGAATCGCTGGAATTTGAACTCGATATGCCCATTCTGCTTATGTTGATAACTATTGTGCTATCTACACATCCAAACTATTATATAAGCCTCTTCGTTCTTCGTATTATTATAATATTGCATGTGTGAATTGGAAGAGAATAACATAGGTTTAGTAACAAGTGGGGAAAACGTCTAATAACCTACCACACGTCGTTGGAAACATATATTCCTAAAATGCAATATATATGATAAGGTCAGTTGATGGACACAAACCACGGAGATTGATTCGTCGCATCTACCAGGAAGGATGTGGCGGAATTTATCATATTTTCAATTGACTGTGAATTAACGAATTAGCGATTAGCCAGACGTCATCGACCTGTTTTTGTGAAGAAGTCGTTTCTTGTAATAGAATATCTAGTGAAAACATGTCCGTTTTACCAAACACAAGCGGTTTGAAACCATGAGATCCTAACGAAGAAAATAATTAGAAATCTCTTTAGTTCTGCTTCAAGTATACATCTCCCTCTCTGTAAATTTTTCGGTAAAATTTTCCGCTACTAAGAAATATAAACTGGCGTATTTGATTTTCAACAAGAATCAGAGTCAGTTCATATTTGGAGAAATTGAAAGATTGTTAAAACTAACTTTGCGACGCACCCAACTCGGCCACCTACGGATTAACGAACACGATCGCCAAACAGCCTTTAGAAACATATAACCAATTAAGTCTATTATCATGACATTTTAACAATCTAGTATCTTCCTATAAAGGATATAGGTGCAGTTTCGGTCCTCTAGGAGTTGATGCTCTTTAAGTAATATTAACTGAGAAAATATTTGTCATTCATTGACCGAAATACATCTTTCGGTTATATTTCATAAAACTTACAAATATTGTCATAAAAATTGTTTTCTCAAATCCAGAGAACATTTCGGCTTTTTTTTTCAGTATTGATGGAGAGGTCATTCCAAACATTTTGCTTGAATTAGTGTGAAACGCCTTCATATTGATTATGCATTTTTTTCTTTCCGATTTATTATAAATTTAATTAATAAGAAGCTTTGTATTGACAACCAGGATTGAACTTAAATTCTTTTTCTTGAAGACTGGTTACCAAGCAAGGCTAGAGACCTAAGTATGCATTAATATACAATCCATAGTTGATGGGAATAAAAAATGTATCATACATTTGTTAAGGCGATTTTTTCTGTAAAGTGACACAGGAAAACATTTTACAGCTTTACATCCAACCGGTTTTAAGTCGTATTGTGTTTCTCAAAGACTGGTTACCAAACCAGGTTACAGCTTTACATCCAAACCGGTTTTAAGTCGTATTGTGTTTCTCAAAGACTGGTTACCAAACCAGGTATCCTCTGTTATTTAATCTGTAGTTAATGGGAGTAGGAAATGGAACATACATTTGCTAAGATTGTTTTTCTTTTTGCGAAAAGAGACGCAGGGAACTAAGCTTGTATATGACCTCAGCACTCAGGATACCCATGCGTGCCAAGAGTCGCTCAACTACACGCATATGCAATGATATAATAACATAACTATAACCAGAAAGCAAAATGTATTTCCTAGATCTCTGGCGATCTGGAAAATAAAATGATATAAAACAATGTGTCTTAAAGTTGAAATCGTTGCGGTAATAAAAAAGCGTGTTCGTTAGCGATTTAATCACCAGAGATAATCTTCCGATACAGCTCGTGTTTAGAAAGAAATTATTAATACAGATAATTACGCCAATTGCTCTAATAAATATTACGAACATCGCCATGAAACCATTCTGTATTGCACGTACAGAAAGATGAACTTTAGCAATCACTCATCGTTATCTCTCAAATTCAAAATGGCGTGGTAGAATCCCTGTGTATTTTTCTCGCCGCGTAGGCTGAAAGGGATAACTAAGTTACCGGGAATAGAAGACAATGACGTATTTAGTTCCCCCTGGCGGGTGATAACCTATCGATTCAGACAAACGATAAATCACTATGCGAGCAATAACTGTAAGGGAGGTGTAGATGCAAAATAATGGCTAAATATGCAAGACCGATAACTTCAAATTACGACCACAAATCTAGGCATGCGCTCAAATATTCTGACACAAGATCGTGTGGTTTGGGAAAAGGGATTAAACTTGAAATAAAAGAAATTGAAACTGGAAAAGTGATATAATTTAGATATTCTAAATTAAATCTACCTTCTCCAAACTTGTCTAACGCTGTAAATCTACGTGTGTATTAGCTTTGTTAGTTTTAGTCTACGTATAATTTCTCTTCTTCTGACGTGTCGTGTTTTTCAGGACGTTGGCGATCATGACTCTCTACAATTTCCTGTCCTTTCTATCTGTAAATAAAGTTTGCCGTTTCGTTATCTGTTCCAAACATTGTACCGCCATCCATTACCTCAAGTATACTAGGTAGATTAGACACGGCTTTTCTATTTTTCCCAGTCTTCAAACTGTACTGTGAGTTTCGCATTTTCCAATCCTTCTTTCCTCATTACATACCTTAGAAATTTCAGCTATCTTTTCGTGATGAAAGGTATAAGTAAGTTTTTCTCACTATTTTGTTAAACTTCGTCATTGCTCACATGGTCAGTCGATGCTATTCTGATCATCTTTATGAAGGTTTATATTTCGGTTACTTCAAGTCTCATCTTCATCTGTAAGGCAGTTTTCTACATTCACAGTGCACCATCCCGAAGCGCCTTCGGATGTCAGTGCGGCAGTTCTCAGAAATTTTTAAAATGTTTTACTTATTTGGTTTTGGTTTCTTCAATTTGTAAGTTGCATGTTTAGATGTTTCTTTTTACTAACAACCATATATTTTGTCGTTTCGCTCAATCCATATTTAGTCTTTTTTTCTCGTTTTCCTTCACTATGTTTTGCAGGATTTCCTGTAGTTTCCTTTCTGTGTCTGCTATCATCACTATGCCATGTACACGTGGCCGTATCTGACTACCGGGCACACCGGACACGGGTCCGGGACGATCCGTGAAATCATAGTGAAGATCAGGGCAAGTAAAAATGTCTTCGTCAGAAATCAAACTAAACACGAAGAAAGAAAGAAAGAAAGAAAGAAAGAAAGACAAACAAAGAAAACATCCGAATGAACGCAGTAAAAATCTGTTTGTTTATTTAAACATTTTTGGAGAAAAGACTGGTTATACTCAAAAAGTCCGAACCCGATTTCCTGCTTTCGTCCACGTTCTGTGTCTAATTTCTATTGGAATAGCCGAAAAAATCCGCAGAAATCATAGTTTCTGGAAACAGATGACACTGATGACGTCATCACATTGTCAACTATTAAATCCGGGAAATTTTCTCTGTGCCCGGGTTTTTTTAGCATCAGCTACGGCCATGCATGTACATATATAATGTTGTTAAGATTGTGGCCGACAATAAAAATACAAGTTGCAATTTCTAATTTTTGTCAGAATCCCCTCACTGTTTAAGTTAAGTAAGTTTCGTTGGGAGAAACATTCTTATCTTACACTCTATTCTATTTTCGTGTATCCACTGAATTTATTTTATAAGCGTATGGAGGAGTTTGCATTCAGTAAAACATTTGGTTTATTCTAATATCCTAACCAAATATGTCATGGTTATCTAACAGATCTTTGAGATGCATTTTACCATTTATCTTTTTCTAACTTTCAATTGATTTAGATCTATGTGCGTATTTGTTTTTGTTACTTTAATTATACGTATGATAATATATATGTATTAACGAATGTGACGCCTTGGTGTGGTTCCTGGAGGCTGGGTTTTTCGATACTTGCTAATAGGAAGTGATTAAGCTGCACATTAGTTACTACATACTTAATGTGCGATTAAATTACAAGAATGTTTTGACATTTAATATCAACCAACCGAAAATCAAAACACAGGAAAAATATTATGACAACATATACAAATCTACATTTCAAATATAAGCCCTGAAGTCTGTCTCTATACTCTTAGCAATCTGAAGCATGATATTCGGCTCATTAGTAAGATACGAAGTAGACAGCCTATGTCTCTTTGTAAATAGGTGACTAGAAACACCTTGCCACGCCTTTACGCTTGTTATCGAGAATTCAGTACACAATATCAGATAGATTTATTACGCGAGCTGCCGCTGGGCAAACAAGTAGTTCCACACGTTGAAAGAAACTGTACCGTACCAAAGACAGATTTTGAGTGAATTAATGACTGATAGTAATGGTAGCCGTGTCCTTATAAAAAATATCCGGCATTAATTGACCAAACAGTCAATGCTATTTTTGTTAAGAATTTGTAAAATCTTTTTATCCATTGAAAATGGCTCCTCAAGATCAATAATGTTTATCGCTCTTACTGATGTTGTTTTTTTTACTTCCCAAGATTTTGTTTAATGTAGTGCGGAGTGTCAACATCGTAATTATGTTATTTTTTCTACCAGTTATATCTCTTATCCGTTATAGTTGTTACTGTTGCTGAAAGTCCACAAGATGCGTAGTTTCTTTCATCTGGTACAGTTTTATCTTTGTAATTCTTTAACGCCATAATAGAGCTTACAATTTAGGTGTTTTTGAGAGCTTTTTAGTTCGAAGAATGACATCTATATGAAAGTATTCCTCTATTTCTTATTCTGTGTGCCGTGTCCATTCAAGACGTTAGCATTCAAGGATTTCCACAAATCCTTTTTTATTCTGCTAGGATTCTTTATTAGTGGCTCATTCTTAACAATACAAGTTGTGCAGATGAGACATTGCTGATAGTAGATACGAAAAACTCTACAGGACCTCTCACAGGATTTAGCGACGGGAAACGAGAATTAGACGTAAACTAAAAGAAAACTGAATGCATTGCCATCAGCAAAAAGAGAAGCCCAAAATACCAATTGAATTTCGAGGACAGAAAATCAAGCATTTACAGAAATTTAAATATCTGGGAAGTATTTTAACGGAGGTTGGAATGTGGGACACTGACGTCCACAGTCGTATTGACGTAGCAAATGTCGCATTCCCAAAGCTAAGCAGAGTATTTAGATACAGGAACATTTAGCACGAAGCAAAGTAAAAAGTACTGGACTTTTATCTTCCTCCTATATGACAGCAAATACCAGATAATTTCTAGAAATATTAGGGAACGATTCAAAGCAACAGAAATTTGGTTCTACAGAAGGATACTGAGGATACTATGGATAGAACATGCGATGAAACGAGGTTATGGAAATAATAAAAATTAAAAGACTTATACTTAACATCAGGAAGAGATAGTTGAATTTTCTGTGTCACGTAATGAGGAAGAGGAGTTTGGAGAATATGGTACTCACAGGGTAGATAGAGGGAAAATGGAGAGGAGAAGACGACGCGTGACATACTTAATGTTCTTAAGCATTAGATGGCCGTGTAGGCTTTGGGAGAAATAAAAGGACAAATTATATTAAAATAAAACAAGACACAAAAAGAGGGTAATTTTAAAAGAACACTGCACATAAATGCAGAAGAAACATTTTTATACCACCTATGCATCGTGGTGCAGTAGATATCAACGCGGAACGCGAAATCAGGGAGCCGAGTTCGAATTCCAGTTGAATTTGTTTCATTTACTTACGGGCAAATATCCTTGGGAAAGGTATTAATCATTCTCTTCCCTCCAGTTCTGGGATAAATAAGACGACAGATTTGTGTCTATAAACTTGGCTGGCAAGTCTACGCAGAAAGTAATAGCAACCTAATCTTCTGCCAAGGCAGTCATGTCTTTTACGGGAGATGATCACCCAAGTGTGTATCACGTATGGCACTTAACTGACTGACTGATTTATTTAAGCTCTATTTGTATGTTTTATGCTTTATTTTACCCATTACCTCTTGCCTTAAATCTTCACACCGTGTCACATTTTCCTTGTTACGAACCCCCAAAATTTCAAATATTGATGTTATTTTATTATCTCTTGAATTTTGTCATTACTCATATGATTGAGTCATCGTGTTCTCTACATCCTTTGGTAGAACGACAATTATATTGCTTTTAATTTCTTTTAGATCTTTGAGGAGATGGTGCAGCATTCACTGCTATATAAAAACCCTGCTATTCAATACTCATGTCTTTATTTCTGTTCTGATTTTCCTTCTTCTTAATATTTGTTTAGTTTTTGAAAGGCATCTTTCGTGATCCCAATTCGTCAAGGAGTACAGTATTACACGTTCCGTCATTCGTTAAAACATTTCTCAAATATCTAAATTGTTTTATTTATTGAATGCTTGTATTTCAAATATTTAATTTGACTATTAGCTTATTATTCAATTTCCTCTAAAACATTCATTCCATCTTCATCGATTTGACGTTTAGTTATTTAATCTCCTTTTTCTTTTCTGTGGAAGTATTTGTAATTTCTTTTCTCTGCTTGATATCATCCCTGTCTCATCTGCATATCGTTGTTACGATTGTGGCAGTCAATAATGAATCAGGGTTAGATGTATAGAGTTGAACACTCTGATCTCTGTCAGGTAATATACGTCAAACTTTCGAACCGATCTCGTAATTTCGCCCACATGGTCAATAGTTCTAGTTTCACGTTTCATGCTTTTTTGGATGCGTCAGTTTCAGTAAATTCCGTTTAGTATCTCATCTCTCTCAGATTTTTACCCTCTGCTGTGCCCGGGTATTGAACTCACAACTCTTTGTGAAAGTCACACTGCTGCATGAGTTTGACATAGACAGAGAACATCATTGAAACATACGAAAATTTAACGAACCAGCGCATAAGCTAGGCCACAAAAAATCTCCCAAACCGGCCAAACATAAACATTATTATGATATAAGAACCAGTAATACAGAATACTAGAGAAAAACAACGATAATAAACAATTATAATATGAGCTCTGTTAAAAAGTAGCTACTGAGAAAGTAGGTCATTATGTACCCAAAATTAATTAATTGATGTCCAGAATGGATAAAATCGTTGGTTGAAGTAATCTAGTGACTGACGCAAAAAAGTTGTGAGATTAAAAAAAATGGAGATTTATTATAGGGAAATGATTGAAACTGAGATATCCAGAAAAAGACATGGCACGTGGAACTTGACCATTCTGCCCCTAAATATTGGCTAAGAAAGATCATTTCGTGAAATAAACGAAGGGTTCGGTTTGAAATACTAATGTATATAGCCTGAAGAAAACCGGAGCGTAGGAGTGTAAAACGGCCAAAACGTCGTGAATATAACAATAAATATAAGGGCAGCAGCCCGAGCAATGAAAATACTGTAAACATTTACAATAACTCATTTCAGAAATATAGAGAAACGTAATGTGGTACGGTTCTGGAGAGAATAATCCAATCCCACTCAATATTTGCATATTTTGTAAGTAAATGCAAATATTTGGAAGTACTTATTGAATTTACCATAAAGAGATGATTCCGTTTGTTTATTTTTTTTTTAATCATATCACCCCAAGCAAAGCGGTAACGCCACTGATGCGCAGGGGGCTATGTAAGGGTAAAAAGAATGAAAAAGAGAAAGCCGGAAACCACATCCTAAACAGGAAACAAGGGATGAGCCTCTTCACCTGTTCAATAGATGTGGGTGGAGTGTGAACCGGGCGATAGTTTTTTGTTTTGAAATATGTTAAATTTTTAGAACTTCCGCTTTATTATAATCATATATCTTTTATAAAACTTGGTGCAGTCCAAAATTATTCACTTCCTTATAGGAATTATAAAATTATATTACTTAATTGCAATTGTAATATTTTATTTTCTTACTTTGATACCTAATACAAAGAATCTTTGAAAATGAAATAAAATTAACCTCAATATATCAATATATGAGTGACACGTACCGCGATAACTAACTGAACTAGACATGAAGTTCCGGATAAAAATAGTTGATGCATACAAACAAGATAGAGAATATAGATCCCTGCCGAAGTGTTTAAAAAATCTTAGACAATTCATAGATTATCAAGAAGTACGAGAATTATTGTGTTGTGATTCACATGAGAACTGGCAGAAAACGGTCAATTTCTGAGAAAATGGGAAGGATAATTTTAATGTTTCGAAGAATCCTCATTTAAAGACAAAGAATACTGTTAATGGTGTCGACTATATCTGTGTCGTCTCTATCGACGAAGACAGTCACTAGATGCTTTCATCGAGCAGGATATTAAGCTTGTCGCACAAGCAAATCTCAAATGCAGATTAGCTTTAGCTAGAAGCCATCTAGAACATTGGAGTAAATACTGGGAATCAAACTAGAATTATTTCGTCATATGGTCTCTTATGTATAGAGGAAAATGAATTAAGCCCACAAACTAAAATATACCCTCCTTACAATTAATCACGTTGGATAAAGCATTCTACGCTGGAGATGATTTTTTGCTGCTTTTGGATCAGAATAACAAGTGAGAGTAAAGGGTATCATAGATAAAGTGAAGTAGTAGTTGGTTATTCCTTAAACAATATAACACAAAGTGTTTGGGGTGTCACTTGGCGTTTTAACATGACAATGACACGGAACGCAAATAAATACAAAATAGACGACAACAAATCTAAGATAATTAGTGTATCCAAAAAATCTCCCGACCTATACCCCAATGAAGATTTATGGGTATATTTGAGGAAAATATACGAGAAATAAGTCCTTTGAATTCGGAAGAACTAGAAGCTATTGTCAAGGAAGAAAATACCTCTTATTGGATGTTGGTTGTTTTTTTTTTGTTTTTTTTGGCATATCAACCTCAGTGGGTCATTTATTGTCAACTAAATTTTATTTATTTATTGCTGGTAATACCTTTTTCTTTCAACAATTTATTGTTTTTTTTATATATATGTTTTGTGTCTGCTAATACTTTTATCTTTTCGAGTATCAAGATTCATTGGGATTTGTTTTTAAGGGCAGGGT
This sequence comes from Ascarosepion bandense, assembly GCA_037127315.1. NCBI lineage: Eukaryota > Metazoa > Mollusca > Cephalopoda > Sepiida > Sepiidae > Ascarosepion > Ascarosepion bandense. The sequence continues at coordinate 9,110,557 of JBBBDQ010000428.1, read as the reverse complement.
CCCTAAATCCTAGCATGTTATTTAACCCATACTGGAGGTAAGGGACTGATTAATACATTTCCCAAGGGTACCAGTGCTTAAGTGAATGCAGGGTATTCAACTGGATTTCGAACTCGAATCACCGATTTCCCTTTCCGAGCTGATATCCACTGCACCACAACGCACATCCGTCACTAAATGCTTACAATACCTGGTATTCCCACGCGGTCACCCATCTAAGTACTGACCAGGCTCAACGTTGCTTAACTTCGGTGATCGAGCGAGAACCGGTGTATCCAACGTGACATGGCCGTAAACTTTATTGGATGTAGGGTTTTTGTAAGGGACTATAAAAAATATTAAAAAATAAAGGTTACACAATTCTATATTAAGGCAAGAGGACCAATAATTTTGTCCTAAGTTGAACATCTTTGCTGTTTTTGTATTATTGTTTGACATTAAAATAAAAAAATGTCGTAGGCATCATTGCAAGTTCTTTCAAATCCATTATTTCATCATTTGTCAAAAAATGAAGCTTCTATGAAAAGTGTGATGTATTACGGCTTTTGTGGTAACTATGGAAGCGGGGATGAATAATTCTGTTTACCGCTGTATATGCGACAGTATATCGATTTACATAGTTAAACTATAAATACCGTGTAAAATTATGTAAATATATGCGTAAAGCTGAATTCAGTTCGAGCTACCAGGAGTATATTAAGAGATGCATATACCATACGGACGAAGGAGAATACGAATCTAGTTTGTGAGGATAGATGTCTACCCTTTCCGATTGTTGAGCAAATATATTTTCGATTTATGATATACTCGAGAAGTCCTATATTTTAAAATCGGTTATAAATGGTATATATCGCATCCTGATGGGACACGAAAGATCACACATTTTTTTATTCACATTATTTACATTGTTGGGGCAATGTCCCCTTTTTATTGCTATGTTTATGACATTTTAGCTGTTGTACGCACCGGCCTTCTTCAGGTGCTAAGATTTTCGAGCCAAACCCTTTATTACGACCACTGGTGTATATAATTTTCAGTCTGTAAAGGGTTCAGTTCCAAGTTCCTAGAAACTGAAGAAAGCCAGCGCGTACAATGGCCGAAATGTCGTAAACATGGCAATGAAGATGAGGACAGTAGTTCAAAAAATGTAAAAAGTAATAATGTAAATAGTGTTAATACTACCACATCTCAGAAGTATAGAGAAATATTTTCTGATTCGTTTAGCGAGGTTTTTTGTGTGACAAAAGATCATTTAAATTTCTGATATCTAAGAGAAGTATACTTTCATTAATAATAAAAAAATGTCTAACATTTGGAAAACGTATTCTAATTTTCATTGATTTACGAAAATTGGTTACATTGTTGATTGACAAAGTACATTTTTTTTTTGCAAACAGTGAATGCAGTCCGACACGGAATTCGAAGATATTTGTCTATTACAAGTTTTTCATTACAAGTTTTCATTCTTCTTTAATTAACTGGATAATTTTATGTTATTCCGTCGCGACGTTAGAAGATCATCTTATTTATAACGAGAGCAATTAATCGGCACGCTTACGTTCATTGCGCAATTTGAAAAAAAATTGAGCAAGAATTTGCAGTTTTTGCTTTTAATCATTTCACCCCGAGCAAGGCAGAAATGCCACTGATGATCGGGGGCTACATAAATGTAAAAAGATTAATTAGATAAGAGTGAGGAATACAAACTAGTTAGAAAGGAGCAATAGAAAGCTGGGAATGCAAGTGCGATGACAGATACATAGGTGGAGAGAAAGGGAAGGTTATACGGGGGTGGGGAGAGAGCTAGAGTCCAGTGGTTAATAGATGATTATTGACATTGCATTTAAATTTCTGGAGGTCGTAGCCGTCAGGAAAGCAAGAATACGGGAGCGAGTTCCACAGGCGGGAAGTGGGAGAGAAGAAGCTGCAGGAGTAGAATTGTCGTCTGCATTTGGCTAACCTCACTGTGAATGGGTGGGACCCAGTTGCCAGTCTGGTTGCACGAGTAAACACCTGTTGAGGAGGTACCAGTGACTTAAGTTCGTCCGAGCAGAAGCCATGAAAGTATTTATAGAACAGACAAAGGGATGCCACATTTCGTCGGTGGAGAAGTGGCTGCACTCGAGCCGCCAGATAAGTTATCAGCACATTGGTTTATTTTTTATTGCCTGATAGACTGATATATTTTCTACGGCTTATCAAATAATTTCACATTATCAGAAAATTTTGGAATTGTCAAAATATTACTTTTAGAAAATAATGATTTAGTGATAGATGTTTTCCTATTTAACCCATAAGCTGAGGAGAGGTGGCTGGTTTTAGATATTTTTCAAATATATTTTTGAAAATTCTGAACCATTATACTTATACATTGCACCACACTATCATCCAAGCTTATAACATGTGGTATTTTCAAGTGGTTGGTCATTATGGTACTGACCAAACCCGAGGTTTTTCGTTCATTTTGACAAATATTTAATTCTTCTTATTTTGATAAATGCTTTCATCTAGATCTCTTTTGAAAAATATGTAAATAAAATAATTCACTATATTATTGGTTATCACCTGGTATCTCGGTTTCAGTTATTTTGCCGCCGCCGTAAGTTTTCTTTCTTGTGTTTTTTTTTTCTCAATAAATATTTCCTGATGATGGATCAGAGGAGTTCATCGCTATGGTACCAAGATTTAATAGATTTTACAGCAGTACCAGACTGGCGTCGATATCTCATCAATTTACTGTTGAGCTTCATAAATGTAGACGAACATTATATGCTAGCAGCTACGTCCTTTTCTCATTTTTTGCCTATGGAAATTCCTTCCAGCTCCATGGATCCAGTGAAATATAATTTCAAAAACTCAAATTAAATTTCAATCGCTATCTACTGTCCTCCTAATTATTTTTCTTCTTCCCGCTAATTATTAATGTTTCTCTTTCTAATTATTTCACATCTCTTTGTCTTAGTGTATTTACTGCTTTTCATGGGTGATCATGTTTTTTTAAAAATCAAACTGTCTTTACTTCATTCACTTCAATGAATTACAGAGTAGAAGATGTCTCTCTATAGATGTTTACATTCCTTTCAAATCTTTGACATTGATTAGAGAAATATTTTATAATATAAATAACAAAGAAATAAATAATTGTGACTAGTTCAAAGGAATTAGAATTATCTTCATTTTCAGCTTATATTATGAGTTATCTGTAAATTATGTTTCAGGCAAACAAATGTAATGGGGAATGTATAATCCGAACGACTAATCATATGTGGAAATTGCGTATTAATTTGGAGAATATTAACATACGACAGTGTTCAACGCAAAAAAGATTAACAAGAATAACTCTCCTCAACCAGAAAGAAAAGCTGAAATACTTGTAAGAAAGATAATACTGTGCGTGTAGCTGAGATAATTAGAATTCCTACCTGGATTCATTATTAGCGGCTACAATCTGAACAACATTAGATATTCAGCTGAGACTGTGTTGATAGCGGATACAGAAAGAAAATAGAGGAACTGCTACTGACGGTATTAAAGAAAAGCGGTCAATAATGATTAACTTCACTTGTAAGAAAGCGGAATGTATGAATGTCAATAAAAAAGAACACAACATGTTAATTATGTAGATGAGAAAATTAAGAAAATAAAAAAATTAAATGTTTAGAAAATTTTTTAAGGGGATAACAAAAAATGGGACACTAACTTTAAAAGATACATTAAGATATAGATAAATTCCTTCTAAAATCTAACTAAAGTAATAACATACAGGAAAATTTTGATAGAAACAAAGAAAATTGTACTGTTATGTAATATCGGCCCTCCATTACGATAGTAATTGCCGGACAAGCTCTTTAAAGAAGAGGAGGATATTTCAAGCAGCAAAATGTGGTTCTAAAATTATGAGAATATTATGAAATATATATATATATAACGAGCTATTTCCACGACCTAGTTTACAATCCTTCGTTATCCTCAGGCGACTTAGAATAAAGTTATTGCAAATCGTCTGAAGGTACAGAAAGATTTAAACCTAGGTTGCGGAAATAACTCATTTCCAAATGAAAAATATTCAAATATTTACATTATAAATGTATTGAGCACTTTTTAATACAACTCTGTACGTGTCTGATTAAATTATGACTAAAATCTAGTTAATATATATATATATATATATATGTGTGTGTGTGTGTGTGTGTGTGTGTGTGTGTGTGTGTGTGTGTGTGTGTGTGTGCGCGCGCATATATAGAGTTAATGTGGAGAAATTTATCACTTAACTGAGCGGAGTTTGATATTTCGGGAAGACACCGTTATGACTTCTCTCGTCATTTTTTAATATCAATCTTTCGCTTACAGATTGAAATAATGCCCTGAAAAGTGAAAAATTTGAGCCTTTAGGAAACTTCCAGGTCAGCATGACTCTGCTCAGCTAAGTGACAGATTTTTTCACATTAATCCTATTAACGTTCTGTCTTTATCTCTATATTGAGCACATACGACAAAAATGGTTGCCAAAACATTTTTTATCAGTAAAAAACAACAATCTTGGCAATAAGCATTATCACAACTCAACACCATCTCTCTATCTCTCTCTCTCTCTCTCTCTCTCTCTATATATATATATATATATATATATATATATATATATATGTATATGTGTGTGTGTGTGTGTGTGCGTGTGTGCATGCATTCATTTAGGATTCTCACAAAAAATGAAGGTAAATAATTACTAATAACTTTTTTCACTAGTATACTGCCCTCATGATTTGACTAAGTTTTGTTTATGTCCAGTATTCAATTACATATTTTCATAACATAAAATAGGCCGGAGTGTTCAACAACTGAAATATAGTGAATTTAGCAAGAAATGCGTGGACAACATTATGATGTAAATAGTATAAAAACCTAAGCAGACTTAAAAAAAAACGTAAAATTTCGTTTGAAATTAAAAAAATAGTAAAATGTTATGTAAAATAGGTATTTGTATATGATAGTAAATACAGAGCAAACTCCTGAAATGTGGAAACGAGAATTGAAGCAATGGATTGAATGATACACAGTATAAAATGGACTGAACATGTCACCAACAACGACGTTTCAGGAAAAATAGAAACAAAATGACATTTAGAGAATATTAAAAAAATATACTTGCAGCTAAACGCTTACGTACGTACAGAAAATGGATTCATCAGATATACAAATATAGTAAGGGGCATAATTACAAGATACAACAATGGAATTCTTAGAGAACAAGAATTCATCTCAGGGTTCCTTATAGGAGGCCACAAATTTAGCCGCATAAGATGAGCAGATGAGAGTGCTGATAGCATACACGTATAGTAAATTACAAAAATGCCCTTGCTAGCAAAAGAAAGCGAGAAGAATATCTCTAAGAAATGACTGAGTTGAAGCTACAAAAAGACAGAATATATGGTTGTCAGCAAAAGGAAAACACGAAAATGCAAATTACAAATCAGGGTTTCTAAAATCAAACAAGTACAAAAATTTAAATATCTGAGAAGTAGTCTAAAAAAGGAAAAATATGTGACGATGAAATCTGAAGATTTTTGGCATCGCCAAAGATGATTTCAAAAATGTCAGTTAAGTACCACACGTGATACATGTTTAGGCAATCATATTTTGAAAGAGACATGACTTACTTGGCAGAAAGTTTTCCCGCAGTAGGCTCTCAATATTTTCTGCGGTAGATCGGTAGCCAATCAGGGCATTCTTTCCTGCTATTTTACCCATAGCTGGAGGAAGAAGCCACTGATCAATATCATTCCTACGGGTATTTGAACGTAAGTGAATGCAACGAATCCAAACTGATTTCGTAATTGGTTCTCCGATTTATCGTTCCGAGCCGATAAGCACTGGCCCACAACGCAAATCCCTTGAAGGAACTTTTTTTTTAATCATATCAGCCCGAGCAAGTCAGAAATGCCACAGATGAGCGGGGGATACATACCTGTAAAAAGATTAATTAGAAAAGAGTGAGGAGTACAAACTAGTTAGAAAGGAGCAATAGAAAGCTGAGAATGCAAGTGCGATGACAGATACATAGGTGGAGAGAAAGGGAAGGTTATACGGGGGTGGGGAGAGAGCTAGAGTCCAGTGGTTAATAGATGAGTATTGACACTGAATTTAAATTTCTGGAGGTTGTAGCTGTCAGGAAAGCAAGAATATGGGAGCGAGTTCCACAGGCGGGAAGTGCGAGAGAAGAAGCTGCAGGAGTAGAATTGTCATCTTCATTTGGCTAACCTAACTGTGAATGGGTGGGACCCAGTTGCCATTCTGGTTGCACGAGTAAACACCTGTTGAGGAGGCACCAGTTACTTAAGTTCGTCTGAACAGAAACCATGAAAGTACTTATAGAACAGACAAAGGCAGGCCACATTTCGTCGGTGGGGGAGTGATAAACTACATAATATTTTTCACCTGACGGCGTAAATATTTAAGACGTTTTGTATATTTCACCAATCGAAAATAAATATAATGTTTTAAATATCCACAAAAAATACCGTTTAAAATGTTAAAACGTTATGACGGGAGATAACATGGAATCGAAATAAAAAGGTTGGCTCAAACTTCCTAGCAGCTGAACAAGGCTTGAGTGTACAAAAACATAAACGTCGTCAACATGTCCATAACGATAAGGACTACAGTCAGAACAGTGCAAATAATTAATATACTATCTCATTTCAGAAATATAGACAAATACATAATTTTAAGATTATTCACATAGTTATTAAAAATATTTTTGTATTTCAGAGATTATATATATATATATATATATATATATATATATACATATATATATATATATATATATATATGGGGATAACTATTTACGCTCTCCCACCCTGATTGAGCACTGTGGAAGAATGGTAGACTTTGAAAAACAGTAGCTACTTTGGCAACTACGCATCGTTCGTTCAGCAATGAATTAGAACACTCACGGATATCGGGCGTGTATAATGATAATATACACGCTAAAAAGTCTGCTTTTTTCTACCGGGCGCCCATAGCTCAGTGAGAGTATCGTCGGGCTTCAATTCTGTGTTAAAAGCAATTGGATTCTAACCCTACTGATGAGTTGTGATGCAGCGAAACAGATCTGTCTGCGGATGACTATTTACGCTCTCACACCCTCAATACGTTTCTCTGTTTTCATTGGAATTAATTTCTTTGTTGTAAGTGGAATACATTTCTCTGTTGCCAACGAATGCATTTCTCTGTTTTCAGTCAACTACATTTCTCTCTTGTTGGTGGTATAAATGTCTGTAGTCATCAGAATACATTTCTCTGTTGCCAACGAATGCACTTCTCTGTTTTCAGTCAACTACATTTCTCTCTTGTCGGTGGTATAAATGTCTGTAGTCATCAGAATACATTTCTCTGTTGTCAATGAATGCATTTCTCTGTTTTCAGTCAGCTACATTTCTCTCTTGTCGGTGGTATAAATGTCTGTAGTCATCAGAATACATTTCTCTGTTGTCAATGAATGCATTTCTCTGTTTTCAGTCAACTACATTTCTCTCTTGTCGGTGGTATAAATGTCTGTAGTCATCAGAATAGAGTTCTCTGTTGCCAACGAATGCATTTCTCTGTTTTCTGTCGAATATATTTCGCTGCTGTTAGTGGAATACATTCTGTTTTCAGTGGAATACATACATCTGATGCAAATCTCTTTTTGCTTTTCTTTTTGTTACTGAAATAAATATCTGTTGTCAGTTGAATACATTTATATTTTGTCGATGGAATACATTTTTCTGTCATCAGTGGAATACATGTCTATTTTTAGTGGGATGTATTTTTATATTTTCAATATAATACATCTCTCTGTTGTCAGTGGAATGCATTTCCCTGTTTTTAATGGAATACATTTCTTTGTTGTCATTGTAAGCATTTCTCTGTTGACAGTGAAATAAATGTCTGTTCTCAGTGGAATACATTTCTCCGTTTTAAATGGAATACATTCCTCTGTTTAAAATATAATGCAATACTCTGTTGTCAGTGGAATACATTTCTCTGTTTGCAGTGGAGTTCTTGTATTCTTGTCAGTGGAATACATGCTTTCCTGTTGTTTGAAGGCATTCCTTTCTTTATCTAAAAGAATGTCAATTTTGCTGACGTCCAGTGTATTCGTGATTGAATGTTTCTTTTCGAATTTCCTGTTGTATATTTAGCTTTCTATTTTAAACGTGACTGTTTGTTGTGAATACTGTTTAGATACTGCTATGCAAGACGCCATTCCAATTTTTATGCGATTCGGACCGGATAAGAAGATGAACAAAATATTATACATACATTAAAATTATCTGATAAAAGTTTTCAATTATGTTTTTCTCTTTTTAGATTTCCGTACAGCTAGAGATCCGTTTTATCCATGAATAGTGACATTAGTTATATTTTTTGTTTACGGGAATATATGCATTAATACGAAATAACAACAGTAGTTATTTGTTGTGAAGAGCGTAGAAAGAATGGTAAAAACACTAAAAATATGTTTCATAATTTAAACTTATTTGTAACCTAACGGTAATTATCAGATTGAAAAATAGATTGTTCAAATCCAACTAGATTATTCATATATCATAAAGTATTGTCACTGATTATATAAACATAAATCTACAGAATATATTATTCAGCATTTTATCTCCTTCAAAATAGTCCTCGTCTGCAGCGACACATTTTATCCAGTGTCATTTCCATTGATGGAAATCTGTTTTGGGATATAACTCGAAGCTGCCCCGTCGCATTTTTCTGGATTTCTTGGATGTCTTGCAACCTCATCTCTTTCATGTGGGATCTGTTATTTGATCTTATATATTAAAAATTGGTAATTTTGGCGGAATTTCTAAATATTCTAAATGTATATAACGATTATATACTTACATTATATACATTGTAAATGTTTATATAGCCAGTGGTGTTAGCGGGGACATGCCCTCATTGTGCATAGAATTCTTCAATGCCCCACAAATAGACTTGGCAAGTATGTTTCGCAACAAGCTGGAGAATGGATAAATACGGAAAACTGGTGCCTTATCACCAGTTACTTTTAAACCACCACTGCCTTGAAGCCATATTCAACTTAAAAGTGAAAACCCCATGGAAGTAAATACAAGCAGAAAACCCTGAGTGGAGTCCCAAAACCCGGAGTAGAGTCCTGGAACAGGCGCTCCGAAAATGCAATACCCAGTATTCCTTTCCATCATGTCAGTACAGATAAGGGAAAGAAAATAATGTCTGGGCAGCCCACCTTTTCCATACGCCATCACCCAGGCTTGATCCCTGAAAATGTCACTCCAGTCAAAGGACTGTATTTTGACCAAGCAGGTAGCTACATTTATTCCACAATACGAAAAATAAGTTTTCCATATTCTAATACTGTTGATGATAATTTGTTTACACAATTCATTTAAAAGTATCATTAGTGGTATTACTATTGGTATTAACAATCGTTGATGTAATATGGGACACTAATGTAGCATTTAATGCTTGCGATCCGCTCATAGATGAAGAGGGGGAGGCAAAACAAACCTGGATCTTCGGAAGGATATTGAGAATGACGTTTATATAGACAAGTTAATTTTGAAGGAAATAGAAACGAACGGTCCAATTTTATTAGAAATACAAAGGAAAAGTTGAAATTTCTATGACAAGAGAGAAAGGGCTTGAAACATGATAGATAAATTATTGAAAGTGAAACGGACATCTAGGGTAAACGAATTATCTCCAAAAGAAAACTGTGTCATTGATGACGAAACATTAACTACGAGGGACAGTAAAAACAAAAACATTATAAGAATTAAAAAATGATAAAACGATGTGGAAAGCTATGATCGCAGTCAGTCAGTTACGTGCCATACACGATAGATGGGCGATCAAGTCTCGAAAAAGACATGATTGGGCAGAAGATTATCCCGCAGTAGGCTGCCATTGCTTTCTGCGGTAGACTGGCTGACAGCCAAGGCTATAGAACGCAATCTGTCCTGTTATTTAACCCATCGCTGGATAAAAGAGACAGATTAATACCTTTTTTAAAGGGTATTTGTTGGTAATTGAATGCAAAGAATTCAATTGAAATTCGAACTCGGCTCCCCGATTTGTTGTTCCGAGTCGCTAGCCACTATACTACAACGTATATAGTACACATGACCTTATAGTCCATGACATGGACACAACACGCAGAAGTTGCAACAGTAGAATTAGTAGTAATATTTTGTCACTTACGTGCCATACGTGATAAACGCTTGGGTGATCATGTCGCGAATATTTTCCAGCAGTAGCTTACCATTTCTTTAACGGTAGACTCGTTATATCAAACCTATGGAACCCAATCTTTCCTGCTATTTAGCCTGTAGCCGAGGAATCAGATACAGATTAATACTTTTCGAGGTGTATTTGCGCGTGAGTGAATACAACGAATTCAACGGGAATTCTAACTCGGCTCTCCAATTTCTCGTTCAAAAGCAATATCCACTGTACAACAACTCGCATCCAGTAGTAATATTACTAGTGTCGTTTTACAATAATATTTTCATGAGTGTTAGAAATAGCTATCTAAAGAAAAAAAACTATCTTACGAGATTTCCGAATAAAATTAGCCTGTGTGAGAATTCAACTTCACATACTAAAAGCCAGTTCGATTTTTTCTTAGATTGTTTATTCAAATACTTTTCATAAACTAACAAATACAGTACTTTATTTTTAAGTTTTGAATTTCAACATTAAGAATAAACTGCAGATTGGCTTAATACGCAACGTCAAATATGCGCTGGGCATGAAGATAAAATACATCGGACAAGCAATGTCTCTGTTCGCGCTGCTTTCAGCAATGTAGAAACATTTCTTGATTGTAGTTCTCCCAGGTTCACCCTGATTTGTGATGTTGCACCTATTAGGATCACAGCTATGGACTATTAGTGAACCTTTAAACTGTGGTAAAAAAAAACTACGAACATATAAAAATTCATTTTGTAGTATATTATATTACTACTAGTTGCTAGAAACTTTTACTTTAAAATGAAATTTTATAAGTGTTTAAAATATATTTTAAAATATATATCTATATAATTCCAGTTATAGATTTTAATTGCTAAAAATACCAATGCTGCTAAAAAGATTAAATTTCGACATTAAATGACTCATAAGGAGTTTATATACTGTTAAACAAACCAAATCGAACCAAACAACGTCCTACGAGCATGGAAGATCAGACTTGTACAATTAAATAATCGCTGAGATGACTCTATAACTGTTCAGTCTATGAGCGGTCCGAGAGAGAATATCACTTTGATTGAAGTTAGAATTAGTTGCTGTTTATTCATAACTTTAACTGCGCTACAACTAGTCCCTAACCGCAAAACGAAATGTCGAAGACGCCAACTTATATCAGCTCGTTAGCGGTTGTAATTTGCAAATCTGCGGAGTAATTAGAAGCCCGACGCGGCGCCACTTTCAAGCACGTGCCTCTATCGTAAAATGGACGACAATCTCAGAAGCCTGAAGTAACTTATGCTGGCGTCAGCGGCTCTGGCTTACGGCCGCTACCACCTGGGAAATATCATTTGGAAAACTCTCCCATAACAATGATCGGTATGCTAGAAACGTTAAGGTGCATCTGCTATCTCGATCGCTAGAATACCACAGTCAAATATGGATGGTCGAATATGTATTTGAATTAGTGAGAGGCGCTTTCGGTTTAATGGGTGGATGGTAGCCGGAGGTGTCGATTTGCAATTTGGTAAGCGAGGCCCTGGGCAACGAATCTGCATGTGTTGAGATTATACGTGTTGATGGAAGCGATCGTTCTTCAGTTACTGGCCGGCGGGAAAAATGATAAATTGAACAACGATGCATGCGCCATCTGGCTGGTTGGCGCATGCTCAATGAATATCTAAACCAAATCTGTACAAGCGTCGTTCGGTGAACGAACTAAACTTTTAAAATTTCAAACAAATATGAATGGGAAACACGCAGCTCTACTTAAGTATAAATGGAAGTGAACCACCTCTTTTCTGCATGCAGTTCGTGAGTACGACCCACAGAATTGGTGAGTTAGTATGAATGTTACCATCACAGAAAACAGAAATGAGTTGAATGTATATTAACAGTAACAGTGTTGGGGGGAGGGAAAGTCAAATTAAAAAATTACAAAAAACTCCAAAAGACAGAAAACTGTGTAAAGCTATGATCGACAACGTCACATGATCATTACCTCACCAGTCAGGCACGGGTAAAATTTCAGAAAAGAACGATGTGCCTATTTTCAACCTTGACAGTAGCCAGTAAATTATCTTTTAAGTGATTAATAGCGGTGCATGGAATAAATTGGAAAATAGGTTCACAGTATTGGTTTGGGTTAGTTTATGCTGCATAATTTAATGACGAATCAACACGTGTTCAGTTATTTGATAATGGGATATACGGCCTAGGGGAAAAATGGTACAATAAATTGTACTTTTACACTATTGTCAAATGATAGATACAGTAGATTGGTTTACGTTTGTGTAAAAAAGACGGTCATTAGTCTGGATTATTATCTATAGATAGTCAGTTAGGGGATCTTTTTTATGTTAATTTCCACAAAAGTAATGAAAAGTTACTCATCGCAAATCGTAATTTACCCCAAGAAACTATGAAATTTTAATCAAAGTTTGTTTGCTTGTTATTTAATTAAATTTTGGGCCAGTTTTGAAGTTAAGAATTTTAAATCTAAATTTTTAGCTTTCATCACAACAATTCTAACTCTCAAAATGAAGAATTACCAAAAATTAGAGGATTATTCACATTTCGTATGTGTGGATGACATTCAAGAAAGAACGTTTTAATATTTTTAAAGTAAAGAAAAAATTTGATATAGTTAGAAATAAGGCACCAAGTCGCCCACATTGGGGGCGTCCCCAATATTAACCCAACTAAAGTGCAATTAGAAATTTTGTGTGAATTTTGGTAAACACATGTTCTTTTCATTTTTGGGTGAATTAATAAAAAAAAATACTAGCTTCCGTTTATATTTGAGTCAAAATGTTGTACAATTCGGTTAGCACTAGAA
>JBBBDQ010000428.1:9035000-9090000 GCA_037127315.1 Ascarosepion bandense | reverse complement strand
ATTGTTTGAACATTATTTTTAACGATAGTTGTATTTAGGTAGATATTCTGTTTTTTAATTATATATATATATATATATATATATATATATATACCGACCTGATTATTTACGATAAATCGTTATTACGAAAATGTGTGCTAGATACTGAATGTCTACTTAAATACTAGTATAATTTTAAAACAATACATTTCACATTTTCCGATGTTTGCAACCACGTTTTGTTAAAATTCGTTACTTTCCGTTACGTGTTTTCATTTGTTGACATTACGATACATTTCAGAGCAGATATGCTTGTTTGCGATGAATCGAAAATTGTGTTATGTAGGTTTAATTACAACCGTGTTTCGGCTAGAGGCTCTTCGTGGTCGAGATGTCTAAGACTTTGCCAGATCAAATGGTAGCTTCCTCTATGTATATAGGGGTCACAGGTTCGAATCCTTCCGAATAGCACACATTTTTGTAATAACAATTTATCGTAAATAATCAGGCCGGTAAATATAAATGTATGAATACTGTTTAATTAAAAAATCACAGACTATCTACTTAAATCCGAGTATCGATAAAAAATAATTTTCACACAATAAATTTCATTTATGTATATATTTATTATAAATTATATTTTAGAACATGTACATAAGACTAACTAAATTATCTTGCTAACCCCCACCAACACACACAAACACTCTCCACAAAAAATTCCAACTGTCAACGAAATATCACAACATCAAAAAACCCCAGCCAATACCCCTAACAAAACAAAATAAATGAAAATGAAAAGGATTCACAGTACCACATCGCCTGACGAAGCATCGGTACTCCGATGCAGAAACGAGCGCGCCTTTGTAGCGATTATATATAGAGAAGTTATGTACATGTTTTATAATATAATTTATAACAAATATTCACAGCTCTATATAGAAAATTATATATCGAGCACAATATTGTTTAATTCACAAAACAAACTCGGTATCTACTTTGTGGCTGTAGATAACAACTGATATTTTGCATTATTTCATACACGCACAGACGAACAAACACACACACTTATATATATAAAATAATGGCATACAAAACTTTCAATAATCAGTACTATAAAGACGAGTAATTTTATAAAAACCTCTTCTACTTATGTGATTTTCAATGTGAAAATGCAAAGAAAGAATTTTATGCTATAAAAAAGAATTAATCCATCTTAATATTTTAATAAAAAAAATTTTGATTTATTATGATATTTCCAGATTGAAATCCAGTTCACATGAAATTTCTCTTCCGTAGTATGGTGCTTTTTAAATCATGTGAAATCAACTGTGTTATGGTTTCTTGGCCACATTGGAAATGAATCTTCAGGAATCCAAAGATCTAATGGAAAGCTCAAAAATGTTTGTCTAAAAGATTTGCGATTTTTTAAAGATTCAAGACAATTTTTTATGCCAGAATAAATTATGTTAATCACAGAAAAACCTTTTCCAGCTTTCACAGAATTTAGAGCAATGTTATTAATTATAGTCTTAGCTAATATATATATCGGCTATTAATACATATGAGTATATTCATGTAATCAAATAACCGATTATCTAACCTTTTATAATTAAAAAAAACGGTTCACCAAAACCTGTGTGAACCACTAAGATGATATCACTGCATGCTAAACCTTGCTTTCTGTTCTCCAGCCAAAATTTTTATATGTTGTGGTACAGTGGATATCGGCTCGGAACGAGAAACCGGGGAGCCGAGTTCGAATTCCAGTTGAATCAATTGTATTCACTTACGCACAAATACCCTTTGGAAAGGTATTAATCCGTCTCTTCCTTCCAGTTATGGGTTAAATAGCAGGACAGATTGGGTTCTATAGCCTTGGTCGTCAACCAGTCTACCGCAGAAAGCAATGGCAACCTACTGTGGGATAATCTTCTGCCCAGTCAGTCATGTCTCTTTCGAGACATGATCGCCCAAGCGTGTATCACGTATGGCACTTAACTGACTGACTGAAAGTAACGTGGATTTTTTATAAATTTTCAAAACTAGGGGAAGTTAGAACGATTTTATCCATAATTGTATAATTCTAGAAGAGTATTTGTTGATATGTTTACACTTGGTCATAGTTTTGTTCTTTCATTTATTATACTTTCTTATTCATTTTTTTTTAGGAATAACATAACAGCTATCTTTATTTCTGGCATAGTCTACATATTTTGTCACCGTTGTACAGCTTGTATGTTTATGCTCCAAGTTATGCCTGGATCTTTGCCATATTTTAAATTCAATTTCCTATCTTTTTTTAATCATCTTACCCCAAGCAAGGCATTCTACTGCCACTGTTGCGCAGTGGGTTACATAGGGGAAATTGATGAGAAAGAGAGGTTAGTTATAGGAAATGTCAGGGTGAAGGTAATAGACGGATGAGGATACCTAGAATGAGGATGGAGTAGATGAAAAAGAGCTTGGGAGAATGGATGTGTGTTAGTTTGATAGTAGATATCTATTGACCTTACATTTAAATTCCTGGACATTGTAGCCGTCGGGGGAGCAAGTATATAAAAGGGCAGTCCACAGGTGGTAAATGCATGAAAAGAAACTGTTAGCGGTTATGTTTTATCGGTTTCACTGTAAAAGGATGGGACCTAGTTGCTAATCTAGTATCACGTGTAAATTCATAACTAGGAGGCACCTGTGATCTATGTTTTTTGGAAGAGAAGCCGTGAAAGTAATTATAGAAAAGGCACAGGGAAGCTACGTCACGCCGGAGAAACAATGACTGCTGCCGCACTGTGAAGTTGGTATCGATCATATTACAGATACTCCTTTGGATTTTGTCAAAAATCTCAAGGTGAATAGCAGAGGCACCCGACCCGACCAGATGTGGTAGCAGTATTCAATGCACAGACGGATGGTTGATTTATATATGTGCAGGATGAACTTTATGGCCCTGCAAAGGGAACCGACATTTTAGCAGCGGATTTATTAATGAATTCGATATAGTCATTCTACTTTAGGTCCGCTGAGAGTGTGAGGCCAAAGAGGCGTAGTCTTTTACTCTAAGGGAGGATAGCCTGTTCCATGCTCATGGGGGTAGTAGCAATTGTCTATGATGGTTAATATACAACAGCTTCGTTTTGGAAGCATTAAAATTCACGAACCATTTCTTACCCCAGTTCACCACGGATTGGAGGTCCTTCTTAAGCTCGGCAGCGAGATTTGCTTTGTCAACTACAGCATGTTTTTCATCGAGGCGAGAGTAAACCTTGGTGTCGTCGGCGTACATGTCTACTTTGGATCTTATAACATCGGGGAGATCGTTAATGTAGATCAGAAAAAGCGTAGGAACTAGCATAGCACCTTGAGGGACACCCACGTTCGTATGGTAGTTTTAGGAGTCATGTCCGTTTAATACTAAATTCATTGTACGATTATAGAGGAATGACTAGATTAGGTCAAACAGTTGTCCTAATCATTATAGCATAGCTCCGCAGCTTGCGTACAAGGACAGTATGCCAGACTCTCTCAAATGCTTTGGAAATATCCAGGTCAACGGTTCGAGCTTCGCCATTCTTGTTGAGAGCCTGGTATATGGTCGTTAGCATATCAGTCGTAGATCTGGTGAAGCGAAAACCATATTGTTTGTCCGAGAAGAGTCTGTGGGCTGTGAGATGCTGAATCACGTCGGCGTTGATAATGGCTTCGCTATGGTTTTTTTTAATCTTACATGTAAACTTATTTTTAAACGATCTAGTCTTAAAAGTATCTTTAGTTGATCCCAAATATTTTTTGTTTTGACCATTTACTTCATGTACTTATATTTGTAAATGACTTCTTTTCATATTACAAAGTTCTTGAAGCGGGCAATTATCTTTGTTCCTACAGTTTCAATCCTTATTAATGATTTTGTTTTGTACTTTACTATGTACATTTCTGGCATTTTGTTTCCGTATCAAGTTTTTTAAATTACTAGTAAACTATATATATATATATATCAGTTTAACTGTAATTTTTTCTATTTTATCTGTAAGTTAAAATGTGGGTTGAACCAAATAATGATTCGTTTTCTATCCTTGTTCTTAGTTTTCTGTTTGTTTGAAGATTGTATTCTAAAATCATCTGATAGCCGGTGTTATTTGAGTGCATCTTCATAGTATTTTATTCTTTCAAAAAATGTTGATTTGTTTGACAAATTCATAGATAACCTGTGCTCTATTCCTTCATGAATGTGCTTGAATATGATTTTGGAATGGTTAGATCTTGTGTTTATAAACAGAAATTATGACCAAGTATAACCATACCAACAAATACTTATTAGGGTAATAAATATTACTTTAGCTTCTAATTTTGAAAATTTCGCGTTCATAAAAAACCCGTTAAGTGAGGGTTTTAATAAAGGTAAAATGAGTTCAAATAAATTACCCGAAGGCAACAGAATGTAAAATCGTAGTTGCAAATCAACTCGTTTACCAATGAATATTTACATAAATACCTACTTGCCAATATATTTTTTATCCGTAAAACCACGGAAAATCAAAATATGGGACTAAAAATTATCACTTCCAAAAATATGTATGTATGTATGTATGTATGTATGTATGTATGTATCTATCTATCTATCTATCGATCTATCTATCTATCTAATATATATATATATATATATATATATATATATATATATTCACGTTTATAAACTTTCATATATAAATATATATATATATACATATGCAGATATAATCATATATAAATATATATAATTATACGTATATAAACATATTTTTCTGTGTAAACAATGCAGTGAAAAGACATAAAAGTACTTGAATGACGAAACAAAATACTACATACACAGAAATATATATATATATATATATATATATATATATATATATATATATATGAAGGGGAAAAGATATAAATGCATCAGACATATGGTAGTAATAAAAATAACAAAAACAAGGATCCCCATTGTATGATTCGCGCTGCAGAAGCACACATTCGCAAAAAAGGGTTTGCGGATACACAATTTGGAAACATTCATATTTATGAGCTGATCGTGCATCTTTTCTTCGCTAGAGACATTTTATTTATATATTGACTTTCTTTTTTTTTTAGAGTTAACATCTCTCCCGATTAAATCGCGAATCGCTAGCCACGCCATCGGCCAGGCTGCCACAATGCATCTGAATAACAATCGTAAATCTTCTACTTTACGGACGCATCGAAATCGGCTTGCGCCGAAGAATGCGCTCCTAATTTGGTCGTTTGTGACGACTGCTCGCCCGATGGACACGCAACGCAATCGGTTCAATAGTGATTTGATTGGGCCTTCAAAAACCTATCACATTATCGATCTTCTGTTATCATTGTAGTCGCAGAATCGCAGCGAGATAGAAATAAGTGATTCACTGATGAAGATATTCTACTCGCGACAAAGGATGGTTCATGAATTTAGAAAAAAAGTTCACTAGTTAGTCAGGGATGAGCGCTTTTTGATATGTCTATTAGAAATCTTACTCTTGACATATCTACATCTTCACTAAGTAAGGTAAAAGATCAAGCAGTGATTTTCTAAACGTAGCGCCTAAAATCCATCGCACCCAGTAGAGCACATCAACGACCCTACGTCGACGAAGACCCCACTCTATCGACCTGTGCGTCGTCGAAGTTTCTATGACTCGTTTTTATTTTATTTTGTTTTATTTACAGTTAGTTGTGTGCACCCAGTACACACCTCTCTATCCTCCGAACGAGAAAGCAACCATAGCTATAGAACCAAATCTCTTTGTTATTTAACCCGTAGCTGATGGAAGGAAAGATGGATTATTACCTTTCCCAAGAGTATTTATGTGTAGGTGAATACAACGAATTAAACTATAATTTGAAATCACCTTTCCAATTTCTCATTCGGATCCGTTATTCACTCTACGACAACATAGTAGTACAAGGCCCAAAATATGAGAAACTCTGTGAGGATCAAACTCAATATTCGGTAGTAATTGAGCTAACAAGATACGATTACTAGGCACGACACCACGACGATGTGCACAATACATCTGAAAACAAGAAGTTTAATTAACTGTTGATAAACCAGAAAACAAGAATATATTTTAATCGTTTCACCCCAAGCAACGGAGGGTGTCAGAGAAAGGGCAAGAGAAGGACTGAAACACAGATGTGAAGACAGTTGCTAAGGCAGAGAGAAAGAAAAAGAAGATAGAACAATATACCCAGTGTGATGTAGAAAGATCTGAAGTCAAGTAGATAGGAGATGGGTATTGACCTTGCAATTAAATACCGGGAGATTGCAGCTGCCATGGGATCAAGAATACGGAAGAGAGTTCCACATGTGGGAAGTGCGGGAAAAGAAGCTGATGGAGTGGAAATGCCAGCTGCATTTGGTTAATCTAATTGTAAGTGGGTGAGACCTTGCTGCTTGTCTGGTTGCACGAGTAAATCCTAGTGACGGGGGAAGCAGTGACTTAAGTACGTCCGAGCAGAAGTCACGAAAATATTTGTAGAATAGACAGAGGAAAGCCACATCCAATCAGTTAGAAAGTGGCTGGAGTCAAACTGCCAAGTCGGGACCTATCACGTTACAGATTCTTCTTTGGAACCTATCGAGAAGACTAAGATGAACAGCTGGGGCGCCTGACCAAATATGACAGAATTATTCCATGCACGGACGTATGGTTGATTTGTATAGGTGCAAGATGGAATCAGGTGTAGAAAACATCCTGTCCCTACACAGTGACCAAAACTTCCTAGTAGTGGATTTAAATATTGACGTAATGATTCCACTATTGATGTAATGATTCCACTTGAATTCAGAAGATAGGTTAGGGCCGAGGAGGCGCAATATATTTTCTACCACCCATTCGCCGAGGAGTTGCAATATATTTATTACCACTCATTCGATGACATATTTGTATTCGGAGATCTTAACGCCCATTATTCTGAGTGGCTTAAAGACTCTGTTACTGATACAGCATGCATCCTCGCCATGGACTTTGCTATTTCCCAATCCCTTACGCAAGTGGTGGACTTCCCCACACGCTTTCCAAGTACTCTCTCTGGCCACTCCTCTCTATTAGATATATGCGTTACCTCTGCACCACACTCCTGTCAAGTCTCACAGCTTTGCCCTCTCAGCAACTTCGAACATGCTATTGTCTCTCTCAATATTGCTTTCCACTCTCACTCTCCCCAGGTTCCTCTCACCTATAGGACCTCCTACTGCTACCAAAAAACTGACTGCGACGCCTTTCGCAATTTCCTATGCGACGTCCCTTGGGGAAAAGTGCTCGATCTCCCAGTTGATGAATGTGCCTCTGATGTTTCGTCCTGGAGGAAAGCTGGAATTGATGCCTTCATACCTACCAGGAGGTATTGTCTAAAACCTCATTTCTCTCCTTGGTTCTCTCCTGCCTGTTCGGCCGGCATTGTCCACAGGAGCCACTACTTCCGACTAGTCCGGAGACAGTCATCTGATCACAATAGGCGCCTATTCACGTCTGCTCGTAATGAGTGCAAGTGAATCCTGAATGACGCCAAGCGGTTGTTTGCTGAGGGAATGAGACCGCAAATTCGGCTCCACAGACTATTGGCTTTTATGCAAACGGGTGCTGAACAATAGCAAATCCTCAATCCCTCCTTTAATTAATGAATTTGTGGTTCTCAAGTCATCTGCAGACAAAGATGAGTGCTTTGAAAGCAGATTCTCATCCAACTCCACATTTGACTCGTCTGGAGTACCTTCACCCGACTTCGTTATTAGAACTGACGCTAAAATGTACGACGTATATATTACCCCGACAGAAGTATTCCGAGTAATTTCAGAACTTGACCCCCATAAGGCGAGCGGCGGCGATGGAATCCCGATGATAGTCCTTAAGAATTGTGCTCCTGAACTCTCCCCTGTTCCCTCTAAACTGTATAACGACTGCTTTTCCGCTTCCTACTTTCCTGCATGTTGGAAGTTCTCTTCAGTCGTTCCTGTATTTAAGAACTGTGGTGAACCCCCGTACCCATCCAATTATCGCCCTATCAGCCTTCTACCAATTTTCGGGAAAGTGTTCGAGGCCATAATTAATGCGGAAATAGTTCAACAACTTATTGGCCGCAAACTCTAATCTGACAGGCAGTATGGCTTCCGCTTTGCCAGGTCCACGGCCGACATGCTAACACCAATTACGGAGTACATGCTCCAGGCCCTTGATGAGTCAGGCGAGGCTCGTGTTGTTGCACCGGACATCTCCAAGGCTTTTGACAGGGTTTGGTACTCTGGCCTTCTATGCAAGCTACGGGCTTACGGTGTTACCGGACGCTTGCTTGATCTAATCCAATCTTTTTTTTTAAGTAACCGCAAAATGAAGGTCTTTCTGAATGGGCATGCCTCTACATCCTACAGCACAAACGCTGGTGTCCCTCAGGTCTCTATCCTGGTCCCGACGCTCTTCCTTATTTTCAAAAATGACCTCCTAGATGAAATCAAGAGCCCAGTATGCATCTGCGCAGATGACACCACAATTTACTCCCGCATCAGTAAGACACCCGTCGTGGCGGACAAACATAAACATGCTGCTGACCTTGAACAGGATCTACACTCTGTGCTGAATTGGGGCAAGAAGTGGCTTGTCAATTTCAAGCTGTTGTCTCTCAGTCATCACAGACAACCTCACCTGCCTCCCATAAGCATGGACGAATCGATTCTTCCTGAGAGCAATACACTGCGCCTCCTCGGCCTTAACCTCTCTTCTGATCTCAAATGGAAACACTACATTGAGTCCATAGCTATATCCACAGCTAAGAAGGCTGGGTTACTGTGTCGAGCCAGGATGTTTTTCCCGCCTGAATCCATCCTGCATATATACAAATCAACCATTCGTCCGTGCATGGAATACACGTGCATGGAATAGTGCTGCCATATATGGCCAGGAGCACCTGCTGTTGATTTCAGTGTTCTCGACATGCTCCAAAGGAGAATCAGTATGGTGAGAGGTACCGACTTGGCGGCTCAACTACAGCCACTTTCTCACCGACGAGATGTGGCCTCCTTTTGTCTGTTCTATAAATACTTTCATGGCTTCTGCTCCAACGAACTTAACTCACTGATACCACTGCAACAGCTGTTTACTCCTGCTACCAGATTGGCACCCATTCACAGTTAGTTTAACCAAATGCAGACGACAATTCTACTCCTGCAGCTTCTTCTCTCGCACTTCCCGCCTGTGGAACTTGCTTCCATATTCTTGGTTTCCTGACGGCTACACCTTCCAAGAATTTAAATGCAATGTCAATACTTATCTATTAACCACTTGACTCTAGTTCTTTCACCACACCTTATATCCTTTCCTTCCTCTCCACCTTTGCAACTGTCATCACACCTGTATTCCCATCCTTCTCTTGCTCCTTTCTAACTGATTCGTCTTCCTCTTCACGCTCTTTTACTTAATCTTTTTACTCTTATGTAGCGCCATGCACATCAGTGGCATTACCGCCTTGCTCGGGGTGATACGATTGAAGAAAAATATTGCTTTCAGGGAGACTCGCATGGCCCATGCTTAGGGGAGCAGGATAGCATTTTTTTAAGTACTGAAATCCACATGCCACTTCTTACTCCAGTTCACCACAGAGTGTAGATCTTTCTCAGGATCCACAGCGAGGTTATGTTTGTCAGGAAACTTTTGCATTTCTTGATAATCAGCTTGTGATACAATGGCCATTTTGCAGGGATCGTGTGTTAAGCAGCAATCACAATATCTAAAAACATTTTCTTTATAGCCTATCTCTTTAGTACATGATCAATCATGGAACTTTTCACCCTCCTATATTTTGTATAAAGAAATGTTTTGAAACTTTCATATACATTTTTCATTTTTGTTTTGTAAATTAGTCGCTGGTTCCCTTGCCTATCTTGATATTATCATACCTAAGCTTATAAAATTCGTTGGGCTTACTTTCCAAATTAATTGCCACGGAAATTTCAGTTGTCACTTTTCGGATTAAAGTGTACGATACCACGTTAGTTCTAATTTTATCAAATTTTATCAATTGTTAAATATTCTGTCTATGATATTACCAGTATATTGTATTGGAACCACAGCTTTATGGTTTCAACTCTCTTTTGCGCATATTAAGAATTATTCTGTGTCATATAAAACATAATATGGTGGGATAAAGGTATAGGGAAAATAGAAAAGAAAAATTAGTAATATACGTACGTCAAATGAATATTGCTACCAAATATGGCCTAGTGCTCCGGCTATATATCTCATGATAGAGACAAAAATCAAAGAAGCAGTTGTAAGGTATCTATCCTGAACTGGTATTTCTACTTTAGTCTTATCTCACTGCCTTGACATATTTTCCCTCTATCTTTTTTATTGTTGTGAGGGAAGAATATCTTGACGAAAAAGAAATGATGAGTTCTTCAGATTAGAATAATGTAATAGGAATCGATCTCATAGATGACAGTAAAAGGGACACATACGGAAGATAAGATGAGACCAATATTTCTATTAAAAAAGACAGGATATGCACATCAAAGGAGAGAGGATGAAAAAGGTTGTAGCTGAAAATAACGGACAACAACTTTTAGGTTCAGGGTTATGCAAACAGAATTTTACGTATTTTCATATGAAATATTATTAAATATATTTTCATTAGCAGTTTTCTAACGAACTCGCATCATTGTTTCTTCGACAGCATGCTACATGTACATTGATAGCTACCCGGATTTTGTTAGTTCGGAAAACTATACTTTTGAATGTGCATTATATTACAGTGGATATCAGCTCGGAATAAGAAAACAGAGAGACGAGTTCGAATTCTGGTTTAATTTGTTGCATATACTTACCCTAGTGAAAAGTATGAACTCGTCATTTTCCGCTCCGATTATAGGTAGAATAGCAGGATAGATTGCGTTCTATAGCCTTCGATAAGCCACCAGGCTACCTCAGAATGAAATAGCAACCTACTGATGGAAAATCATCTGCCAAATTCGTCATAGATCTAAAGAGACATGGTCGCCCATTTCTGTATCACATATGGCACTTAACTGATTAAGTGACTAGACTGACTACGAGATTTCATCATTTTACTGTTCAAACAGCTTGTTGTAAGCGTAAGTTCTACTCTAACAGTTCCTTTTCACGCAATTCTCAACTATTAAAATTTATTGTGTGCCTGTATGTTTTGCTCCCATGTCATATATGATTTCCAAATTTAACATCACTCATTGTAATGTTGAGAAAGACAGATGGTGATTTACGTATTTGTGGAGATTACAAAATGGGCGTAAATTTATAAGATCTGTTCGGATTCATATCCCATACCGAATGTTGAAGTTGCATTACATGCACTGGCAGGAATAAGCGTTTTTGCAAAGATAGATTTAAAAACGGCATACCTCAAGTACCGGTAGACGATAATGTCAAAGAAGTAACCACGATAAATACGCCAATAGGGTGAATAAGATGGAAAAGGATTCCATATGGAATAAAATAGCAAGCGCCATATTTCAAAGGGCCATCGAACAGGTTTTAAGAAATATGAAAAATATGATTTGTTACTAAGATTATATATGCATAGGAGCCACTAATGAAATAGAATTAACAAAGAAAACCAACATAATCTTGAATAGATTAAATTGCTCGGGGGACAATAAATGAAAAAAATGCGTAAGCAATTGTAGCATCATATAATTTTAAGGTTATTTCATTTCAAAAGAACGTATATCACCAGACCAAGCCTTGATAGAAATAATACTAAAAGTAGCTACACCTACAAATAAGAAAGAACTGGAGTCTTTTTGGGGATTGGTAAATTTTACAGGTGATATTTACCAAAATACAAAGACTTGACTAAACCGTTTGCATGTTTAATAAAAAGAAAGTTGAATCTATGTGGTCTGAGAAAATACAAAAAGCTTTCGTCAGATTAAAAATAATTATGGCAAAGCAACCAGTAGTGAAAATGTTTGATCCAAAAAGGGCGTGACGTTAACCACATATGCAAGAGAACATTCAATATCGGGAATATTATCAAAAGAAGATCATCCGATATTGTATTTAACACCGAATTTTATTATTAAAATATAGAGAAAGAATCATTAGCTATAGAGCCCGTCTATTTTAAATTGGGCAAACATTTCTGTTAAGAAGTGATCATAGCTTACATTTAACTCAAGGAACGAGTTAACTAAAATCACAACATCGAGGATACTAAGATGGACAATAAAATTAATGTCATTTGATTTTGATATAGAATATGTCAAAGGAAATTCAATACCACATGTAGACGCACTATCAAAATTGCGATTTTACAAGGAGACAAAAGATAAAAAAGAAGAATTTTAAGATTCATTATTACATTGGGTAGAGACTGATGTTTATCTTTAGATAGAATGACTGCGGAAACTAAAAATTGTCCAGTACTAAGTAGGATATTATCGAGAAAAAAAATCATGAGGAAATTGTTCTAGGGCGGAAAGACCCTACAAAAAATAAAACCCAAACGATAGAACGATGAGTGGTTTGTAATGGGGATCCACTAGTTCCCCCAGAAACACAAAGAAAATATGTAATAAATAGTGTACAAGACGATGTACATAAAGATAAATCATCTATTTTTTTATTTAAAATTATCATCACTATACAAAAAACTGATCCGAAGAAAAATATAAAAAATGCAATAGAACTTTGATATAATTTAATTTGATAAGCTTTAAATTGCTGGAATAAATAATAAAAGTTAAGGGCATTATAGTCTGAAGAAAAAAATTTTTGGAAACTAATAAAATTTTAAAATAATTGTTTTCATTTTGTTTATTACAATACTTCATAAAGTTTTAAAAATATTTTTAAAATCATTTAAAGAACAGTATGAATTTTTTATTAGTTAAGAATTGATGATTATACTGCCTCTCAAAAAAAAATAAAAATTTTCTCTCCTTATATTTTTACAAAAAAAAAAAATTTATGCAACTATGTTCAAATTTATAAAGTACGATGTCCAAGTTTATAAAGTACGGTGTTCCATATGGGTCAAATTGATTTTATAAGTTAAAAAGCGTTCTGGGTTATTCCTTCTTACATAGCAAAACAGAAGAACGCACTTTCATTCTTACGATATTTTATTCTCTACGATTTTAAAATTTAACAGCCTCTTTTGAAATGAATTCCTTCAACATTTAAAGTAAGTGTTTTTTTTCAATTCCTCAATTTTTTAATTAATTGTGACCGTAAGTGCATTAACTACTTTATGATAATTAAAAAATATATGTATTGTACAGTCCAAGAAAATGTGAAACATATTTATATAAGTGCTGAAATTGTTAAATTTTTAATTTTACTATTTAGTTAAATACCAAACAAAATAAATATTTTAGCACGATTGCCGCCATACATTGCGTTCCTGTCAACATCTGGTATCAGTCATCTATCATCGCTTCAATAACTGACATAAAAACAGGGCTACCGTAATTATTTTTTTATTGTAATTTTCTGGCAGCAAGCAATTATTAATTGATTGAAAACAAATAAAGATTAATTTTTGATTTTAAAATTTGACTTAAATAACGTGTCAGCGATGTATATTTCATTTTTGCAAGATTTTAAAAACAGAAATTTGGCTACTGTTTACGTAATGTGCAGCTATGAATCCCTTGTAGTAATTCCAATTGAGAGAGTGAGTCTAAGCAGACGTTCCTTTTTGGTCACTCACAACAAGCAATTCATTTATATATCAATTTATTATCTACAGAGTTCTGTTACAAAAGGTTTCATATAGTCGAGATAACACGAAATTTATTCTGGAATCGGAATTCCTTTCTCCTCCACTCAAAATATGTATTCAAAACCCTAGATTTTGAATTGATTTGAACAGCAATCTCGACTGCCGATCTCGAACAAGTTTTACTGATTCTATTTCTGAAAAAAGAAAAAAATCAGAGGGGTGGAGCAAATCATTTCGCGATTGCTTTCTCAAAACTAGTTCTACAATTGCAAAGATTTCTCCCTAATGTGGTAATTGCATATTTCTTTTATTGTGCATTCCTCTTTTCTCTATTTAATAAACTGAAAATTTACAAGGGTATTTGATTTGGTCGCTATGGGCAAGCAGCGTTCACTCAGATTTCAGACGGAATTCAAAACTATAAAGATGTATGTGAATAGAAATAGAAAAGCCGTTGAATATAATAACGAATTGCTACATGTTCTTTTTGCGTAGCGCAGCATTCAATGTTTCTGAATGCAAATGAGACTCACTACATTTCAATGAAAAGACGATAAAAAATACAACCGAAGAATACGCCGAATAGCATAACATGCTCGGATCGCAATGGTTGACTTAGGAGATATACGCAAAACTCGTAAAATAAAAGCATATGTACTGTACAGAATGTTCTCGGTCAGACCAACTTCGCAATTTCTAATAAACTGAAAAGTAATATCGGGATATTTTTGGGAAGGACATCTTCAAAGACATGATAACATTCCAGGACAAAATCATATATGTGCATGTAGACAACGTTTTCAACCGGGAGGCTTACGGTTATTTTACATTGAGACACTTTTGATCAGATAAGTTAAGCAACATCGAGCTTGATCAGTAGCTAGATGTAAGACCACTTTGAAATAGCAGGTGTTATAAGCTTGTAAAATGGCTTGGAATTGACGTCAATCTAGTATAATACATGTCGGAGTACCAGGGAAAAATCTTGCCTGAGCAGTTTCCAATTAAAATCTTTTTAGAAAAAACAGAGTAATGTCACATCACGTTGGTAAGAAAGTGACTGAAAGGCCAAGTTCTAATTCCTAATGGGTTTGTTATGTAACATACTCGCTTATACGCTATGGGAAAGTATGAATTCATTATTTCTTATCCAGCTATGGGTTAATTAGTTCGAACGTTATCCGTAAATCCTTACCTCCCCTAAGCATTATCGTTAAAGTCACAGACATTTTATATTAAATAATTGTTTTTGATTTACAGATTAGTTTCACCAATGACAGGTAACGCCTAATGACTAATCCACATCACATTCTCGTGAAAACAGAAGCGATTAAAACTCAAGATGAAATAAAATATTTGTTCAAAATCATATACTTAAACATGGACTTCAAAATTCATGTACTACCTGTGTTTCTTAATTATAACTACGGCCGGTACAAAGCAAGGAACTTAAAAAAAAGAACACAAAATGTGTGAACGTATTCTACATTACCATCAATCATTCGTTCCCGTGCGATCACCGAAAGGAAGCATCATTGCATCTGTTCAGTACCAAGAAGGTGACCGCTTGGGAATACATTTCAAGGGCTTTTACTGTAATAGAACATTGATCAGCATTGTTCTTCAGACATCCGAGTTCGAATTCCAGATTGGTTTGTTATATGCATATACGCGTATATACAGTTGAGAAATGTAAGAATCCATTTCTTCTTTCTCCACTAGTTATGGGACAATTAGTAAGATTTCTATCATAAAACATTTATCAAAAGCAAAACTATTGTTCGAATGTAAAAGTGTTTTCTGGTTTTAAATTACCTGTAACGGGTTAGGAAGCCGTAGAAATTGAATCAATCAGTTGTTTTGGAAATATTTCGTTGAATGTAAGAGACAATGTATGTGTTTAATGAAGTGTAAGTTTTACATAAATATGACATTTGAATCCCTTGCCGAGAATATGTATATATATATATATACTAATTTATTTGTTTGAATATTATTTTTAATGGTTACTCGTATTTGAGTGGATAGTCTCTTTTTCTATGATTAAAAATTATAATTAAATATCCACAGGCGTAAATGTTTTTTCTTTGTTAAATATCTTCCGACATATTTCTCTAACTTTTAGGCCGCTAGACATTTAAAAAATATTACTTAAATATAAATAATATACAATGAAAAAATAAAAAAGCCGACTGTCCACTCAAATACGACTGTCGATAAAAAATGTTCAAAGTTATCTAAAAAAATATCGTTTATTCCGTTATATATATATATATATATATATATACTATAGTCAACCGCAGACAGATCCGTTTCGCTGTATCAGAGCTCATCAATACGACTTAGACTCAGGTTACTTCCTGACCCAGTATTGAAACCCGACCCAATCGGCGTCAGTCGGCGATTCTACCCCTAGTCCACGATCGTACGGTAGAAGAAGGTAGACTTTTAGCGCGAATAAACACGCTCAATAGCTAGCGTGATCCAATTCATTATCGAATGAGCGACGCGTAAATGCCGGAGTAGCTACTGTTTATAAAGTCTTCCACAGTGATCAATCAGGGTATGAGAGCGTAAATACTATAGTCATCTGTTTCGCTGTACGGCTTAGAATCCGGTCACTTTCTGTCCCAGGATTGAAACCCGCCCGAATCGGCGTCAGTCTGTGATTCTACTCCTAGTCCACGAGCGTCCGGTAGAAGAAGGCAGGCTTTTTAGCGCGTATAAACACGCCCAATATATATATATATATATATATATATATATATATATATATATATATTGTATGTAAGTAGCAATCTTGAACGTTTCGTTAAAGACGACTGACTAGACACTATCATTACGCTTTTTATTCAGTTTTTCTTGTGTTCGTACAACTTGATTGCTTGGTATATTTAACGGCATATAATCTTCGTCTGGGTCATTTAGGGCTAACATTTTGCTATCTTCGGAGCTTTGAAATAAAAAAAATATGATTTTTGTTATTCTACTTTCACAAGTACATGGTAAATTATAAAAAAAACTTTTTATGCTGTCCAGACTACTACCGTACTATTGTCTACTAGGACACTGACAAATGGTAATTAAAAAAAATAATATAACATTATTGGTGTACAATAAATTAGGATAGATTTAGCTTAAGGATAAGATAAAAAAAAAACGCCAAACGAATCTACATTGACACTGGTTATTGGAAATATGCTTCATACTGAAATACGATATTGATTGACAAAGCCAATGCCAATGGACCGTCACATGTTTTGTGAAAACATAATGATGAAAATAAAACAGGATATAGCAAAATTTCTCATTGGTCTTTTAAATGACTAATCAGAAGCGACCAACAAGGTGCGAATTCCTGCTAAAAATCAGTTTTCTTTTTGACCCCCAAATTTTATGATTCTGAGTCTGATTTTATTACCGCTGCCGGGATTTAGTACCTTTATATTTTTCACCTATTCTACATTCAGCATGATCTTACCCCAGGATAACTCAGCGTATTTTAGGATCCAGTCATCAGTGCCCTTGTAAACTAGAGTTGCATACTGCATATGCCTCACCTACACAATCTTTATTATCGACAAAGGTACTTGTATCGTTAAATATGCGTGCAAATTAATTCTCAAATTGGATTTTCAAATTTCAAATATATATGCTTATTGTTTGATTATTATTTTTCTTTCGCATTGAAAGGAATCTAATCTAAACTTATTTATAAATGAAACTTTGTCTCTGTGTGTATGTCTGTGTGTCCGCTACATATAGACTCTGAAACGGCTGAACCGATTTTCTTGAAAATTTATACGGTTGTAGTACAACAGTCTGCAAGTGTTCTTAGCTAGGTTTTGTGTCGAGGTACCCCCGATAAATATCAAAAATCAATAATCAAAATGAGAAGATTGTTCAGATTTCTCTACCATATTGAAGATCATACATCATATGACAATCCATTAATTGCTTTTTTGTTTCCAGCGAACGTTTTCCTGTCTCTCAATACACTACTCAGTCTCTGGAATGCATCTTTGGCCACCCATATTTTTATAATTCTCAAAACGGTAAACCTCAAAATACAGTATTTTCAGGTCTACCTTTTTCAAGGCGTTGTTTTTAATCTTTCTGTCTACACTATTTGTAGCTTTCAAACAGATTTCGTATGTGTAATTCAGTTTTTATATTAATAACCTACGTAATAAAATTGCATTTATTTATTTGTTTATTATTATTATTATTATTATGTTGTTTTTCATCATATTTTGATTTCTGCTTTGGTCTCACTACCAACCAAGTCTGCGGGGAGACCTAAGGCAGGTAGTGGCGTGTTGTTATGGTTCCATTTCATGTTTTTCTATCTTCCCTATTATCCCCAACATTACATAGATAAAATTTTCCTTAGTGTGTGCGCTGTACTTAATAAGACAATTTTTTGTATATCTCTTAAGCTGGGGTCTCCAGGGATTCTTTCAATGTGTTGTTTTGTTCCATTTTTTATCATTCCAAGTGCACTTACTATCACTGGCACAACTCTTGTTTTCAATTTCCACATTTTTTCTATTTCAATTTCCAGGTCTTTATATTTTGACAGTTTTTGAAATTTCTTGATTGCTATGTTACAATCCGCTGGACAAGCCATACCAATTAATAGGCAAGTGTTTTTCTTTCTGGTTTTTATCAATAATGCTCGGCCTACTTGCTTCAATTTTTCTGTCTCTGTAGATGGTGTAATCCCATAGAGTGGTAACATCTTCTATTTCTGTAACCGATGCTGGGTGATGTTCATACCAGTGTTTGTTTACAGATTTTCCATAGTGTTGTCACATTGTCCAATGTAAATATTGCCCCAATCTATCCTGATGAATTTTATATTCATTTGGGGCAAGTACAGAACAGCCTGAGATTAGGTGGTCTATTGTTTCTTGGTGTTTATCACAAAACCTGCATTTTGGATCCATATTATTATGCATAATATTTGCCTGAAAGTTTCTAGTGAAAAGACTTTGGTCTTGTGCTGCAAGAATAAAGCCTTCAGTTTCAGACTTTAATCCAGATGTACGTAACCATCGATGAGTATTAACTTTGTCAACATTGGATTTATTGGCACGTTCTGGATATTGGCCATGCAGAGGTTTGTCTTGCCAGCGCTGTTTCATCTGTTCAAGAGCTTTATCTTTGGCTTTCATTTTCATATTTTTTGCCGCACTAGTTGGTTCTTGGCTTCTGTTTTGCTTTTCTACAGAATCTACTAACTGTAAATCTTGTTTGCATTTACTGCCTTCTTTTATTATTGAATATTTTTCTTTCTTTCTTCATGTTGCCTTACTAATTGTATCATTCAATCCTTTGTTGTTTCTATGTATGTTAGTAAGCCAATAGTTGTTGTCTTGTATGACAATTCCAGCTGAATAAGACCTCTTCCACCTTCTTTACGGGGTATGTATAGACGGTCTACATCAGCTTTTGGATGATGCATCTTATGCTTAGAAAGAAGCTTTATTGTTTTAGCATCCATTCACCTGACGTCGTTTAGAGTCCAGTTTAAGATGTTATTATTATTATTATTATTATTATTATTATTATTATTATTATTATTATTATTATTTTCTTCAGTTTCTCTTGTATACACCTTGCATTTCCGGTCCCACCAGAAATCTAAGGAAAGAAAGGACTTCATGAAATTTTCCACTAATCATTTTTAAACACACAAATTTTGCATAACTCAAGATATTCGTAAGGTAGAGCTTCACTAGTGAGTACATGTTTTCTTTCTTTAAAACATTGGGCTAGCAGGAATCCTTTCAAAGAGTTTATCGGAAGCTTTTCCTCTCAATCCAAGGGCTCAAACTTCAACTTTGATTCTTCTTATTTTTTTTCGAAGATCTTGTATTAAGGTTGTTCTCGATAAAGTCTAACAATTTCAAACACAAACAGAATATATGCAGGGCCAAGCAACACATATTTCTGAAGCAACGGGATACTAGCATATATTCCGATCTTAATAACGTAGGTTCAGTTATACCTGCCCCCTTGCTCCATGATAACTCAGTCTTGAAGTCATTTACCTCTTTGCGCTACCATCACAATCACCGCCATATCATCATTATCTTCACCATCCTTATTATTAATTCTCGTACAGTACATATAAATTAGTTCTAGCAGAGACTACACTCTCATACTTAGTTGAAATGAGTACGCGCTACTTATATAGCAATTTGAATAATAGAGTAGCAAATTAAGTTTTCGTTTTCTCACCAAATGCCCGAGGAACATCTCTGAAAATTTAGTGAAAAAATTCCGCATGAAACATTCAAAATTCATCGTAGTATTTCTCAAAAGCCAGTTACATATAGTCTGCAATTTCCAACTTTCCTCGAAATTCTGAATCATATGATCTTGATTCTTATGTTTTTGGAGCTGTTTCAAGTGCGTTTACTAATATGAACTCGATGTTAACCTTCATAGTCCACCTATTTCTCCTGGTATTTTTCCAATTTCCTCTTCTCCTTTCCATTGACTTTGAAGTCTGCTGGCACCAACACGTCCATGATCTCCCGTGTCTGTTTGTTTCCTTCATTCCCGTCTCGCAGATCCGTTGTTCTTACTTGGTTGAAATGTTCAGTACAAATCTCCAAATTTCACACTATTCTAAGATTTCAAGAAAATGCTACAGTTTCAGCTTTTCTCCATGACTTAACTCAAATTGTTTTCAAATCTACTCGGTATTCTGTGAAGTTTCGTAATATTTGCAATAATCTTCGAGTACCACGTCAGTAAGATTTAAAATTATTCGATCTTTTAGAGATTTCTAAGGACTGCCATTTTATGAGAATTTACCATCACGTTTTCTATTGATGAAAATATCGTTTCTCTTTTATTATTTTTTTATTTTTAGTTGAAGCTTTGACGTTTTCTACATCAGCTATATTGGAATCTACATATCCTATATTGTCTTCGTGGGTTTCAAATATGCGTGACAATCTCAAAAATTATAATTTCAAATTTTTGAGCCACCTTGCATAAAACAAGCAAGATAATCTTCCAACTCGTCCTCTCAATAGGTGTCTGATTATGGTTCTCCACAACTTTCTATCTTTTATACTTATCAGCAATGCTTATTTTTCCTAATCTTGTTTTACTAGCCTTTCTACTTCGTTCGCACATTTATCTAAACAAAATTGTAAATAAATATTTTATTCTTTGTATCCCTCAGCTACTCGTCTTCAGTATTTCATGCGAGGTCAAATCCATTTTTACCTGACACAAAGTCTCATTTTTCTTTCTAATAATAAGTATTCTTTTACTTTCCATTTTCCTTTAGACTTTCTTCTTTTGGACATGTTTAGACTATCGTATTCTAAGCATTTTTTGTAGAATCAGGTTTTTAGTGGATCATCCCCAATTCGTTTGTGAGGAAACTTGATGCAGGTAGTAGAGTCGCTGTCAAACAGACATTGAATGACGGTAGACAACAACAAAGAAAGTGAAGACATGAGCAAAAAACATATTGTCAAGTTGATTTTTATTAATGAAATACATAAATATAAATAATGTTACAGTGTTCTAGGCAAAAGATAAGTCTACAACCACATGAGAAGAGTAAGAATAAAAGAACAGATTTGTTAGCCGCGAGAAGGTCAGTTCATTGCAAAGCAATGCAGCTGGTGAGGATGGCTGAGAAATAAAGCCTATTTGAGCAGCAAGACCTGTATGACTACAGATAATTCATAACGGGGTAGGAGCTGGATACCTCCTGGAGATAGCTAAAACTGCAGGAACCAAGGGCAAGGTAATGATGTCTGCAGCGACGGCCGATTAAACGATGGAGATTATTTTAGCTGTAGCCATATGCTGGTTGGCTGGCTGCTCCTACTGGTACAGATAAAACAACTTAATCCTAGTCATCTGAACTGCGAAACGATTGTTTTTTTTTACTCTAGTTTCTCAACTGCGATGGGATGTGCCACACGGTAGGTTTTATTGAGGAACCACAGGTGCGTACAATCGGGTCAGATGCAAATATTCTCATTGTTACAAGAGTAAGTATAGTTCGTAAGGACATACGTATAGGCGCTAGTCAAACTTAGACTACAGTTCTATAGATTATCCAATTCACCTGTTTATACATTTTGCAGGAGATATGTAATACATTCAGTAAACCATGCTGAAATTTTGTTGGGGTTATTAATTAGCATTGATGACATTAATCAAACAATGTTTGGTGCCACTGAAGAAAACACTTTTTTAGCGCATTTGATGGTAATGATAATGAATATCACCTTAAATTTTTTATGGTTATGTACAGTTTTTGCTTTACTGAAGTTGCTCATGTTTGAAAAAAAAGATGAATTTACGATGTTGGCTGATCGCAACATTTAGTTATTAAAAATCATAAAAATCTATCAATTTTCAGTTTGGCTAGGCGATTTACTGTAGCCACTTAAATAAACAATTATTAGAAAAAAGTTTTTTGAGTCAAATAGCCATGTAGATAAATTTAAGTATACCTGCGGTGCTGTAACTGAAGAGCGAGAGAATTGATTTAATCAGGTTAGATGAGCTCTACCAGAGACTGTGGGACAAAGAAATGATAAATGTGGAAGTATCAGAAGGGAATTAAATGTCATTGAACATGAGAGACAATCGAGAAAGTTCAGTGAAAGAAGAGAAAGGGCAAAAGAGGTGTCTAAGAAAGGATAAAAGAAGGATGTGATCAAGGAAAAAGAAAATGGTAATTGATGTTGCATTTAAATTTTTGGAGACACTGTAGCTATCAGGGAAGCAAGTAAAAGGAGAAGATTTCTTAGAAGAAATATTAGAGTTGGTTTCATTTAACTGTTTCAGCAGTAAAAGGGTGCGGCCTAGTATCATGATTAAAATTATGTGGTTGGGGCACTAAGGGAAAAGTTTGTCAGAGTAGTTACCATGAAAATATTGTTAAATAGACGGAGCAAATCACATCACAGTGGTGAGAAAGTGACTGAAATCGAGATCACAAGTCAGGACAGTAAAGTTTCTAAGCACCATTTAGATGTGGCACAAGGCCAAAAATATGGGGCACGCAGTGTGGATCGAACTCACTACTCAGTTGTAGCAGGTTGTAGCAAGAAAAGCTTGCCGAGGTGCCCACCCCAGGTTAGGATAGATTACATTACAGACCTTTCTTTAGAATTTGTCGAGAAACTCGGGATGAACAACAAGAGTAACTGACCAGATATGACAGCATTATTAAATTGACAAACGAATGGATAAAGGTAAAAGTTGGATTATCCAGAGAAAGAAATTTCTGGCCTGACAGGTACCAAACTTTTCTAGCTGGAGTTTGTATATTCAATAAATATATTTTGAAATAAAAATATATATCGTTATTTAATATATATATATATATACATATATGTGTGTGTGTGTGTGTGTGTGTGTGTGTGTGTGTGTGTGTGTGTGTGTGCGTGGGTGTGTATAATTATATTTCAGAACATGTACAAAATGTTTTATAAATATCCGTTAAAAATGTACATTTGTTTCGATATTGAAAGTTAAATGAAGGTAATTTAAGATAGAATTCTTAAGGAAAGTGAATATCAATCAGCAAAAATTAACATTGTAAAAAAATTCAGTGGTTAAAAAACAGAAATAGAAACCGGCAAAAGAAAGAAATCCGTTCAATATACAATCGGATGAATATTCTTTCTCCGGTCTAGATACAATCGGTTATATATATATATATATATATATATATATATATATATACCCACAACGCACATATAAATATATGTGTGCGTGTGTGAACATGTGGGCTTTTATTTATATATTGTAATCTGCAGTCAGATCTGTTTCACCGTATCCCAACTCATCAGTACGGTTAGACACCGATTGCTTTTTTACACAGGATTGAAACCCGACCAAAATGGCGTCAGTCGGGGACTCTACCCGTGGGTATGGGCGATCGGTGGAAGTAGGATATATAAAGGCCATCGGTCATTCAATAATGAATTAGAGCACTCTGACTACTGGGAGTGCATAATGATAATATACACGCTAAAACCTCTGCCTTCTTCTACCGAATGCCCATAGCCCAGAAGTAGAATCGCCGACTGACGCCACTTCGGTCGGGTTTCAATCCTAGGTTAAAACAATCGAACTCAAACTATACCGACGAGCTGTGATAGAGCGAAACAGATCTGTCTGCGGATGACTATATATATATATATATATATATATATATATACACGTGCGTGTGTGTGTATATGTCTATATAAATTTCACTTTAATCTTACATTAATACATTAGAAAATATTTATTCATTGAAGAATCTAGTTAACCTAAATAAGCAAGCATAAGATTAATGGCAGTACTGACATTGGTGAAACAATATAAAAGTAAAAATGAGTGTAATGATGATGATATTAATAATCATAATGATGATGGTTGATACGCAATCTGTGTTTAGTCGATAAAATTGAAGCTACCATCTTAATTCGATTTGATGGGCCAAATTTATATTGCTAAGTGCCTTCTACATTCAAAAGCCACACCAAAATATGGGCAATAAATTTCGACGCTAAACTTTACAGGTCTCTTGACACACACGCGCGTGCACACACACAAACTTTCAACAGAGAAGCACACACACGTGTCTGTGTGTGTGTGTCTGTGCTTGTTTCCTTTGTTCTTACGAATGCATTAAATTCATTTGTTTTAGAATTAATACTAATAAATCATATATTAAAAACAATGATTCCATATTTCAGGTTTATTGCTGCTTGTCTGTCTACATTTTCGCATCTATTTCTAACTCATTTCTATTGACATATTTTAAATTGCTGTAGTTACTCATACGTAGACATACACACACACACACACATATATATATATATATATATGTACGTATACGGACGTACATTCACATATACATTTACAATATATATATATATATATATATATATATATATATATATATATGTTGTTTGTGTGTGTGTTGCATGAAAAATGGTATAAGTCTAAATGCATTTCATAAATTATATTTTCAATTATAATTATACATTATTTTCTATGGCGTTTTATTTTGTTTTGCCAAAACTTTCGATCATTCATTTTATTTTCCTATATTTAATCATAATAATTTCCTCCTTGTGTAACCTATTTCCAATATGTCAAGCTGATTGATTCGTTCACGGATATATGTGTAATTTTAGATCAACATTTTGCTAATATTTCAAATTGATAGGACCATTTTGCCTCGGAGTTTTACGATAGGAACAATTTTTCAGATGTTTTCAATTACGTTTTGAAAATACACACATAAATTAGCAAAATAATAAAATTGTCAATATTAAAAAGAATTTTACATGATCAATATTTTCAAGCATGCGTATGGATACATATATAGCTATTAAGAGACGGTGGTAGATAAATAAAGAGACAGGTAGATTTGTTTTTATTGTTGTATTTTATGCTTATCGTCTCCTTAAAGGCTATTTAAAATGTAACGAAAACAACAGGAATTGGAACTTTTCTCTCCGCGTATCAGTTCTAATCTATCATCCATTACCCGACATGTAAAGCCAAACTTACAGTAGCTGATATTCTCAAACTGTCACCCATTTAGTTGCTGATCTTGATCAGAACTTCTTAACTTCGGTGATCGTACGGAAACCAGTGTTTCAATATAGGTGGCTGACTGATAGATAGATAGATAGATAGATAGATAGATAGATAGATAGATAGATAGATAGATAGATCAGGTTGAAAATACCGCTTTTTTATGTAATTTTATTATTATTTTTAATCATTTCACCCCAGGCAAAGCAATAAATCTACTTCAATGCAACTGGTTACTGACTAAAATGAATACAAGAGAAATGAACAGGTTATTCAGGAGATAGAACAGTAAAAACAGGAGGGGATAATGAAACAAAATATAACGTTTGTCATTGCATTTAAATGTTTAAATAAGTCGCTTAAGGAAAATTATTACTGAAGAAATATTAAAATAAAATAAAATGGAACAAATTTATAAAAAATTCTTTTATATAATTTTTTTAGAATATATAAATAGATATTCGAATGATGGATAAGGATAGCAGGAAGTAAAACAGAAAAAGTAAAGAAAAAATGAAACTTATAAATCGAAGTTTTTGAAAAAATTAGAGCAACAAAAGCACTGATAAGAAGAATAAAGTGTTTTTCTTTCGGCACCCCGCTCTTGTACTCTAGGAGAGTAAAACCAAAATGATAAGAAAGCCAAAAGGGCAGTCTCGGTAATAAATGGGCACATCACATCGAAGACAGTAAAACTAAATGAGAAGCAATAAAAGTAAAATTTAAAACGGGAAAAGATAAAATTAGGTTAAAAGCGGTTGACATCTTGAACATTAGGGAGAAAAAAGAAGAAAGAAATAAAGGAAAGAACTGGAAAAAGGAGAAAAAAGAGAAAAAGTAAGTCAGTATGTAGACTTTGGGACCAAATACCAAAATGAATCTTCGCTGTGATTAGTTAAAAGAAACACACACGTAAATATTTTATCTTTCCACTTACATAAACAGCAAACCGAAGTTTCTGGTATTTAAATGTAAACAATTTGCACAACCAATATCGAACATTGCCTGATGATGAAAATCTATCTCGAAACATACAAATTTCCGTGTCGCAATGTACAATTAATATATATATATATATATATATATATATATATATATATATATATATGTATTTTCTTTATTTATTACAAAACAGATTGACCGCTTGTTGATGGCGTTTTAACACTGAAACTTAATAGCAATTAAGTTACGGTATCATATTATTATTGTTGTTGTTATTATTATTATTATTATTATTATTATTAGCATATATTTAAGGTCTACTTTCGTACTGACCACTTTAAAGTAAATATTTTAATGTGGATTATACCTCAATTAGTAACCATCACACACACACACACACACACACACACACACACACACATATATATATATATATATATATATATATATATATATATATATATATATATTATTTCCGTCATGTCATGTTCACGTATTTGGATTGTTTTTGTTTATTTTTTCTGTTGTCTAAAATTAGAGACTCAGTATTTATGTTGTCAATTTAGACGGTATAACGATATAATTAATTTCCTGCTTTTTTTACGGCACGGACTCACTCGTATCTATCTATCTATCTATCTATCTATCTATATATATATATATATATATATATATATATATATATCCGCAGACAGATCTATTTCGCTGTATCACAGCTCATCAGTACGGTTAGAAATCCGATTGCTTTTTACCCAGGATTGAAACCCGACCGAATTGGCGTCAGTCGGCAATTCTACCTCTGATCTATGGGCGCTCGGTATATTATCATTATACATGCCCAGTAGCTGAGAGTGTTCTAATTCCTTGCTCAATGAAAGATATATATATATATATATATATATATATATATATATATATATATATAATGAGACATTAATAAATAACATTTTTAAAATAAAAGTAGAAGAAAACAGGATGAAACTTCAGTAAGATCTAAACATATAAAATATCGATTGCTGTTTTTTTTTATTCCTTGATTGAAAATAAAAAAATAATGGAAATTGAATTAATGTAATACAATTTCTGCATGCAAGAAACGAAAAAAATTATTCTAACTTTATTATTTCTTAACAAGTATTAGATTAAATTTAAGGAAAAATAAAAATGAAATGCTTTTATTTACGAAACGTACTGACTGTTAGAAGTCATGAACTCCAACTTGAACCATCTAACTGGATAAGATACATCAAAGCAAATGGCAGACTTTGTTTCGATGACAAATAAAGATAAAGTTTTTGAAAGCGTATTTTGAAACTGATAAACACGTGAATCTATATAGCCTGCTACACACATATCTATACTGAAATAACTCATGAATGAGTATTTTAGACCGGTTTGGGATGAGCGCTGTGGTGCAGTGGATATCGGTTCGGAACGAGAAAGCGGGGAACCATGTCCGAATTCCAGCTGAATTCATTGCATTCACTTACGCGCAAATACCCTTGGGAAAGGTATTAATCCGTCAATTTCTTCCAGTTATGAGTTAAATAATAGGACAGATTGGGTTCTATAGCATGGGTCGGCAA
The DNA here is from genome assembly GCA_037127315.1 of Ascarosepion bandense. Lineage (NCBI taxonomy): Eukaryota > Metazoa > Mollusca > Cephalopoda > Sepiida > Sepiidae > Ascarosepion > Ascarosepion bandense. Next base: position 9,062,173 of record JBBBDQ010000428.1, on the reverse strand, counting down.
CCAGTCTACCGCAGAAAGCAATGGCAACCCATTGCGGGATAATCTTCTGACAAGTCAGTCATGTCTCTTTGGAGACATGATCGCCCAAGCGTGTATCACGTATGGCAATTAGCTGACTGACCAAGACTTGTATTCAGGTAGATAATGCAGCGTGTAGAATTATTACCACAGGGGGACAATAATAAGAAAGTGGGTCTATAAATAAATTGGATGCTATATTAGGATTATATATATATATATATATATATATATATATACATATTACGGAAATTAACGAATTTTAACGAAACTTGGTTATAAACAACCGACAATTTGAAATTAATTGTTTGAAAATAATTTTCTATCGATACTTGTATTTAAGTAGTTATTCTGTTTTTTAATTAAACAGTATTATATATTTATTTCTACCGGCCTGATTAATTACGATAAATTGTTATTAGGAAAATGTGTACTATCCGGTAGGATTCGAACCTGCGACCCCTATTTACATAGGGGAAGCTACCATTTGATCTGGCAACGTCTTAGAAATCTCGACCAGGAATAGCCTCCAGTCTAAACGGGGTTTTTATCAAGCCTATATAACACAATTTTTGATTCATCGCAAACAACCATATCCGCTCTGAAATGTAATGTCAACAAATGTAAACATGCTACGGAAATTAACGAATCTTAACGAAACTTGGTTATAATCAACCGACAATTTGAAATGAGTTGTTTGAACAATTCGTAATAACAATTTATCGTAAATAATCAGGCCGGTAGATATATATATATATATAATACTGTTTTATTTAAAAAACAGAATATCTACTTAAATACAAGATCGATAAAAAATAATGTTCAAACAATTCATTTCATATATATATATATATATATATATATATGTGTGTGTGTGTGTGTGTGTGTGTGTGTGTGTGTGTGACTTTATATATGTAGTTATCCGCAGACAGATCTGTTTAGCTGTATCACAGCTGATGTGTACGGTTAGACATCAGATTGCTTTTTATTCGAATTAGCATCAGTCAGGGATTCTACATCAGAGATATGGGTGCTCGGTAAAAGGAGGCAGACATTTTAGCGTGTATATTATTATTATACACGCCCAATAGCTGAGAGTGTTCTAATTCATTTCTGAATGGACGATGCGTAGATACTAGAGTAGCTACTGTTTTTCAAATTCTACCATAGTTATGTATATATATTTATAGATTTCAACAATTCTATATAATTTACATTATCAGTAACATCTCGCTATTCGAGAGACACTTTGCACCAAATATTTCTCTTGAACCATCAACCTTCCTTTTCTTCGTCTATATGCCATGTCTCTTCAGGATGTAGGTGATAATGGCTCTCCACGTCTCCTTATCCCTATTGTCTCTGCTCATGCCTGTCAAGTATGTTACCCGCTGCTTTCGCCTGTCCCCCTTTCCCTATATCTGACCCGTGAGCATTAGAATCTCCAAGCCTTCCTTCCTTATTATTACCCAGGAACTATTTCTCTCTTGCTGATGCTGAGTATTAATTCCATTTTGTTTCCATAATTTCCAAAACCTCATCGTTGCCTACATGCTCGATCCATGATATCCGCAGCATCCTTCAGTAGAACCACATTTCAGTTGCTTCACATTTTTCCGTCATCTTTGGTGAGATTGTTTAGCATTCCCTGACATAATGAAGAACCAACATCACATAGCAGTTCAGTACTCTCTTCTTTGTTTCTAGCGAAATGTTCCTGTCTTTGGAATGCGTCTTTTGACATAGCAGTTCTCCTTCGGTCTCAGTAAACGCACTTTCTGTCTTTCTTAGTATTTAATTTTTTATACCTGCTTGATTTTAGTATCCCCCACCTGTAATTAACATTTCGGTCTCCTCTGATTTTTATGATCATGGAATTGATTTTCTTGTAGTTTATTTGTATCTCTTGCTTTTTACTTTTTTCAGCTTCATTTTTTAGAAGGTCTTGTAGCTTCCTTGTCGTGTCTGCTATCAGCACTGTATCAGCTGCGTTACTTAAGAGTAGAAAAGAAATGTGTTTCATTTATTTAAATAGAACTATGCCCACGCGAATTCTAATCACACACGAAAAGAGGGGTATATGAGTAAATACTCCTTTTTAAGAACAACAAAAATATATTTAAAAGCAACAGTGCAGGCTTGAGAAAAATGACACCAGAGAAAAAGAAATCTTGAAAATGACAAGGGAAGTGGGTGAAAGCGCTTTAGATTATAAACATTAAGGACATGTTTTTAGATTACTCAACCCATACAAAGTAAATATATATTATGACGCGAACAAAATCTAATAAAAAAAAATTACTAATGAATAATTAAATCTTCCTTGTAGACCGTATTTAATGAAATCCTTTTGAAAAACAGGTACATATACACAATTCTTAACTGTCATATGTATATATATATATATATATATATATATATATATATATATATATATATATGTATTATATAGTAAAAACTACTAAAAAGTTGTAATTTAAAAATGTATTTTTTAAAATATTTATTTATTTCTATCATTATATATATATATATTTGATATTTCAAACCGGCCTCGGCAATTCATCAGAAACAAATGATTTTAAAATTTAAACTAGAAGCGTCCGTTGCGATGAGCGTCCGTCACGTGATGTAGAAAGCAGCAGAGTCGGAATATTTTTAAATGTAAATCTAACTGTAATAATACTTTTAAATGTTTTTTTAAAGAAAAAAAAATTAAGTGTATCTAAAAAATGTTTAACTATTGAAAAATTATGAAGATTCAAATACCTAAGTCCCTATTTAACCCTAGCCTACATGTATTTAATTTTAAAATCCAGTATGTTTCTTTCTTTCTGCGTGAGTATGTGGAACTAAAATCGGAATCTATCAGTAAACATTTGCAGTTTTATAATGTGTGTCCTGGTTGATTGATTATATATATATATATATACAACAGTTCAAAAGTTTGAGGTTACCGCCAGAATGAATATGAGATGAACTTGAAAGAAGAATGAAAAAAAAGAAAATTTGCTCTAATTAATTGAAAAAGAAGAATAGTATCATATATTTCTACCAGCTAGCCCATTCCCATTGCAGTCATTCGTTTATTCATAATTTATTTTTTTAATATTAAGAAACCATCTGTGGTCTATAGTGAAACTGTACAGATCGAAACTTTGCTCCAGTTTTTCGTAGGGAGCTAGTAATCTGGTGTTATCTTCAGTTTCAAAATGTCCAGAATTCGCAAAAATTCGGCTATCTACCGTTTCCGAACTTTTCCATTCACGCTATTGTTTTCCAAGGGTTTGCTTGACTATAGCTTTGTGAATGAACTGCTTTTTAAAGCACCCTCCCACGGTGTCGCAGCCTAGCATTGACTTTCCTAGGCCTATAGTATCAAGATACTAATTTCCAGAAAAATTATATTCAAAGCTGTGTCACATGTTCGGAAAGAAAAATTGCTAGTCAAACGAACGCACACACACACACACACACACACACACACACACACAAACGCATGTGTATATATATATAATTATTTGTTACCCTGTTTTATTGTTGTTGTGTTATTTTCTGTTTTTGACTCAACTGAGTTTTGTATATATTTGAATTTGTTATAATTATATTATTTGTTTGCTTTGAATTTGTTTGTTTCCCGTTTATAACTGTGATTGAGAAATTTTAATATTTTATTTATATTTTTATTCTTTAGGTTTTTAAAATTTCATATCTTTTATATACTGTTCGTATGCTTCCTTTAATTTTGATTTTGTTGTTGTAGTAGATATTTATTCGCATGTCTACAATTTCCTATTATCTCGTTTCTTATTATTTCGCATTGATTTTTAAACCTGATTATTGCTAGCTTCTCTTCCATTCATAACTTTTGCTATTACTGCTATGTTTTGGTGCTTATTCTCTTGTAAATAATATAACTTTGAAATATAAAAATATATAGAAACACTCAATCACGACCAAAAAAAGAAAATAACAAAAGAATCGTCAAACAAAAAGTTGAAAAAATCACATAAAGCTAACAAATATACACGACAAATAACCAAGTTGAACCCAGAAAAAAACATCTCTAGGCAAACATACCAACACATTAAAAAAAGGAACAAACCAAGGAAGAATAGTGCAATACAAACATTTTGTCTAACCCAACATAAATCAAGTAAACAAACTTCCATTCACTCGTACACTAACAAAAGCAGTCAAAATAAAAATAAATCCAACAACTGCACAAGCAAAATTAAATCGAAAAAAAAAATAAAAGAAAATGGAAAGGCAACCAATCATAAAAAAGAAAAAGAAAAAGCAACCATACATATAGAAAACTACTCTTAAAAAATGACATCACATTCTATATAAACAAGTAAAAACCGGGACCCAATTGCAAATCCACCTGAGGAATGAGACATCATACCGGTGTCTTCACAAAACTTCGAAATCAGCATGAATCACGAGTTCTCAGTTAAACAATCAAACTTCTTGCTCTTATATATATATATATATATATATATATATAGTGTTAGATTGTGATAAAGTTTAACGCCAGGATTGTTGCGATTTTCAGTAGTTTTGCTTATATACGGTATTTTGGCACGCAGGTCTTTTCGTATAATGCAATATATCGAGGATCTGATACAACGGTGATAGGTTTTATCCAAAGAATGTGTCACTTTAACTAAGCAGGTTCATGTCGACTTCGAAGATGGCGAGGAAACCGTTATTATAATGTCACACCACGTGTCTGGGTTTTATCGATCTGCTGTCATGTTCTGGTTTGTTTTTTTAATTATGTGGAGCTTGGCGTAGTTTGATATTATATTCTAAGAGTGGTTTTATTTGCGATTGTTTAATTTTCTTTTTATTTTACAGGTTGGCATTCGGTTTATTGTGTAGGTTTATTTTCATAGCTTTTTAATAAACGCCTGAATGCGTGATTACATTGTAAAGGTATATAAAAAAATTATTCAGAACTATATATAATTTTTTAGGTGTGTGTATATGCATCAGAACAGACAGCTAGGCTTCCTGGGACATGTAATGAGGAAGGAGGGCTTGGAGAATCTAATACTCACAGGAAAGATAAGAAAGGAAAACACAGGAGAAAGCAACACGAGACATACCTGATGGACTTGAGCTGTCGGATGTCGGAGCGGGATTTGTTAGAGATGACAAGATGAACATTTTAAAATCGAGAATAGATGAGGGTAAGTGGAAGTCTCTGATCGCTTACGTCCCGAAAGGACACGACACATATAGAAGAAGTAGGAAGTATATGTGTGTTTGTCGGCTGCAAATATTCATTCAAATCTGGTTCGTTGAAAGCAACAACCATTTTATTTCAAATATATTTTGTTCTTATTTACAGCTTATTTTCCGCACTGACACGTGAAGCCCAACGACAGTTTCAGACGAAGACATTCACCTGACAACATAAGCGATTAAAACTGAAAATGAAATCAAACATCTGCTCAACGGCACAAAATCGCACATTGGCTTCCAAATTAATCCATTTTACTCCGATCCTTGATTGTATCTGACACCAGCACGTAACATAAAAGAACGAACACAAAACCAACCCAAAATTATTGGCGTAAGAGATTTACACAAGTCACTTACAATAAAAGCAAATGTATTGTGTTTATATATGCAACAATCTTACATGCAACAATCTTTCTTTTGGAGCCTTACTTTCACATCACGTTGAAACACCCGTTCCTTAATGATCTCCGAAGTTAAGCATTGTTCAGTATCGAGATGGCAACAACTTGCAAAACCTTGGACGTATAGCTGGTGTAATGGAAAATTGATCGGAAATTTTATTCAGAGAGACGAGTTCGAATTTCAAGTGTTTGTTATATTTATTTACGTACAAATACACTTGGGATAAGTTAAGAAGAAACCTCTTCCCCACCAGCTTTGTATCAATTAGTAAGACTTGCATTACTAAGAATGTAGGCTGTGTTGCAGTAGATATCGGCTCGGAACGAGAAATCAGAGAGCCGAGTTCAAATTCCACTTGAATTCCTTACAAATATTTAAGCGCAAATACCATTGAGAAAGGTATTAATCCAATTTTTTCCTTCCAGTTATGGGTAAAATAATGGAATAGTTTAGGTTGTGTAGCCTTGAATGGCAACCAGTTTACCGTAGAAAATAATGACAACCTACTGCTGGATAATCTTCCGCCCAATTAGTTATGTCTCTTTCTAGACATGATCGCCCAAACGTGTGTCACATATGGCACTTAACTGACTTTATCACTAAACCTTTACATTTTTGAAAAAAAAGTGTTCCTTACTATCACAATGTATTTCAGGTAAGTAACCTCTAAATAATTTGATAAGTCGTAGTAAAGGAATCAATCACATGAAGTGTAACAACTAGATACGGAAACGAATCCTTAAAAATATGAATTAGAATTAGCTGAAAGTCTCTCGATAACCAGAGCCAAGCAGTTAATTTTTTCTCAGTCTTGAATCTTGGAGCTTAATGGTGTATACAGCTTAGCAATCCTCAATATCTCTAATATTAACGCAGTATCGTTTCGTTCTCACCAGTTCCATGTTCTATATTCACAAGAGTGGAATCACGCTGACTATGGAATAGTGATGCTATAACTTCACTTTCCAGCCTTTTGGTATATACTGCAACCACTTAATCAAAGGCAAATTTCAATGACCGTTGCTACTCTATTTTTATTTTCTTGTGAAATATACTAAGGAGATAATTTTTTTAATTCCATCAGTTAAGATAGTTACAATTAGAAGCAGCGTCCTTGCTTATTCGTATTCCAATCGTATTCCATTCGTATGGAAGAAGTTCATGTCGAACAGCATATACAGAAAACCGCTACTTTGTAGAACTGACTGTCGAAAGGATGCTTCCTTGATTGCTACAAATTTAACTTATTACAATCTTGGGGGCCAACTGTTATATTTCTAAAAATATCTTCATAATCTTTAATTCTTATCTTCTTGTCTTAAGTTTATACGACAAACCCATTTAGTAAGTCTCTACCTTGAGTGGCTACTGGGCATTGCATTTAGTGAAAAATAGTAAAATATACGTATATCCTTACTTTCGCCTAAAATATCGAGAGTCAAACTAAGATTGAGCCTCTATACGATACCTAACACCATCACAGAAATATTACAAGCACAATAATAGTAGGGAAATTTTATTTCACTTATAAAGATGGCGTTTTTTGGTTAAAGATTCTGTCCTTTTGGTGGTGAGATTGATGCGTCCAATCCAGGTTGCCGTATACTGTCAATACTACATAACTTCTTTCTTGATTTTGACGACAATATCCAAAGAAAAACAAGAAATTACATTTGGGATTGGGTTTGTTAACTTTTGTTAACGTCGCGTTCTTTGTAGCTATTGGATTCATTGTTTCAGACCCCAACATCACTTAGAAGACTATCAATGAAAGACGTTATATTTTCTTTTATTAATTTTATTAAGCGTCTGAGAATAATTTCGTGGAAGTAGCGGATAAAAAATCATTAGGGGAACGCATGCCTAGTCGTCGGTTTAGCATTTCGCCACGTGAAGGCTAGCTTCTCAAGAGTAACCTGGGCGTGGCAAACCGTGTCGTTTCAACGAAACTCTTGCTGCTCTCTGTCGAATTCGCACCGTTATTTTCTTGTATGCAAAACTTAGATGATAGTAATACATCACTGTTAGAATTTCAGGCCCATCAGATATTCTTATCAGCCTCTCACCATCTTAGCTCAAACTCCGTATTCGGTACCATGGACAGCTAAGCGCTTTCTGGGTAGAACTCCCTGAGATTTTTTGTGTTTTTATATGACCGTAAGACAGCGAAATGTTTCCTCTACATTCCTGTGATGATGAGCTTTCCTACGGCGAAGCATCAGATTATAAGATACCAGAGGTCCTCCTCCGTTTCTTCTGTCTTGCAGCTGGAAGCTATTTCTAATTATGGCATATGAGCATTTTATAGACGATCAGGTCTTATGGCCACTACAACCACCGTCTATGACTATATTTAGAGTATATATAATGTATATATATATATATATATATATATATATATATATATATATATATTTAAACATTATAACAGTTAGTTAAGTACTACAGGTGATTCACGCATCAGCGCCTATATTCCTGCAGTAAATTACATAAATTAAGTATTTTCAAAACTATTTAAAAAATAAAAGTGGTGACACAGAGAGTTCTATTTTTCTAGTCTTAAAGCTTAATGTTCAGTAACTTTGATGAAAATGGTTTACATTTGGATGCATGTTTGGTTATTAAAGAGTTAATATGGAGTCGGGAAGACAGAAAGTTTATATCATATGGATGCGTTTAATTTAGCTAAACAGAATTCTCTCGATTTGATTGAGTAACATTTCTCGCTTTGATAGAGACACATTTTCCAAACAATATTAATTGATAGACAGACATTTTCCAAACAATAATATTTGATGGATATTTTTCTAACAACAATCATGGTTTTCCATAAAAATACACTGAATTTAAGTTATAGTTGTACTGATAATCTAAGGAAATTATAAAGAGACATAATCATAATATTTGAAAAAACTTTTAACCTAAACGAAAATAAGAATAATTTCAAAACTGAAATATATAAATTTGAAAAAAAAATGATTGTAAAACATTGTAGAGTGTCCATTGGAAAATATATCCCTTACAAAATCTATTGTTTATTATTGTACTATTTGTTCTGCTGAAAAGTCTAGTAACATAAAAAAGTTATGTGAGAAGTACTAAATGTTTGTTTAAATGATGATTTTGTCAGCGTATTTCTTCCCTTAACAATACGAATTACCGAAATCGAAAATTCCTTTCCAAATATTTTGGTACTTTAAGGAAACCAATACATCTTCTAAAATAAAATGGAATATTAAAAAAAAAAGACAGAGTATGTAAGTCTTTAAATGACCCATGCTACTTGTGTCTATATGAAAAAAAACTATACCTTATTCAATTATTTAAGATTAAGGATCTAGTAAATTAACGTGATGAAATTAATATCATGTGTAAAAATTGCAAAACGTTCAACTTAGAATATGGTTGAGATTTATTCATATAAGCCTGTTAATTTGCTTATATATATATATATATATATATATATATATAATATTTCAATTTGTATTATGTTTTAAATATTAATAATTTAATAATTTTTCCTTAGATATTAGTTAAGCATATATAATGAATTGATAAAGAAATATAATTTGAAACTAAAAATATAAACATATTTTAATTATATCAAAAAGTTTTTAAGACTGTTCTAAAATAAAGTTGTTTTGATTATTTTAAAAGGAGCAGGGATAAATATAACTCTAAGAATATTTCTTCGGAACTAAAATGTATACGTCTTGCCGGAATAAAGCAGTATAGCCGAGAAAATGAGTTTTCGTAAGACATTTATGATTAACTCACATCCTTAAACATCTAAACTATATTTTAAATTTTCAAAGTCGATCTACGTTCTGATTAAATAAAACGTACACATGATCTCTATTCTCTGTCTTCCCAACTCTATATTAACTCTTTAAGAAGCAAGCGTATTGTTATCCGCTTTCAAATCTAAAGCATTTCCACCAAAGATATTCAACATTGTCCGATGTTGAGAGAAAATATTTAACTGTTGAAACATAGTCACTTCCGTGTTACAATGTAAATTAGATTAATTTTAAATACAAAATGAATTTAATTATGTTACACTTTACTATCTGTGTTGTCTTGGGCAATTTTTAAAAAGGTAAATGATGGAGAACTCTGAATTCTAAGCCTACTGGTACTCATCATTTCTCTTTCTCTCTCTCTCATTCTCTGTATATATATATATATATGTATATATATATATATATATATATATATATATATATATATATATATATATATATATATATATATATAAGTGATAATTTAAAATTTTAAGAGTTGTGTATAATAAATCAGGAATATATTACAAAATTATAATTGTGGAAATATAGCAGAAAAAATGTAAATATAGATCCGAATTTTAGACAAAAATAATTGCAGATTATAAAATCATTTTTTCTAACAGACAAAAACAATAATCTATACAAGATTATTGACTGTGGCAAGACCTCAGCTATGAATTAAAAGTGAAAAAACGTGAATAGCAATTGCAAAGTTGATAAATACAAACAGCCAAAAAACGATCATGGGAAGAGTTCGACAAAAACAAATAACCGATAACTATGAACAAATGTAAACGAAATAATAAAAAAAAATTCTACATAAATGAGTTCAAATAAATATAATAACATTAAAAATAAACACGTATATGGAATAAGTAATTTTTAGACAAGATAATTTGCAATTAATATTTTTGTATTTATTATCTTCATAAATTTCCTAAATTACGTAAAAATGAAAATAGTGACACGTCATTTATATATATATATATATATATATATATAGATAGATAGATAGATAGATAGATAGATAGATAAATAGATAGATAGATAGAAAGAGAGGGAGAGAGAGAGAAAGAAAGAGAAAATAAATATATATATAATGATGAACTTAATCACAGTAATGCAACAATAATAATAACAGACTAAACATCCGAAAATATTGCTACCTTAACAGTAATATAAACCGTCTTGTAACTCGGCGAGAACTACCTCGTCGGTTAAATAAAGAGGGAGAAAAAACAAACAAACGGCGCACAAGAACAATACGGCTAGTGCTCGTTTGAAAGAGAAAACCCAAGAAGAAAACTTAACAGCAAAGTGCTCGATACGAAAGTACGAAAGTAGATCGAGAATACAATACAAAAAATCAAGTGACCCACCAACCTACCGCGGTTTCACACACACGGTTCTACAGGGTAAAGGTCTCTTACCCTGAAGAACCGTTTGTGTGAAACCGCGGTAGGTTGGTGGCTCACTTCGAGATTTTTTGTATTATATATATATATATATATATATATATATATATAAGTGAAGAAGATGTAGAAAAATTGTGGCAGACCCACTTATACGCACATAAGATATTCCTCTACCTTTAAAATAGTCTTCCGTTATTTTATAACAGTTGACACGTATCTAACTAATACCTAATAATGTTCTCACTGTTGAATTCATACAAAACATCTACTACTTGCTCTGCATGAACAACACCTGTTGCACCACTATTAGGGAGAAATCTGTGTACCAGATATTGACTTTCATGTGGTGCCTCCTTAGTAAAAGTTAAATGTTAAATGGCGTTCTGGTTCCTTATTTTTTACAGAGTTTCCTGTTCATTTTCCTCCAGAATTTACTCATGTGTCCTTATTCATTCTCCCATCAACTGCAATACATATAAGGTTTTCCACACTTTTTTATGTTTTTGTTGGGCAGTTGTTTTCACTTTAGATTTTGCCCTATCAACTTTGCATTTATCCATAATATCTTTCATAATTAATATTTGGTAAAAGAAGGCCTATAGCCTTAAAATCCAAGAGCAAGGCCTTGACCAGGCTAGCTCTAAGATTAGAAGATATGTTCCCCCTAACTAACTTGAAAGCATAACTTGGAAATTATACGGGCCTTTTGGATGTCTCCTTGGCTGCAAATATTCTTCTGTTTTTTCACTTCGAGGATGAGTAGGAGGGGGAAGGAACATTAGCCTGAACATTTGATGTTGAAGCTGTTGTGATGTAACTAAATTTTTCTTCACCTCTCTCTTTCCCTTTTACTTTTTTATGGCACTTTTATCAACAGGCCCAAGCTGGAAAGTGTCTTTCGACCCTAATTTGTATCTCTGATACTTTTAGTTATTCACGATCCTGGAATACCTAAAAAAATATATGTGCTATCAAAAATGAAATTCCACAAATATTTTTTAAAATAAATTTGATAAAATTTGAAATAATTACATTAAATTAGAAGTAACGTTTACTTACTTTAAAGTAGTGTTACTTCCGAGATTAGCTAGTAAATAGGTATTTTAATAAATAAATAATAATTTTATAAATATAAACAAATCAGAATAATTATAAAAGTTGAATTTTCCATTAAAATAAGACTTAACTGTTAAACAAATTCAAGAGATATTCGTGATAATTAAAAGCGTAAAAGAGTAAACAAAGTAAAAACAATCGTTTAGGGGGAGGTAATTTCAACAGGTGAATACTATAAAAATTCCAAGAAATAAAACGGCATACGTAAATAGTTATCTGTATATTAAACTAAATCTCATAGTGTTTTTATTTCTTTTTAATTTGTATGTTTTCATTTAATTTCTTAAGAAAAAAAGAATATTAAACTTAAAATATCTATTATTAAGCGTTTCGTATTTTTTCTTATTGTTAAAACTCGGGTTTTACCCGACACATGTTTCCGGTAACACCTATATCGCAATAAAAATTCCAATTTATTTCGTCTTTAAGTTTAAATCCTCAAATAAATACAAAGTTTTGAAGAAAATAATTTCTTATTGTAACTCTTGTCATTATTTTGCAACTTTCTTTAAGTGCGATGTTTTACAGTTCCAATATCGACATACCCTAAATGTATATATATATATATATATATATATATATATAAACATGTATGTATTTTAGTAGTTGAGGTATTTCTAGTTATGTGTTTTAGTTTGTTCTTAACACATTTTCCACGCTTTATTTTCTCGATATATGCATTTAGATATAGATATACATTTATATAGAACTTTAAATAAATGTGCAGTTATTAAACATATAAACAATAATTATTATCTCTGTGTTGTATCTCTCAAAATCTTTGTTTTCAGTAACGTGTGATTTATTTGCTAATTAGTAACAATAATTTCTTCTTATTTTCAATATCAAAGGACTCAAAATATATTAAAAATCGAGAAACCTCGGTTCTTAATGATAATGTTTTTATACCACGAGGAATGTTTAATCTGTTAGCAAAGAAATTACGAAATTTAAGTTAGGTTTATAGGATACATTGATAAAGAACAAGATAACAATATTGCTATAGATGAGATATAGATGAGATTACAGTATTTACATTATTTGTACTATTGTCATCATATTTGTTGTGAATTGTACGATGTATCATACAAATGGCAACAACGACGAGGACAAGAATCCGAATAATGCATATATTATGAATGCAACCTCATCTCAGAAATATAGACAAATAAAATGATAAATTATTAAACGTCGTACAAATGGCAACATAGATGAGGACAATAGTCCGAATAATTTAAATACTGTAAATACTACCTCATCTCAGAAATATGGACAAATAGAATGATCCCTTATTAAACGTCGTACAAATGACAACAAAGATAGGGAAAATAGTCCGAAAAATGTAAGCACTGTAAATACTATCTCATCTCAGAAATAAATAGACAAATAGAATGATCTATTATTAAACGTTGTACAAATGGCAACAAAGATGAGGACAATAGTCCGAAAATGTAAATACTACCTCATCTCTAATATATAGACAAATAGAATGATCTATTATTAATCATCGTAAAAATGGCAACAAAGATGAAGACAATAGACCGAATAATGTAAATACTGTAAATACTGCATTATCTTAGAAATATAGACAAATAAAATGATCAATTATTAAACGCCGTACGAATGGCAACAAAGATGAGGACAATAGTCCAAATAATGTAAATACTGTAAATACTGTAAATACTACCTCATCTCAGAAATATGGAGAAATTGAATGATCCCTTATTAAACGTCGTACAAATGATAACAAAGATAGGGAAAATAGTCCGAAAAATGTAAGCACTGTAAATACTATCTCATCTCAGAAATAAATAGACAAATAGAATGATCAATTACTAAACGTCGTACAAATGGCAACAAAGATTAGGACAATAGTCCAAATAATGTAAATACTGTAAATAGTACATCATTTCAGAAAAATAGACAAATAGAATGATCTATTATTAAACGTTGTACAAATGGCAACAAAGATGAGGACAATAGTCCGAATAATATAAATACTGTACATATCGAGAAATAGAATGATCTATTACTAAACGTCGTAGAAATGGCAACAAAGATGAGGACAATAGTCCGATTAATGTAAATACTACCTCATCTCTAATATATAGACAAATAGAATGATCTATTATTAATCATCGTGAAAAAGGCGACAAAGATGAGGACAATAGACCGAATAATGTAAATACTGTAAATACTGCATTATCTTAGAAATATAGACAAATAAAATGATCAATTATTAAACGTCGTACGAATAGAAACAAAGATGAGGACAATAGTCCAAATAATGTAAATACTGTAAATACTACCTCATCTCAGAAATATAGGCAAATACATTTGAGATTATTTTATGACTTATTCTCTGTTGACATAATGCATTGCCTTTCTATTAGAATAGCTAACGAATCGTTTCCGAGGATGCCATTTTGTACGAGGGATTCTAGCTTAGCCCTTGCTTTTTGCAGGTGTCGGTTTAGGTTCACTTATATTTCTTCTAACTCAGATGATCAACGTCATGTCTTGTTACTGGAATTATTTAAAGATTTCTGAAAAGAGTGTACAATCTATTCTGGCCAATAACCAAATATTTCCTATCAGTTCAAACCATTTACTGCTCCACAGGTCACCATAATGAGTGAAATCCCTTAACTGCTAGAGAAGATTGTGGACAATAACAACACTAGACACTTCGTACTTGTTGAGATTTTTCTTAAATTTCGAAAGTTCTCCAGTCACGGTAAAAATGTACTGTGTCAGCACATTGGTTCTGAAACACTTGACAATTTGGTTAGATCTTCAGCAAATTTTATAATATGTAATCTTGATATAATAACACATGAGCGCGAAATGGAGGGAAACGAAAAAGTTATAATTTTAAATTAAAATATTCATTTAAAATATAAATGTAGTTTGCCAGCGATTAAACTGGAAATTATTTTGTAATTAATTGAACTAAAATTTAAATATTTAACATTTCATATATATATATATATATAGCACAAGATGCCATAACTGATTTGGCTCTTATGAGTACCACATATCATCCAGCCGTAAAAGCATTGCCGCGTCTTTCGCAAAACAATCTGACGGAGCCCAATCCTCTCCAGGTTAGTGGGAATTCAGAGTATCTCTTCTCTTAGACACCTTACCAACAAAGGCTGCTGGGCTCAGCCTGTTCTGCTATGTATCTGTAGTTTTGTGGAGAATCAAAATTTTAATACCTTTTCAAATCTGCATACAAGTGAATGTAACGAACTTCACTGCATTTCAAACACTGCTTTTCAATTTCTCTACTGAATATATATATATATATATATATATATATATATACTAAAACAAAATGGACGTCATGTTTTAACTTAGGTACCTTTCAAACAACAATTTTCCAAAACTATGCGATGACAAATTAGATAACAATCAGAGACACAGTAAATATAACATTTGAGGAGGAAAAGTTAGAACTCGATTAAAAAAAAAAATCATTAATTACAAACGATTAATATATATATATATATATATATATATATATACCGAATATGAGAGAGAGAGAGTTAACGTCTGCATAGATATTTATAACACTACTAGCATACTTACATGTGCGTGGATAAACGCGTATATTCATATATATATATATATATATATATATATATGTGTGTGTGTGTGTGTGTGTGTGTGTGTGTGTGTGTGTTTGTTCCTGAGTAATGGAAGATTTGGAGAGTAGTTGGGGTATTTATTCGAGTATGTTGTTAAGTGTCACTCTATTATAATTTGCCTGTCGATTCTCATTGACTCTGTTGTCCCTCCAGTCAAATTTTATCAATAACCAACTTGCCCTTAAACTGTTGATCGATCGTAAAATGCCTCCCACTGGTGCATTACAGTTAATTATTTCTACAACCTACACGTACCCTTCCGCACACGTTGACTAAGCAGTGCTCCAAACCTCCCCAATCACCACTTCACAAAGAAACTTTTCGTATCAACTCGCATCACATCACGCGAAAGGCTGCGTATTCCGTGGCACTTTAGCGAACAGTGAGGAGAGAATAGCGCGCACAAAAGGTCTGATTTGGAATGAAGGAGGGTGGCGTTTCGAGGTTTTTCTCTCCGGGAGTGGAACGTAAGAAGTAACGATTCTTGCAGATTAGACTCGCAACATTTAAGCGCACAGGCAGCTTCTACATCTCAAACTGACAGAGATTTCTCAGCCTTGTCAACACTAATAATCGACAATTCTTCATGATTTTCACTGAGGAGGAAATCGAGGACTGTTCATATGTGCGAGAATCATGAAAATGTGCGTGCGTTAGAGTGTCTATATAAAAGCGATGTAGCGTCTGCTGTTAGAAAGAGTTGATTATATGGCAGAAAGTAAATTGAAACACAGGAAGTCTTGACAAACGATGGCGTTAAGCATTTGGCATCTAATGATATTTTGGAAAATACAGGAAATAAAAATGTACTGAACAGAATCCAACTGTCTAAATGTAAATAGAACGTGGCAAATTTAAAAACACACACACACACACACACACACACACACACACACACACACACACGTACACACTCAGCAACGTTATAAGCAGATGTATAAATATCCTTTTATTATTCAGGTTCTATGAGGGCGTTAGCGTCATGGCTCTCCTCAGCTTCTTCATTGTAGCTCTAAACAACTTGTCTTGTTACCATTCCTCATTTTGCATATTATTTTATCCATTTCAAACTTGTTAGCTAGATTAATTCCCTATTTGTTTGCTTTAAATTTATCTTGTAAGTTTTAAGTTTTTCGTACCCGTTTTCCTCATTATGAGGCCTACATTCTCAACTCATTTTCTGTCTGAATTTCTGCCATAAGGACTCATCATTATTCAAGCTATTTACATTAAGACTATTGCCCTTAATTTTTTTTTTATAATCGTTTCACCCCGAGCAAGGCATTTCACTGCCACTATTGGGCAGAGGGTTACATAGGGGGGAAAGTGGTGAGAAAGATTGGTTAGATATAGGAGAAGGAGGGTGATAGACGGGTAAGGATACCGAGAATAAGGGCTGGGTAGATGGTGAAAGTTTATGAGAGAATAGATGCAAGTTAGTGTGATAGGAGGTGTCTATTGACCTTACATTTAAACTCCTGGAGATTGTAGCTGTCGGGAAAGCAGACATCTGGAAGGGAATTCCACATGCGGGAAGCGCGAGAAAAGAAGCTGTTGGAGTAGAAATTACGGTTACATCTTATCTGTTTTACTGAAAAAGGGTGGGACCTAGTTGCTAATCTAGTATCTCGTGTAAATTCGTACATAAGTGGCACCAATGATCTAAGTTCATTAGAGCAGAAGCCGTGAAAGTATTTATAGAAGAGTCAGAGGAAGCCACGTCCCGCCGGTGAGAGAGTGGTTGCAGCCTGTCTGCCAAGTCAGTATCGATCACGTTACAGATTCTCCGTTGTTGCTATCAGAAATTGTTAGCTATCGTACTCTTCATCAGGTTTATGTCGATCCGGAGTTACAAGGCTGTTGTCAGTGGACACCCCTCTCTACGATTAGGAAACGTAGCCAGTGAAAACTAAGTAAGCTAAATAAAAATATACTTTTTACGACATAAGCTTTATTTAAGTAATACAATTATTATTTTTCCCAAAAATCTTCAGTGGTTTTTGGTATGATCAATAACTTTGCTTTTATATTTCAAGATAAAGATAAACCGTAAATGTTAAATCATTTTTAACAGTCTTTTAAAAAATATTGTCTTAAATTGAATGTTATGAAGACAAAGTTTTATAAGAAAACTAACGAGAGAAAACTGGCGAAAATTGTGAATGAATGAAAATGATTAACTAAGCAATAAATATTTCTATGAACACCAAGTCAGGAGCCGTACACTGACGTGCGGGCGTTACAGTGAAAGAGAAAAAAAATCATGCATCAGGGAATGTCGCAGAAAGAAAAAGAGAAACATGGAAATCAAGTATATATAAGATGACAATTGATCTTTCATTTAAACTTATGGAAATTGTACCTATCTGAAATTAAAACAATCAGAAGGGAGTTTTACAAAATGTAAATGCGAGAAAAGAACCTATTAGAGAAGAAGTAACGGTTACATTTAAATATTTCGACAGTAAAATTCGAGTTGAGTTCCGTTTATTTGCGCGCAAATGCGCTTGGCAAATATATGCATTCAGCAAATTTTCACCAACTCTCTATGAGATTGATAGCAGTGTAAACTATTGTCAACTGGACACTATTCAAAAAGAAGGAAAAATTTCGAACTTCAAAATTCATGTTCATATTGATTCCATACTCAAGATCTGCTTTTGACGCAATCTGTTAAAGAAAAGACCGGGGTGTAAAACCGCAGGCTAGGATTAAAAATTTAACTAATTTTCTTTTCTTGACAATTCCATTTACAATATGAATTGTCTTTGTTACTGTGTCCTTCTGCCTAAGTGATTATGTTGAGCAAGCATCAAATAAGATGAAGATACAAAGAAAGTAAAAACAAAAAAGCTTTTCCATATGGAAAACTAAAAAAGTCAAATAAAAAACGTGAATAATATAGAACCGAGAGATTTTTAGTACGTAATAACTGGGAAGAGCTCAACTTGATAACTTAACTTATAATGAAAGATATAATACTTTGATACAAGACAGGAGAATTTGTTTGAAAAAAAGAAAAGAGAACTAGACTCTTATGTGATATATGCCCCTTTTATATAGCAGCGCATACTGGACAATGTGAAAGTTAAAGAAGAAATTCTAAGCAACAGAAAATTGGTTAGACAGAAGGATGCTGAGTTTGCCATGAATCGAACATGTGAGCAGTAAAGATTTTTTGTTAGAACGTAAACAAAAAAGAAAGTTATATTTAGCATCAGCAAAAAGCAGTTGAAGTTTCTGAGAAAAACTATATGGATAGACGGATTGGAGAATCTGATACTCACAGTGGGGATAGAGAAAAAGGAAGGCAGAGGAAAACAACACCTGACATACATAATGGGCTTCAGCAAATGGATGGAAGAACAAGATATGTTCATAACAAAACTAAATATATTAATTGCTAAAAATGAGATGAAGATGTGGGCAGCAATAATCCCCAACATCCTGAAGGGATATGACACATGAAATGATGATTATTCTTAAAAATCTCTAAGATTTTTTTTAGATCTGACAAGCGTTTGTACAAACATGACTTGTTCTTAAGTTAAAATTTTAGTTGTGTATCATCCTGTGGAAATGGGAAAACTACCCTACAAATCCCACGACGTCTCTGGACATGGAAAAGCCCAGGAGGTGACACAAAAAACCAGATAGACTAAATAACTATAATCAGGAGATTCAGAAATGCAGGCGCCGACTGTCAAAAGCGACCACGTACCAGTCATCTGCAAACTAAAGGTGAAACTCCGGAGATTGAAGAAGCCTAGTGAAGCACCAAAACTGAAATACAACACGCTCGTGAATGACCTCAACCTACAGAAAGAATACACTAACAGCGTGAAAATCAAATACTAAGAACAAATTAGAAAAAACACTCGAAATGGGACTCACTAAGGGAAACAATATTGCTCCAAAAGAAATCAGGCTCAGGAGAAAAAACAAGTGGATGACTGAATAGATTCTTGACATGATGCAAAGAACGCAGAAAATGATATCAAAACATGGAATGGAGTACAGGGAACTACACAAGGAATTAAGGCGAAAATGCAGACAGGCTAAAGAGGAATGGCTCAATGACAAATGTGCAGAAGTAGAGAGTTTGAGCAGGAATAACAAAGCAGACATGCATAAAAACATAAAAGAACTGACAGGACAAAAGCCTGTTGTTCAACAGGATGTATAAAATCCAAAGATGGAACAACCATACTGGAGAAAGATGGGAAGAATATATAACAGCTCTTTTCCACGACTAGAGATAGTAACCGAAAATATACAAAGATGAGGACAGACCGGAAATGTTTAAACTGAAGTGTAATCTTAATAGCCAAACTGAATTGAAACAAAGCAACTGGACCAGACGGCATAGTCATAGAGCTGTTGATAGCCCTGGAATAATTTGACATAGAGAAAATTACAGAAGTAATAAATGAAATTTATAATAGTGGTGAAATACCAGATGACCTCAGCAAGTCGATCTTCATAGCACTGCCTAAGAAGCCAGGAGCAAACGAATGCTAACTCCACAAAACCACCAGTTTAATAAGCAATATAACAAAACTGATCGTCCAAATCATGATGAATAGAGCGAGAAGTAGAATCAGGCCAGAGATAGGACAAGAAGAAGGCGGTTTCGTCAAAGATATAGAAACAAAGAACGCCATATTGATGATTAGGATGCTCTCCGAAAGGGTTATACAAATGAAGAAGGACCTATATATGCGCCTTATTGATTATGTGAAGGCGTTTGACAAAATAAGCCACCAAGTATTGATAGTGATGCACGGCAGCCTTGACATATTTGGGAAAGACTGAAGAGTAATCACGAATCTTTACTGGCAGCAAACCGTTTGTATACGGACAAGTAATTAATTCAGCAGATATACAAAGATAGAAAAGGGCGTAAAAACAAAGATGTGTCTTTTTACCGGATCTGTTCAAGTTGTACAGCGAGAATATTTTGAGGACCTCAGAAGTTATGCCTGGATTCGTCATCGGAGACCACAATTTAAACAATCCAAGGTACGCAGTTGATACAGTGCTGATACCAGACACAGTATCTACACCGCATGCTCATATATATATATATATATATATATATATATATATATATATATATATATATATACTGATGGTGGAACACATGAGCACGTACACCCAGGTGGGGCTAAAACATGCTCAGCTTCAGCGATCGTGTGTTGTCCTATCATCGCTGACGACTACAGACCTACTGCTCTAGTGCAATATGACAGTTCAACCTCAAGTATCTATTCCCCGTTCCCGGGTACCATTTAGTATTATATTTTTCTCAGCTGCGTATCTGCCAACGGAGAGAGACGCAAATGGGCCGCCTTTTGACCGAGCCCAGAGACGTAACTGAGAGAAATCCCTAAATAGAGGGTGACTGATAATATTGTTGAGAAAAAAAAAAGAAAAGCAGTGAGGCCATCACGGCTAAAAATGGGTTGTGTGTTAGTTGATATAACTAAATACTGAAAGTCGTCCATATTTTTGTTGCTCCACTGGTGGTTATCAACAATGGGAGAAGATTGTGTTAATGTCAAAATTAGACACTTGCAGAAGACTACACTCGTTGTGATTTCGCGTGTTTCTGAAGTGCTCCTGAGTCATGACAAAAATATGTAACTCCAGCCCAATGGCAGTGAAGCAGCTGATAATGTATTTGGTTCTCAGCAAATGTTGCTGTGTTGGCAGATCAAATAATAACAATTATAATAATATTAGGTCCTTAAATAAGTTATTTCTTTTTTCCCAGAACTGCGGGCATGTAGTTTCAGATTGTAATGCATCAATGAAGAAGTACTAGAAACAAGGTTGAAATTCAGTGTACGGAATTTTGCCGAGGTGGAAATAATGTTGTTCTTCATAGCGTTAAATATGGCGAATTTCTTGTTAAAGAAAGTTTATTTGCCGAAAACTTTCCTGTACTGCTTTATTTAAGAAACATGTAGCTGAAGCACAGCGAATACTTGTTGAGACTTACGGCGAACAAGCTCTGTCGGAAACAACATGCAGAGATTTTAGACGCTTAAAAATAATGATTTTGATGTTGAACATAAAGAACACACTGGCGCAACGAAAATATTGAAGAGGAAGTATTAGAAGTATTGCTTCATGAAGAGTTATGTCAGGTGTAAGCTGACTTGCAGGGTCATTAGGAGTTGATTACACAATATTTTCGAAACTTATGATATCAATAAGAATGGCTCAAATGTAAAGATATTTAATGCCGTACTACTTGAAGCCGAGAGTCGTCAAACGGTGTCTTTTCACATGTGAACAGCTGATTTAAAGAGAGAAAAGGAAAGGTATGTTGCATTGTATAGTTAACAGCAATGAAAACTAGATACACTACAATAACACTAAGCATAGAAGATCTTGGGGTAAGCCCGGACATGCATAAACATCGGCGGCAAATGATGAGATTCTTGACATGATGGAAAGGAGACAGAAAACAATGTCAAGGTATAGAACGGAATGCAGAAAACTAGACAAAGAATAAGGAGCAACAGCAGTCGGATAAATGTGCAGAAATAAATTGAGTAGTAATAAGGAGACATGTTTAAAAAGTAAGGAAATTAACAAGACAAAAGACATGCTACTCAACAAAAAAACCAATGATAGTACGCTCATAATTTGAAAGAATAAATACTTCTTCGATAGGAAAAATATATACAAGATCTTATCCAGGACGAGAGAGAGGGAGAGAGAGGAAAGTTATATATATATATATATATATAGAATAAAAAAATGTGAGAAGCCGTGAACGTTTTCTTCAAAGTGTATATTTATTGTTTTTGTAATTATACATGTTATGAAATCTTAATTGTCCACTATGATATTTGTGACGCTACACGTGTTGAGACACAGAGAGAGAGAGAGAGAGACAGAGACAGAGACAGAGACAGAGAGATACGAAGGGACAGGCAATATTAAAATTCGAAGTGGGAGCTGCAATGGCCAAACTGAATAGAAAGAAACCAGCTGGACAAGGTCGCGTTTTAATAATGATGCCGACAGGCTTAGACGATTTTCGAAAAGACAAAATTAAAGAAATAATAATTGAAATCTGCAACATTGATGATATACCAGGAATTCTAAGCAGATCTATTTTTATAGCACTGCCTAAGAAGTCAGGTGCAAAAGAATGTGAACTCCACATAAATCAGTCAGATAAATCTCATCCTCGAATCCTGATGAATAGAGCGCGCAGCAGAATCAAGCCAGAGATAGGAAAATAACAGTGTGGTTTCTTCTAGAAGACTGGAACAAGGAACGCAATATGTATGTTTAGAATGTGATCAGAAAGGGCAATACAGATGTAGAAAGATGTGTGCCTCCGTTTCATAGACGCCACAATGGGATTCGACAAAGTACGTCACAAAAAATTGATAAGGATGCTAAAGACCCTAAACATATTCGGGAAAGTCGTATGAATAATCGAGAAACTATAATGGCAGAAAACAGCCTGCATACAAGCAGAAAACGAGTTCAGCAAGCATACAAATGCCGAAAGGGTGTAAGACAAGATGATATTCAACCTATATAGCAAGACTATTAAAAACATGTTAGAGTTCGTCCTTGGCGGCGATAATTTGAACAATATAAGATACGCAGATAATATAGTGCTACTAGCAGGCATGAAAAGGAAACTACAAGATTCCCTATAAAAACTAGATGAAGAAATGGGAAAGCTAACTGCATGGTTATCGGCAAAAAGATGAGCACAAAATACCAATTACACGCTGGGAATACCAAAAACAATCAGTTACAGAAATTTAAATACCTGGAAAACGTTTTAGCAGATGATAGAATTTGCGAAACAGAGATCCGAAGATTATGCATTCCATTAATTGAGTCGAGTATTGGGAGAAAGGAAAATGTTGCTCTTAACAAAAAAGAAATTACTGGAATATTATGTGATATATGATATAGTCAGTCAGTTAAGTGCCATACGTGAAACACGCTTGGGCGATCATGTCTCGAAAGAGACATGACTGACTGGGCAGAAGATTATCCTGCAGTAGGTTGCCACTGCTTTCTACAGTAGACTGGTTGCCGACCAAGGCTATAGAACCCAGTCTATCCCTTTATTTGACTCATAGCTTAAAAGGGAAGACATGTATTATGTTAGTATATAGTAATAAGTAGGGGATCAGTTTTATATTGTCATGAAGTAATAAATTGATCCCCCATTTTATGCCCAGTAGAAGCCTTAATCATATGTTCAACTATTATATTCAGTCAGTCAGTTAAGTGCCACACGTGAAACACGCTTGGGCGATCATGTCTCGAAAGAGACATGACTGACTGGGCAGAAGATTATCCTGCAGTAGATTGCCACTGCTTTCTGCAGTAGACTGGTTGCCGACCAAGGCTATAGAACCTAACCTGGTCTAGGATTTGACTCAAAGCTGGATGATAATGAAATGGGTTTTATTATTAAATATTAATTAGTGGGTGATCAGTTTATTAGTTCATAACAATTGAAAACCGTTCTCCCACTTTATGCCCAGTAGATGCCTTAATCATGTTTTAAGCTATTATATTCAGTCAGTCAGTTAAGTGCCGTAAGTAAAACAAGCTTAGGCGATCATGTCTCGAAAAAGACATGACTGACTGGGCAGAAGATTATCCTACAGTAGGTTGCCATTGCTTTCTGCGGTAGACTGGTTGCCAGCCAAGACGCAATATGTCCTGTTATTTAATCCATAACTGTTAATTAATCCAGAATCTGTCCTGTTATTTAATCCATAACTGGAAGGTAGAGGCGGATTAATACATTTCCCAAGGATATTTGTGCGTAAGTGAATGCAATGAATTGAACTGGAATTCGAACTCGGCTCCCCGATTTCTCGTTCCGAGCCTATATCCACTGCACCACAACGCACATCCTATATGATATAGTAAGCTCACCAAAAATTAAGGAAATACATAAATCAACCGAAATGTGGTTCTACAGGAGGATTCTGAGTATACCATTGACCGAACATGTGAGCAAAAACGGGATTTTTGAAAAAATGGAAACGAAAAGGAACCTAATACTTAACATCAGCAAAAACAGCTGAAGTTACTGGGACATGTAATGAGGAAAGTGGGATTGGAGAATCTAATGCTAACTGAGGAAATGACATGCATGGAAAAGTAAATCGTAAAATACTTGATGGGCTTGAGCAAACGGATGACAGAGCGGGGTCGGAAGTAGTATCAGGAGAAAGTGTTTTAAGAGCTACTAGAAATAAGAAGTTGTGAAAGGACGTGATCGACTACGTCCTGAAGGGACACGGCACATAGAAATACTTGGTGTTCCACTTGCTGTCTTCATGTATATCATGACAAACATTCCTTTCACTTTCACTGATGAAATAAATTAATAATCATTAACATATATTATACCATCCTCCATTCACTCCTCCATGTGTCTCGTAAATTATCAGTAGAATCGCTGTTTTTTTTTCTACATACATATTTGATCATTTCGTATCATCCATCCTTCAATGCACTTTATAGATTTTCTCTATACAAAAAACGGCGAAGGAAAATGTGTGTAATGAGAAATCAACCGATTCCAATGCTGATAATTTTCTGTTACTGAATTGTTTGCCCTCCCTCTTCAAAGAAAATGACTTATTTCTATTTTTTTCTTTCCTTTAATGAATCAGACTTTTTGTTTTGGTAATGAAAACAAGTGTCTCTCTATATATGATATAAATTAATCATATACTTTCATACTTAAATCTAATTAAGTTGAATGAAAAAATACAAGCTGAAATATACACATAAACACACACACACACACACACACACACACCTACATATATATATATATATATATATATATATATATATATATATTTGTGACCGCTGTTAACCAAAAACCCCTCTACACTCTAACTCAGGGCCTTCGCCATTTGGAAAAACAATGTCGCTGACGTGATGTAGAGTCTCTATAAGAGATCCTGTGTCGAAATGTTCATCCGACACCTTTGGATTTTGAAAATTTTCTTTAATTTATATTGGCTCTGTATTCTTAATACATTGAGCTCTCTGCCTGCATCACTTTTTAATATTAAAAATTTTAAATATTGATTAGGATCAGGTTCTTGGAATTTACCTTCCTACTCTTCCACTTCGGATTAAAGAAAAACAACAAAAGAAAAATATATATATTTATATATACATAAATTTATAAAAACAATATAACTTGTGTATATACATACATATGATTGTAGGGAAGAGGACATATATTGAAGAAATTATGTACATGTTCTAAAACATAATTTATAATACATATATATATATATATATATATATATATATGTATTATAAATTATGTTTTTATATATATATATATATATATATATATATATATATATTAGGGAAGAGAACATATATAGAAGAAATTATGTACATGTTCTAAAACATAATTTATAATATATATATATATATATATATATATATATATTATAAATTATGTTTTAAAACATGTACATAATTTCTTCTATATATGTCCTCTTCCCTACAATCATATGTTTGTTTCAGTGATTGGATTTAAACACTTCCTCAGGGGAAACAAACGTTTGGAATCATAAACGTTTGGAATCATTTGGTTCGTTGTTGTCGTAGGGGTTGTTTGGAGTTATTGGTTATTAAGTGAATGTCTCGTTATGATCGTTAGCCTTTTGAGGAATTTGGTGTGTAAGTGTGAAATTGTTGATTAATGGTATTATCTGTTGGAAGGTATGTTTTATCTTTTTGTCGGTTGTGTATATCTTTTGGTTAGGATTTCTAAGGGGGCGCTGTTGAGTGATCATTTTTATGGTCGCCTATCATTTAATTGGTTGATGTCTGCTGTTAGTGGACCAAATTCATGTATTTACTTTGATCCTGTGTCTAGGTTTTCATAGACGTGATAGGGGTTGGGTGTTTTTTCTTTCCAATTTAGATTTTTTCGGTAATATATATATATATATATGCCCCTCTTCTCCTCTTTCTTCCTTCTTTTTCTTTCTCTCCTTCTTTTCCACTTTCTTCTTTTTTCTTTTCTTCTTTTTCCTTTTATTCAAGTTTGGAGTATAATACTATTTAGGCAAAGTTATTTCAAGAAATCTAAATTTGTATTTTTTGGGAAGTAAATGCGAATTAGCGTTTTATCAGTTTTTTATTTTTGTGTAAAGTTGTATGCTTAATCTTAATTTTAAGTTTAGAGGGTCGGTTTTTTCTTTTAATTTTTTTTTAATCCTCTTTTTTCTATAAATTGTCGTTTGGAATCTTATTTAATTCTTTTAATTTTTTTATATATATTTTATTCATTTAGATATTTTTTCAGGCATTAGATCTTATTTTAAGGATTTATTACATCGATTTTTCTGTAGCATTTTTTATCTTTTATAATAATAAAAATATTTATTCAAATTCCCAGTATTTTTGGGGTGATTGTAGGGTTAGATCTTACGTGTGCTTACAGTTTATTTTTGTGTATGATATAATTATTCTGAAGTAGTAGGTTTAAA
>JBBBDQ010000428.1:8680000-9032500 GCA_037127315.1 Ascarosepion bandense | reverse complement strand
ATGAGCCATCTTCAGAGAGGTAGTTTAAACTGAAATATTATAAAATACACCATCACCGACTATTTTATTTTGTGTTGACTTAAAACTCCGCTTGGCAGCGGCAATAGTTACTAAAAATAATAAACGCTGTTCTTAAGTTTGCGATGCGGTTTTATGACGTCACACCGCGGGATATCGCGAAATGACAACAAAACCATGTAGTCAAATGCAATTTAATATGTTATTTCCTGTTTTAAAGTTGATTTTATTGAGTGTTGTTTGTCTTGATTTGATGTACATGGCCTCCAATATCTGCAGGTTCCTCTTACTGTGTGTATGAGTAAGGATCACCGTATTGTTGACCAAAATCTGTCTGATATTACCTACATGTTTATGTTTTTCAGAGAAATGTTGTTTAATAGTACTCTGATCAGAAAGATGACATGTAAGTCTACGGGAGAGCGTGGTTGTAGTAAAACCAATATATGTACTAGGTTTTTGATTAGTATCAGAGATGCAATCTCTGAATGGGCATGTAAATTGGTACACTACATTGTTTTTTTGTAAAGAATTCAGTTTAGTGCTTGTTGGGTTATTACAGACTATGAGGTCAATTGTTTTAAACATTTTATAATATATAATGAGTTTAATTTGATTATTACTTTCGACTGGCTTAACATTTCTACCTATTATGATTTTGAGAGTTTTTTCATCTTGTTTATAATTATTATGTATTTGGTTGCAATAGTATAAGTTAATAGTGTTATGTTTATTTTGATGTAAAACATTAAAACATTAAAAATATAATAAACACGGCAGATATGAAAACTGGATTATCATTAAAAGATAGAAAGAACAAGTATATGTTTAACAATACATAGTAGTGAAAAATAAATAACATCCTTTGAAAGAATTGTGAATGAACACAATGAATGAAAGATTGAGAAAAAGAAAGCAAAATAGATACAAAGTACGCATGATAAATATTGTGAAGTGAAAAGAAACTATTGGATTAAGTTTAATGTTCAAAATAACGTAGAAGATTTTACGCAAATATGAATAAAGAATTGATAAATGATAAAGGCGAGTTTGTAAGACAGATATCTTATAATAAATGAATAATTCAAATACATACATATATATATATATATGTATATATATATATATAATCATATGAAACATGAAAAAGGATAATATATTATCTTATTAATATATATTATCTTATTAAAAAGAACTGCAGATGACTAATGATAAAAGACTAATAATGTTTTCTATGAGGAAAAATGTTGGATATCTTTTAACAATGTAGAGAAATAATGAAAATCATAAACTATAAAAATACAAAATAAAAGCCGATAAAATTGTGTTGAGGAAAAAATGACTTAAAAATACGGATTATAAAAAAGAAATAATCAAAGAAATAAAGAAAACATGAAAGTGAATAAAAAGTTCTAAATCAGATAAACGATAAAGAAATGAAATTCTGCAAAGAAAGAAAGAAAGAAAGAAAGAAAGAAAGAAAGAACGGAAAAAGGAAATTATTCCATTATTTAAAAAAATTATATCTTACGAACAACGAAGAAAAAATTGGAGGTAAAAAAAATACCGATGAACAAATAAGTAAGGAAAACTGATTTTCTATCTAACAAAAGACTGAAAAACGTCTCATAAACAAAGAAAAATTGCCCTACAAATAATGAATACGAATATAAATAATGAAATAGAAATAAAGAAAATAATGAAGCAAACAAAAATTACAAAATCTGATTAAATAAAATAAAAGTAGTACGTTATATAAAGAAAGAGAATACTGGAAATGCAAAAAGAAAGAAAGAAAAGGTTTTATTTAAAAGAATAAAACGGGGAAAATATTTCGTATAAAGAAGTAGAGAAGAACGCAAGATTCGTATCATAAACGAATAATGTTACACATTGGAGAAGGAAAGACGAAGGGGAGATTAATGTCTCAAAAACAAAAAGAAGAGTAAAAAAGAAAATTATTCACCGATGTCTTTAATTATTTTTTTCAAATTAAACAGAAGAGATAACTGTAAAGATAAGCAAAACCAATGTCCAATAAAAAGAATGATGTCTGGTCAAGAAAGGTGAGATACGTAGGAAAGAAGAAACATACTGGAGGAAAAACATTTACTATTATAAATATTTCCAAGAAAAATAATACTATTGAATAAAAAAGAGAAACAAAGATATCCTAGAATGAGCGATAGCGTATAGTAATCAATAAAGAAAGTCAGAATCGTGATGAAGATTAAAAAAGAGTTCGTAAAATATTGAAATATTTTCTTTAAATTTTACGTCAAACCAACTAATGTGAAACTGAGTTACTGACAGAAAATAAAGTTAAATACGAAAAAAATCATTATGTCAGACAGGGAATGATAAAGACATGGATAAAAAAACAATAGATGAAATTATTTTCCAATAATAAATAAAAAGAAGCTAAGGAGAAAGTTGGAAGCAATTTATTCATGGTGAGCTGGAAAAGCGGACATAAGAAGTTTTTGGGAATATCAGTGACGGTGGTAAAGTAGAAACTGCAAGAAAAGTTGAAATGAAGAGCGCAGGCTTTTTGCCTCTGTCATAAGTAATTTAGATTCGGTGAAATAATCATACAATATGGAGAAGAGAGAAACTAGAGGAAAGTGCTGGATGTAAGCACAGGCTTCGAAAAGCAGGAATAATGGAGAGCAACGATGGAAAATGAACAAACACCGCAACCGAACACACCAGCATCTAGTTAGGCCACCAGCCAGCCAACCGACCAAGCAGCTGCCGGCATGAATTCAGGCAAGAGGCTTAGCAGTTCGATGTACAAATTAGTTGGCATGTCAGTTCAATTTCTCTCCGTTCGTCATTGCAATTACGATATCGAGTAGGATTTTATCGTGCCGGTGATAACGGAAGTGAACACTTCGTCTACAAAAGGTTACTAATGCCGTTTGTTAATACGATAGGCGAAAGAATCTTCAGGTCACTTAGTGGTTTCTTCTTTTGGTTAAAAGAAAAATGTCTAAAAGCTAGATTGTGCTTGTTGCGTTTATTCATGTAATTATCTCCCAAAAGTGATTGATTTTGTC
Organism: Ascarosepion bandense; assembly: GCA_037127315.1. Lineage (NCBI taxonomy): Eukaryota > Metazoa > Mollusca > Cephalopoda > Sepiida > Sepiidae > Ascarosepion > Ascarosepion bandense. Next base: position 9,029,423 of record JBBBDQ010000428.1, on the reverse strand, counting down.
CAGTTGAAACATTCTAAATGAATAAGTGTGTATGCTGTATTAGACATGTACAAATATATACATCCACATAATTTCAAATGAATTTGCTACCCAACGTGAGTAATTATATATATATATATATATATATATATATATATATATATATATATATATATATATATATATATATATATATATATATATATATATATATATATATATATATATATATATATGTGTGTGTGTGTGTGTGTGTGTGTGTGTGTGTTTTTAAAGCCAGGTTATAATGATGTCTTAGAGTGGTCAGTAGCAACGATAGAGCGTGTGAAAATGAAATTTATTAGAGCTTGATGATTGCGTTTAGCCTGATATATATATATACATATATATATATATATATATATATATATATATATATGAAAAACTACTAAAAAGTTGTAAGTTTAAAAATGTATTTTTTGACAGTATATATCTATTTATTTCTATTAATATAGTTGATATTTCAGACAGTGTTCGGCCTTTCTTCAGAAACAAATAATTTGAAAATTTAAATTAGAAACGTTTTCGCGGCGAGCATTCGCGGAAAGATTGTTTACATCACGTGAGGCAGAAAGCGAAATATTTTTTAAAAATATTTGTAAACGTAGACCTATCTTTATCAATACATATAAATGTTGTTTTAACTAAAATTTTTGTTTTAAAGAAAGTCTTTCCTATACATATTATTAAGACAGTATACGTGGATCATCACTATGTTATATATATATATATATATATATATATATATATATATATATATAAACAGTGGTTTTCTCTGATGAACAAAGGATATAAATTCGATTACTCTCTGTAATAGCAAATATCAATTCAAATATATGTACACACGAATAATGATATTTATAATAAGAATCTCTGTCTATCATATTCTCTCTCTGTGTACACACCCCCTCGACACACTCATACACACACTCTCAAGCACATACACATACACACACACACACACACACACATATATATATATATATATATATATATATTGTTATGTGCTAAGTGTAACAAAAGAAAATAAAATAATGATTGACCAAAACTCAGAGTTAAAAATCACATACAAATATTTAATTTACAAAAATATTAAATAAAAATATTTACAAATATACATTTTTGCATTCAAATAGACAAACAGCTTTTGCATTCGAGACAGAAAATTGTTAACGTAATATTCACTCACAAAAAATGAACTAATTATCCTTACAATCAAAATTATGATTCGTTTGTAAATAACTACAAATAGATGCTAAGATGTAAAAAATAAAACTAGTCAATCGAGCAATCAAACTACTGAAATGAAAAAAATATCTTCGAAAAAACATTGTCACCTACGGACTGAAGATAAAATAACCGAACATTTTACTTCCTAGCAAACGGTCGGTTTGCATTTTACATCTTTTTTTCAATTAACAGAGTTCTCTTAATATTGCCAAAATTCGTAACGCATGTATGAATATGCTTCAAATGAAATGCGACCACTCCGATTCTATCTAAAACAATTTCTTGTTGTGGCTGAAGTATTTTACTGACAGTATACTACATATACAATATCCCCTAATTTGTGGGTACTTCTCGCCAATGGACTGTATCAGATTGGCATCCAGCCATTGCCTAAGCAACTACTCAATTTTTATTTAAAGAAAACATGATAAAAATCAATTCCAACCCCACCGTTTAATCGGCGACATTTTACTTACCCCCATGTGATACGATTAGTGAACACCATTTCAATGACCTCACCGTTTCTTTCTTTTCATAGTATTTTGATTTTCTTTTCACTTGAAGCAAGGCAGTGAAGTTCTTAAAACACAAGCGGTTAATGGTTATAGAAGAATGTTTTGCATAATTTTTATACTTTTATTATACGTGGAAACTCTTCGACGCACAAATTTTGCTTATCGTCAGTGTTAAGGATATGCTTACTCTCCCCTTCACATGTCATAACATTGCTTTTTTTCACTGATAATGAGATGTTGGCTACCAACACGCGTTGAAAAATTTGCTTATCGTCAAGTAATGTTATATGTTCCCTACCAACATTAAATACTCACACTTCAATCAATGTTTGTAGTGGATGCTCATATTTGAGTATTTTATTTATTATACAGTATATTTTTTCGTTTACGTTCTTGAATCTAATTAAAGAAAAAATTTCGCACTCTTGGAATATTCGAACCTGCCACCCTCTTGACAGAGGGGAAAATCTTATTCGATCTGACACGCCTCAACCATCTCGGACCTAGTCCACCCTTAATTCAATGCCGGCTCAATATGACGTCAAGTTTTTGTCAGGTCATTATCTTGATTCATTTTAACTTTCGAAAAAGGAGTCGTTGTTTGTGTATTACATTTTTAACGATGATTTAAATTATTTATCTGTTTTTCTTTAAATATTGTATTTATTTATAAACAAAAGCAATGTCTCAGAGATGTCTTGTAACAAATTGCAAAGGGAATTATAAAAACAGCCAAAAATTTCATGAATTTTCTTTTTCAGAAAATAAAGAATTCAATTATCTGACTTTTGGATTTGTAGTACGAAAAGAGGCAATTTTAGCTACTAAATTCAGCAGAGTGAGTATTTTTTTTAATCATTTCACCCCGAGCAAGGCAGAAATGTCACTGATAAGCTGGGGGCTACATAACTGTAAAAAGATTAATTAGAAAAGCGTGAGGAGTACAAACTAGTTACAAAGGAGCAATAGAAAGCTGAGAATGCAGGTGCGATGACAGATACACAGGTAGAGAGAAGGGAAGGTTATACGGGGATGGGGAGAGAGCTAGAATCCAGTGGTTAGTAGATGAGTATTGACTTTGCATTTAAATTCCTGAAGGTTGTAGCCGTCAGGAAAGCAAGAATGTGTGAGCGAGTTCTACAGGCGGGAAGTGCGAGAGAAGTGCCTTTCTGGTTAGCAGTGTATTATCACAATATAAGAATGTTGTACGTGTTATGCCAACTAAATTTCTTAAATCTGGGAACTGAGCTAGTTAAACGTATAGTAATTGATTTCTAGGAGATAGGCCTTACACTATTATCAATCATGACAGATAATAATGTTATATATTAAAAAAAATTCATCTTTCTTTTGATTTTCTATAAAGCATTCCATTGTATATCCACACCCATTTATGAAATCTCGACCTCTTTTTCCTATTCGTCTCAGTTCATATATTAAAATGTATAGAAACAATTGACTTGGTCAAACAGATTCAAGTAAATGCATGCTGTTCCTAAAATTTTTTCACAATGGAAATTATGAATCAGATAGTATTCAGTGTGTCCCATGTTGTACCTAACAGAAGCATCATGCTTTTGAATCTCGGTCAATTCTAAAATAATGTTAAAAATTACCTCAAAAGCACTTCTACTGATATTGAAAGGCAATATGTTAACTAAGTTCTTCAAATTTTTAATGAGCACACTATTCAGGAATTATTACATTTAGGAAAACAAATCCACTGTTTTTATGTGCTGTGTTGTAGAATTTGCTATGTTTGTAAAAGATATTTTTATTAGAAGATTTGTTACTAATTCTGTTTTAAAGTGAGAAGGGTATATGCCTGATGATTACTTGAGGGTCGTTATATTTAGGTTGGATGTATTTCGGATTAGCGTTAGTTTTTAAGTAAGAAGACTAAATCATGTGTTACATCTAGGAAGTCTACCTTTTTTAAAATTAGTTTTGATAGTTACCTTAAGATTAAGAATTTTCAGTTCCCTATGTATTAGTTTTCTTATTCTAACATTTGTGGATATTTTTACCACCATAAGACCATCACCCTTGTACAACCCTATGTCCTCAATATTTATATTGTTATACACTGTCACGTTATACAGAATAAATAGGCCAACAAAATTTGAGGACTCAGTGGAGTCTAAAAATCCCATAATAATTTAAGCCTAAACCAGCTAGTCGTAAATCGCCCAAACCTATCTGCGTTACCTTCACAAATATACGAGGTATTCGCAGTAACTTTAATAGTGTAGAGTCTTTCCTTCTAACTAACTCACCCGATATCTTAGCTATATGTGAGACTAACCTTGACCCTTCTATCTCCTCTTCAGAGCTGTTCGTTCCTGGTTACCTTCCTCTCTTCAGGAAGGACTCCAATGTCCATATGCATGGGCTTGGTGTATATGTCAGCGAACAACTCCCCCTAGCCAGGGTCACATCTCTTGAATACCCTGATCATTCCTTCATGTGCTTCCGTCTCTTACTTCTAAGCTCGGTTAGCTATCTCTTCTTCCTCTACCGCTCCCCCTCCTCCTCTGACTGTACGTTACTTGATTGCATCTCGACTAACATCGACAGGGCCATTTCTTCTCACCCATCTGCCCATATATTTGTGTTTGGCGATTTTAACGCCCACCACACCAAGTGGCTTGAAAACTCAGCCACCGACCTTGCTGGGATCCGCACCATGCACTTTTCAATAGCCCAAGCTCTAACGCAAGTGGTGGACTTCCCCACGCGTTTCTCTAAAAACCCTAACGGAAGGGACTCTTTACTCGACCTTTGTTTTACCTCCATCCCAGATTCCTGCACTACCAGGCAACTCTGCCCCCTTGGAAACTCTGACCACGCCGTAGTCTCCGTAAACATATCAATCCGCACTAACTCTACCCAAGAAAACCAGACCAGCAGAATATCATAGTGCTACCAAAGAGCCGACTGGGACTCGTTCAGGGACTTCCTCTGCGACGTCCACTGAAACAACGTCGTTGATCTTCCTGTCGAAGATTATGCCTCCGAAGTCTCCTCTTGGGTTAAGGCTGGCATCGATGCTTTTATCCCTGCCAGAAAATTCCAACTAAAACCTAATTCGTCCCTCTGGTTCTCACCCGCTTGCTCGGCCGCTATTGCCCACCGGAACCATTTCTTCCGGCTCTATCGAAGCTGCTCGTCGAACCAAAACAGGCACCTTTTCACCTCAGCACAGAACAAGTGTAAAAAAGTACTGAACGAAGCCAAGAGGGCGTTTGCTACCAGAATTAGGCAACGCATAGCATCCTCTAAGTTTGGCTCCAAAGATTACTGGCGTCTCTGCAAAAGCGTGCTCAGCAGGAACAAGACTTCAATAATCCCACTAATCAATGAATTTGAAGTTCTCACCTCCCCAGCCGACAAGGCTGTATGCTTTGCCCGTAAATTCTCAACCAATTCGACACTGGACTCGTTAGGAATACCTACACCAGACTTCCCACCCAGAACTAAGGCTCAACTAAATAACGTCCACATTTCACCCTCGCTGGTTGCCAAGATAATTGCGCAAATTGACCCACACAAAGCGAGCGGCGGTGACGGAATCCCAGACATAGTACTGAAGAAATGTGTCCCAGAACTCTCCTCTGTCCTCTCTAAACTCTATAACCTCTGCCTATCTGCTTCCTGCTTTCCTGCCTGTTGGAAGTCCTCCTGCGTAGTACCTATATTTAAGAATTCTGGCGAACCCTCGGACCCCGCCAATTACCGTCCTATTAGTCTCCTTCCAATCTTTGGCAAAGTTTTCGAAGCCATTATCAACGCCGAGGTGATTCAGCACCTTATGACCAACGGGCTTCTCTCTGACAAACAGTATGGGTTTCGCTTCACCAGGTCTACTGCTGATATGCTAACGACCATTACCGAGTACATATACCAGGCACTCGACAAGAATGGTGAAGCCCGAACCGTTGCCTTGGATATCTCCAAAGCATTCGACAGGGTCTGGCATGCTGGCCTCTTGTGCAAACTTCGGAGCTATGGGATAACTGGACATCTGTTTGACCTCATCCAGTCCTTCCTCTCTAACCGCACATTAAAGGTGGTATTAAATGGGCATGCCTCCCAAAACTACCAGACGAACGCGGGCGTCCCTCAAGGTTCTATCCTAGGCCCCACGCTCTTTCTGATCTACATTAATGATCTCCCCGACACCATTAGATCCCAAGTTGGCATGTATGCCGACGACACAATGATCTACTCCCGCATCGATCAGAAACCAGGTCTGGATGACAAAGTGAACCTCGCTGCCGCACTTGAAAGGGACCTCCAATCCGTAGTGACCTGGGGTAGGAAATGGTTGGTAAATTTCAATGCCTCCAAAACAAAGCTGTTATCAACTAACCACCATAGACAATCGCATCTACCTCCCATTAGCATGGGACAGGCTAGCCTCCCAGAGAGTAAAATACTACGCCTCCTTGGCCTTACACTCTCGGCGGACCTCAAATGGAATGACTATATTGAATCCATTGCCAAATCTGCTGCTATGAAAGTCGGTTCTCTGTGCAGGGCCCGGAAATTTTTCCCACCTGAAACTATTCTGCACATATACAAATCTACCATCCGCCAGTGTATTGAATATTGCTGCCATGTCTGGTCAGGTGCCCCTGCTGCTCTCCTTGGGCTTCTTGACAAAATACAAAGGAGGATCTGTAACGTGGTTGATACTGACTTGGCAGACCGGCTGCAGCCGCTCTCACACCGGCGTGATGTGGCTTCCCTGTGCCTCTTCTAGAAATACTTTCATGGCTTCTGCTCCGATGAGCTTAGATCACTGGTGCCGCCTAAGCACGAATTTACACGAGATACTAGATTAGCAACTAGGTCGCACCCTTTTACAGTTAAACAAATAAGATGTAACCGTAAATTCTACTCCAACAGCTTCTTTTCTCGCGCTTCCCGCCTGTGGAACTCCCTTCCACAAGTCTGCTTTCCCGACAGTTACAATCTCCAGGTGTTTAAATGTAGGGTCAATAGACACCTCCTATCATATTAACTCCCAACTATTCTCACAACACTCACATCTACCCAACCCTCATTCTCGGTATCCTCACCCGCCTATCACCCACCCTCTGTTATTTCCTATATTTAACCAGCCTTTCTCCACTCTACGTAGCCCCCTGCACAGTAGTGGCAGTGACATGCCTTTCACGGGGTGAAACGCTTATAAAAAAAAAAAAAAAAAATAGGTCCTCACATTTATTTTTTTCTACTCTTCATTGTTGTGGATGAGTATCAAACATTTTGCCCTCATGATTATTATCCATTCCTTGTTAGTTAGATCAGAAAACTCCATTGCAAATTCTAATGCCAAAGTGAATAAATTTTTAGAAATAGAAGGCTAATAATTAATGATGCAATAAAATTGTTTTTATTATAAACTCATATTATTGCTTCCCCGACGACTACAATCTCCACTAGTTTAAATGTAAGGTCAATAGACACTTCCTAACACACTAACTCGCTCCCATTCTTTCAAAAACTCTTCCCATCTGCCTAACCCTCATCCTCGGTATCCTTACCCATCTATCACCTTCCTCCTGACATTTCCTGTGTCTAACCACTCCTTCTCTTTACCGTCCCCTATGTAGCCCCATGCGCAATAGTGGCAGTGGAATGCCTTGCTTGGGGTGAAATGATTAAAAAAAATGTTTGCCTAATTTTGCGGAAGTTGCAGAATATAATGTGACAGTCATTCCGGTTGCGTCTTACATGGTCACGAAAACCAATCATGACGAGGTCCGGAACATTGTCAGGTTTTGTACTGTCAATTCTGTTCTTCTTCTTCTTCCCAATTACATAAGTTTTTCAAGTTTTCAAATTTACAAAACTTTTCCCAGGATCTGACCTTCTTTAACCGCCTCAAAAGTTTTCCACAGACGTGTTATGACTACCTATATTTTTCACTTCCATCGGCCGTAAAATCCAAAATCTTTTAACGGTGTCTTTCTTAGTTACACAATGGCGGCCAATGACAACCTCGCCTGGCCCAGAGCCCTCAGCTGCAAAAGCATATTTTCCCTTTTAGTCGCTTCTCAGCAATATTTTCAAATTTTCCAAATATTGTAATAAATATTCTGTTTTCAGCTTAAGTTACTAATACTACTAGTAGTAATTTTTTCACTCTGTCATACGAACATACTATTATATTTTTTTCACATGCAATATTATAGCATTATATATTTTCTCCCCGTGCAATATTATAGTTTTGTATTTTTCTACATGCAATATTATATTATCATACTTTTCCGATATAACAAAATAGTGTTATATCCCTCCCATGGCCGTCCTATATTTAAATCTTTTAAAGGACATTAAAATCCAAAACTACTATTTTTTGCAAAGTTAACTTCTCCTTCTGGTTACGCTTATACTTTTTCATGCACTAATTTACACATGCAACAAAAGTTCTTTATTGGAAAGTCTCTTCAGACAACTTGAAAAAGTTCATTTTTCTTTCTTTTTTTCTGATAGTTTGACGCATACAATTTCATCGGAAGTCCTTTATAAAAGGTCTCTGGAAAAAGTTCCCTTCTCATTCCTGGTTCTGCCTATATTTTATTCAAGCACTAACAATCTAAGCTTCCAATTTCATCAAAAACTTATGTATTAAAAAGTCTCTTCTGTCAATCTGAAAAAGAATAAAAAAATATGGGTGTTTGTGTATGTGTGTTGGTGGAGATCTTTTTTTTCATGACTTGTTCTTCTTGGACATTGATCTTTTCTGCTCCGCTGGGGTTGGTTCCTCAGGAAAGTGAACACTGTATGGTAACTCCGTTTTTTTTTTGTTTTTTTTTCAGTGCAACTTGCCAAAATTAACTTTCGACCGATTTCCGTTTACATTTCCATATTACTCTACACATTACAGTAATAAATATTAAATTACCTATTACGGCTGACCAATGTATTAGGGTTTTTCTTAACATCTACCCAGACCATGCCTTAACGTGATATTGGGGTAATTCTTTAGTATCGGATTCAGTATTTCTAAATTATTGTCTACATTCCTGTTAACGCAGTTAAATTCTCACTTAATTATTCTCTCATATTATCTTTTCAACTTCCAGTTCAATTTCTCACCCACTTTCGTGCTCTTCTTCTTCATACTATCAACTCTATTTGATTCATCAACCACATCACACTTGACCCCCGACAGGTCTTTTAACTTAGCTGTAAATTTTCCAAGGGCTAATATTTTTTAAAATACATCTATTTGCTTTAAGCCCTCTCTTTGTTTTGTCAACAAAGAGAATATATTTGCTTTTCTCCTTCCTTTTTGCTGTCTTTCTGTCCACCCAAACATGAATCCTAGCAACAGCAGTCCCTCATTAATATCTCTACGAGGCCCCCACCATCTCTTCTCCTTCCTCATTGCTGTCTTTCTGCCCACCCAAACATGGTAGCAGTCCCTCATTGATATCTCTACGAGGGCCCCCATAACCTCTTTTCCCATAGCGGGGTCTCTTATATCTATCTTTGTATGGGCATCAAAACTAACACCTTTTTATGAGGCATTTATTTACAAAATGACCTATCTGCCGCACCAACAACAAAGTAATTGATTTTTATTTATACGGGCCACCCCAACTCTTTTTTCCGGGGTGTCCCTACTTCGTTTCCCTGGTTCGAATGTGGAGGATTCAATTGTTCCTTTTCTTATCGCGGGTGCTGTCTTCTTTAGTCCACGCCATTTAGCCACATGCCCCCTACCTCCGCATCTAGTGCATCTTTCTTGTAGGTGATCCGGGGACAAGCCCCACTTGGTGGGAGAGTCGGCCGCACGGTGGCCCTTATACTGGCACGTCCAACAAAACAGAACCTATCTGCCCGGCGTAGGTCTGAAAATCTGTGCCTGAGGCCCTACTCCTTTCTATTGGGTTCCTCCTCATATTCCTTCTCTTCTTCTTTCTCCCATTTATATTATAACAGGGGTCTGTGTCCAACGATGTTTTGCTTTATTTCACACCCCCTGGGTTTCCCTGGCCAGTGTTACCGCCGCCGCCAGTCATACGGAACATTCTTTTAAATCATTGTGTCGGATGCCCTCATCTTGTAGCACTCCGACGTACAAGTCCACCAACTAGACCTGGATGGCCACATTCTCTGCGACATCCGACAAGTAGGCCAGAAAGATTAGTTTCTCTGTTCTTTTCCATAATTCTTCTCATGGTGTCTATGGCTATCACTTCATTGGCGTATTCCTCTACTAATCTTTAACTTAACCTCTGCCATGTCACCTGAGTTTCTTTCTCAATAACTGGCCTATAAATTCCGACGATTCCCCCGTCGCAGTGTGGAATGCCACGCGCACCGTCTCTCTTTCCGTCAGCTCAGATCATTTGGTTTTTGTCTACGGCCGCGAACTAACTTTTTAACTCTTTCGCATCCCCCGAAACCTCGGTACACTTCATCCCCCACTAAATCCCTAAATCCTCTAACTGGTGGTTGTTTCGATTTGAATTCGATGTCATCTAATAATTGCTCCATCTCGTCAAAACCTGCCATTCTCTGTTTCCCCGTAATCAGACATTTAAGTAATTAAACATAACATGAAGGAAATCGATCCACTGAAAAAATGGCAGCAAATTCAATTTCAGGGACAAAAAAAAATCTCTTACCTGATGCCTGCTCTGGGTTGATTCTTGTTTGTTTCTACATTTTCAACGAAATCTGCTTCTCTTCTTCCCTCTCTCTGAGCGTTGTGAACCCGATTCTTTTGGTTCTCGCTCGGTGGTTATTCACGGTCTCACAGTAGCTCTTTCTTTTTCTTTTTGTGTAGCAACCCAGGGTGTATCCCCGGTCCCGGCAACCAGATGTGACGGTCGGTCCGGCTGCGTGTAACTTGGTTACGGAAACCAATTATAACGAGGTCCGGAACCTGGATCAAGGTTTATACTGTCAATACGGCACCAATTATTACGACGAACTCCGGTCGCTAGTCGTGATGGCCTCGTCACAATAGCTGGTTTTCGAGTAGTCTCTTACAACGGTGTTCCTTCTTGCCCACGCTGTGAATTTTGATCTCAAGTATAACACGTTGAATTCCCTGTAGCTGTTTCTCTACCACTTCAAACCAGACCGGGCATACGTGCACACATATGTTAATAAAATAAACGAACGGCACCAGAACAAAAATTCGATGACACCTGGATATGTTGTGGAAAAGTCTATATATACAAAAAAATGAGCAAAGATAAATAGAATATAACAGTAGTCGAATTCATATTCTTACAACGGATCGAAAGTTTTCTTTGAGAGCAATGGTTGTTCACTTCAATCTGAGATTTCAAGTTTTTCTTCAAGTTTTGACGGTTTCAGAACTAAGTCTTAGGGCTTCTTACCGAAGCTTTACGGAAACAGCCGAAGTTGAGTCTTTGTGTGCGTGAATGAGGGCGGCGGTAATTCTTGTCTCCTTAGCTCGGCACGCAACCAATCTGACTTGTCTCTTAGGGGCACTAATATTTATACCTGTCCTAAATACTCTTGGGAAGTTCATGGCGGACACGGGGTGTCCATGCAACTCAATTCTTTAATCAATGAGATTACACCCAAGTCGTATCGTGAGGCGGAGTGGTTTTATTTTTTTGGTTTAACCAACGAAAAAGCAATATTTCTATCGACGTAAATTCTTTTCTTTTTCTTCCCAATTACATCATTTTTTCCAGTTTTCAAATTTACAAATGTTTTCCCAGCAATTCGGAAATCAAGAATTTGACCTTCTTTACTCTCATAAAAAGTTTTCGACAGTCGTGTTTTGACTGCCTATATTTTTCACTTCTACCGGCCCTAAATCACAAATCACCCAACGATATATTTCTTAGTTACAGAATGGCGGCCAATGATGACCTCGCCTGACCCACAGCCCACAGCCCACAGCACCAAAATCATATTTTTCCTTTTATTAGCTTCTCAGCAATATTTTCAGATTTTACAAATTTTGTAATAAATATTCTGTTTTCAACATAAGTCATATTGCGATTTCCAATAATCTGCACAGTTAATAATACCACTATTAATAATTTCTTTTGTTCCGTCGTACTAACATAATTTTTTATATTTTTCAAACATGCAATATTATAGTATTGTATGTTTCAACATGCAATGTTATATTTTCATATTTTTCCCATATACCAAAATAGAGTTATAATATAAACATATATTTTATATTTGGTGGACAATAATGAATGTAAAAACACCATATGAAGTTTGCACAGAAATAAATATTGTAATCCACTTAGAGTAAATGAAGACAATTTTAAATTTCTCTCTTAATATTGTGACTGGTTAGAATCTTAGAACCGCATTTCTGGAAGAAATAGCAAATTAACAAAAGAAACTTTTACTGCTTTGCATCATACAATCTACGCATTTCTAGAACTGACCAAGAATTGCAAAAAAGAATTGAAATATTGTACATATTACCTGGTAAATTTCAAACTGTTTACCTTGAGGCAAGGTTTGGTCAGTACCGGCAACTTAGTGGGGTTCAGTATAATATCTCGGTGCGGGAAGTGTTTGAGTGTGAAAATAAAATTAGAATGCTATCAGTTTTAAAACTGAGTTTAACATTTAATCAGCAATTAATTAAAATTGATTTAAAGAATTTACAAGAACTATAATTGGATGAAGTGACAGAAGAGCAAATGTTAGGCGTGTATAAATTTAGAATTGATGTTAATGAGAGTGATATTAATAAATGCGAAAAGGTTCTCGCTGTAATAATACAGTTAGAAGGTCATTGCTGTCATGTAGTTTTTTAGAAGATTAAATATAATCTTTGCAAAGACTTAATACCTGGATGAGATAAAGTGGAAGAAATACCTGAAAAAATGTTTTTTTCAGGGGATTAATATAGGTTCTCTCTTATATCTTCATGATACAACTAAAAATGTTAACCATATTAAAATGCAATCATTGGTAAGCCGATAAAAGATCCATCTTTTCTTCTGTCGGCAAATCAAAGGAAATTTGCCATGCATATAACGAATGTTTTGGCAGATCATGAGCTTCTTTTTAATATTAACACAGATGACGATGGCTACAGAGTAGAAAAATAGAAAGAATGTTTGTCTGGAACTCTACAAATACTCTTGTAAATAATTTGTGTTTTGGGGAAAATAATAATATTATAATTAACTAGTTAAGCAGAAAAAACAAACTAACAACATTCAACTGAATTTTGCGTCAGAAATGTATTTTTCGATAAGAATTCTTTGATTTTTAAATGTATTTATTGTTTGCATCTAAATTATTTGCTTGTTTGCATTAAATTAATTTGTTACATACTTATATTCAATTCATTTAATCATTCATCCTTTACTTGTAATGTGTTTATCTATTTTTATTCAATTATTCTTTGTTTCCTAATTCCTAATTCAGTTTTTGCCGTATTTGAGTAGTAATAACATAATAATTACAGAATAGTTGTTAATATTGAAATAAAACATGCAAATTAAATCAGTGTTGATCATAATCTATAAAATAATTGTTTTCAAATTTGAAACAGAATTATGAATTAATTCATTTCAGTTTTTAAATTTTTTATCTGTTACCTATTTTTCCATATGTATTTTTTTATTTTAAATCTATATTGTTTGCATCTAGTTTGCTTCTTATTCATATTCAGTTATTTTATTCTTAAATCATTTATTTGTAATTTGTTTGTTCCCCAAATTCATAATTCAGTTCTTGTTGTGAATAGGAGTAATAATCACTTACAATATTGTAACTTTACATAATAATTGTTAAAATCGAAATAAAAACATGCAAATTAAAAGAATGTTGATTAAAATTCTAAAAAAAATATATATGTATATTTTCAAATTTGAAACAATTAAAATAATGAGCGAATTTCAGTTTTTTTAATTTTAATGAAATGTAACGTTATGTTTTGCTTAATTACTTTAATACGGCTTTCAGCAACAATTTATTATTATCATTCATTTAGAAAATATTTTATTTTTTTAATCATATCACCCCAAGCAAGGCGAAAACGCCACTGATGCGCAGGGGTCTACGTAAGAGTGAAAAGATTGGAAAAGAGAAAAACCGGAAACCACATCCTAAACAGGAAACAAGGGATGAGCCTCTACACCAGTTCAATAGACGTGGGTGGAGTGTGAACCGGGCGATAGTTTAGTCTATTAAATAAAGGTCAGCCCTATACAATCTTACCCTATTTCGTTTTAGTTTTTTAAATGTAACTTAAAAACAGTTTTCTAATACTTTTTTTTAGTTTACAATCATTCATTACTATCGGTCTTGCTAACCGAAAGCCTACGTAAGACTTCTTTTGTGACGTCACTTCACAATCGAGCCGGCTTTAACATTTTGGTTGTTGTGCTCGGACACGGAGCAGATTTGCCGATCGAGTAAAATTTATCCCGTGTAATTAAGCCAAATCTTTCTCGTTCGATTCTGTTAAGATACAACGGCTCTAACAATGATTTCCGAAAACCATAATTTTAGATATATTTAATTAAATTTATATTATCTTAATGCTATTTTTAAAAAATTACCATGGAAATTGCAATAGAACAGCGAAAGCTAGCGTTATTTTGTGTTTGAGGAAATGGCTTCGAGGCGAAAATAATTCAGTGCCCGCAAGGGTGAGAAGATGTTTTTGAACTGTGATGATAGATTTAACAAATTAAAATGTATTATCCGGTATTCCTACTTAGCACCTATCCCTGACAATTCAAATATCAGTTTTGAAACGAAATTAGAAGGAACTCTAAATTGCTTGACACCTATAGTGGGTTGCTTTTTTATTAGTTTTCTAGTTGTAGTAGGATTCAGTTCAAAAGAAGGGTAGTATTATATTGTTGCAGATTAACGGAATTAGGCCTTGTGGTAGATAGCCCACTATAAGTCATAAAATGATTATAAAATCAAGAAATGCAAATTCAGTTGAAAATAACATTTATATATATACATATATCAATTAATGTTTTACAATTAAAGCAATACTTGAAATAAAGATCCAACGGTGGTTAGAATGTTCATGGCAAATAATGAACTGAAAGAGATAAATGGCTTAGGAATGTGGGGAGCGGAGGTATGTGAGGAATGTCTTTGAAGTAGTCGATCCTGATGTCAGTAAGTACTTTTGAGACAGGGAAGAAGTGATGAGAGGTGAAGGGAGACGAATGTAGTAGCCGCTCGACTTAAGTCAAGGGGATATTAATTACATTCTTCTCCTCTCATTTTCCTGTCTGTCTGATGGGGTCTTGTCTGTATCCGCTTTTTATATCTGCTTTTTGGATCAAACAGCTCGTTTGGAATTTCATACTTGTATTTGATTCTGGGCTTCCCATTGGCTGGTAAATAAAAAAAACTCGAGTCGTGCGGTATCGATTTTTTCTGGAAAAAATTTGATAATTGATTAATTTTTATTTTTCATCCGGAACATCTGCGCGAATACTCCTGCGCAGAGACGATTTTTGTTCATTTGCTTTCTGGTCATTATAGTGCAAACATCCGATCCCTTGCTTTTGATTGGTCGGTAACACCACACACCCACTTAATTTCTAATCTTTAATATCGTGCAAAATTAAATAATTTAGTGAAGTATTCATTTAAAATAAGACTTACCGTATGTTGAGATCTTAAAATGTAAGTGTAACAGGCACAGACAAAGAACAAAACGGATTGAAACAAAATATCTATGAGTAATGACTAGTGGTGCCATTGCCTCAAGAACTGCAGCACGAATGTTCCTGAACAAAATGCCCAAGGAACGTCTTTACAAGACACGAATCTATCTGGCTGCTGGATAAATCCATTGCATTTATTGAAATTGTACAATTAACAAAGTCCCGGATCTGGAAGAGTTGGTGACAGGGACCTATCTGGGCATGCGGGACAAACCTAGGAATTATTTAATATTTACCAAAACACGAACTCAACTTGCAGGATGACCGGTTTTTACTACCAAGCCTGATTCGGGTAACTTTACAGTATTTTGTGACATTTGCTACCTTAGTAGCATTTCACAAATACATTCACACACACAAACAAACAAACACACACACACACGTACTCTCACACACATGTGTTACATTTAGGGAACAAGTAGCAAGAAATTAATTAAACATTTAAAAAATAAAAAATCATATATGGGTTGTTCCGGAAAAAATCGATACCGCACGACTCGAGTTTTGCGCATTATGTGCAATCATCAGGTCGCCATATATATATATATATATATATATATAGTTCGACATATTTTAACACGTATAATTATTTCTTTTTCTTTCAGTCTGTCAAGTACCATACGTGATACACGCTTGGGTGATCATGGTTAGAAAGAGACATGACTGACCGGGCGAAAGATTATCTCGCACTAGGTTGACATTGCTTTCTGCGGTAGAGTGGTTGCCAACCAAGGCTATAGAACCCAATCTGTTCTGCTATTTTATCCATAACTAGAGGGAAGATACGTATTTACACCTAGAATTTCAACTAGGCTTGACATCCACTGCACCCCGACGGCGGGAAGTGTTTTTTAGAGTATATGCGCTTCTCAAAAATCAGAAAAATACTGTTCGTCCTTGTATGAAACGACGATGCATTTCGTGGCCTTGTTTCTGTTAAATAAATAAATTTTCTGTGATATAAGTAAACCCGCTGTTTTTATATATCAGTGAGTTAAGTGCGATAAGTGATATACGCTTGCTTAATCATTTCTCAAAGAGACATTACTGGCTGGGCAGAATATCTTCCCGCCGTAGGTTACGATTAATTACAAATACTTCCAGCTATTTTGGAGCCATTCTTCTGACCTCAATAGGCACGTATTTGTCTCTGCTCGTAATGAGTGTAAGAGAATCCTGAATGACGCAATGCGATTGTTTGCTGCGAGAATGAGGCAGCGCATAGCTGACCGCAAGATACCCAGATTTAACTAGACGCTTCATCTATTCGCTAAGTGAATATGTATATATATTCGAGGATACCACTCTAAGGGGACGGCTAGCTAATACCCATTGTAGACGCCTATTCAGGCACATTTGTGTTTGTTCAACACTTAGAGAACCCACTTGTCGTTTATGCTTAAACTATGCTGAGTAGCCCTTAGTTACAGTTTCGGCCACGATGACTTGTGACATCGAGCTAGCCCAACTATCGACGGTTTCTCAAAGAGAGCCATCTACCCAACTACTTTCACAAGGCTTAGGGAAACACGTGGTGTGTTTTTCAGGTACTTTTCAAAGGTGCCGCTCGGTGGAATTGCCTTCTCCAGACCGAAATTATCAAGAAGTCACATTCCTTACAAATTGACCATAGTGAGATTCGAACCCAGGCTTCATAGTCAGAAAGCAAACGTTCTAACCACTCGGCCACGATATATAAACATAACGTCATTGATTATTACACATTCCACGTCAAATCTTTAAGCGTATTTAAGCTATGTAGATCATTTTAATGTTGAAATTGCTAAATGCAGCTATAATTCTATTCTAATATAGCATCTGTCACCTGTGGAACTCTCTTTCATCTTCTCTTTAAAGAATTAATCGTCATTTTCTTATTTGATCTCTCCTTGCCTCTGTTCTTTTTATTGTCCTCTCTCTTTTTCTTTTTTCGTCCACTTCATTCTCAGGATTTCAATCCAACTTAATGCATTATCGCTTAGCTTGATGTAAAATGTTCAAAGAATGCAAGATATCGCTCGACATATGAAACGAACAGCCGATTGATAAGATCTTTCGTATCGTCAGAAAGAAAGATTCGGCATTTAGTGATTAAGTAAAGCAAATAAACAAATGATTTTAAACAGCAAAGGCAAGAGAAATATGTGACATATACAAGAGCGTAAAGATCGAAATAGGGTTTAACGGACAAATTCTGAGAATAGCATGGCCAGGATATGTGAGTCGGGGGAAAATTTAAAGAAAAAATTCCAACTGTCTCTTTTTGATTGTATAAGTTTCCTTGTTTATAACAAAAAGAAAAAGCTGATAGAATCACAAAGCGACAGATGGAATTTCTGGAATATATAATGGGAATGAGTCGCTTGAGACTTTTACATTCTCAAGAAATACTGAAAGTAATCTTCTATACCTAGACCAAGACGCCGAAAATGAAACTGTAACCAAAAGGTCATATATACTGTATACTCTTCGGTGAAACAACGATTATTAATTCGACGACGGGGTCCCAAAACTTGTTATCTTCTCTCTTATAAAATCTCTGACATTTTCATACTGATAAAATGACTATATTCTAAAATAATAACGAAGACGTTAACACACACACACACACACACACACACACACACACACATATATATATATATATATATATGAAGGCATAAAACATTTTTTATTCACTTCTTGGTGACGTGCTGTAGAGTTGGAGGTGCGGTAGGAGAATTTTGGCACGCACGCATCGAAGGAACCAGTCAACCAGGCTAAACCCAATTTCTCTGTCTGTCGGTCGGTCTGTTTGTCTGGCTGTCTCTGACATGCGATCTCAACTGCCTATGTCATATTTTGACACATTGTTCAGAAACATTTCCAGGCCCACATTATCTGACCTTGGTCACGCTGTTTTCAAAACAATCAAATATTTTCCTGAAATGGGGAATTTCTTTACTTTTAAATTAAATATTTTTAAAACAATATCTGTTTTACTTTTGCCAAACAGTTTTGCATATTATTGTTGTTTCATAAAATTGCATTTGTTCCCGAAATTCCGCACCAGCTCAGTCAATCTAAAACGAAACTGCTATCAATTAACCAGCATAGACAATCGCACCTACCTCCCAATAGCATGGAGCAGGTTTGCGTCCCAAAAGTAAAACTACGCCTCCGTGCTCTCACATTCTCAGCAGACTTCAAGTCGAATGACTATATCGAATCCATTGCTAAATCCGCTGCTATGAGCGTCGTTTCTCTGTGCAGAGCCCGAAAGTTTTTTCCGTCTGAATCTTTCCTGCACATATATAAATCTACCATCTACCCGTGCATTGAATACTGCTGCCACATCTGGTCGGGTGCCCCTGCTGTTCTCCTCGGGGTTCTTGACAAAATACAACGGAGTGTCTGTAATGTGATCGATACCGACTTGGCAGACCGGCTGCAGTCACTCTCTCACCGACTTGACGTGGCTTCCCTGTGCCTCTTCTATAAATACTTTCACGGCTTCTGCTCCGATGAACTTAGATCACTGGTACCCCCTAGGCACGAATTTGCACGAGATACTAGATTAGCAACTAGGTCCCACCCTTTTACAGTGAAACAGATAAGATGTAACCGTAATTTCTACTCTAATAGCTTCTTTTCTCGCACTTCAGGATTGTGGAATTCCTTTCCACCTGATTGCTTCCCCGGCTGCTACAATCTCCAGGATTTTAAATGTAAGGTCAATAGACAACTCCTAACACACTATCTCGCATCCCTTCTCTCGAACACTCTTCCCATCTGCCCAAACCCCAGCCTCGGTATCCTTACACGTCTATCACCCTCCTTCTAACATTTCCTATATCTAACCACTCTTTCTCTTCTCCTTCCCCTATGTAACTCCCCTACACAATTGTGGCAGTGGAATGCATTGCGTGGGATGAAATGATTAAAAAAAGGGGGAAAAACGATAAATTCCCTACTGAAAAAGTTTGGCTAATTTATGACAGACCTAGAATAGGGAGAGAGTATAAAGGATTTAAAGGTTACTTATAAAAAAGATAATCATTTGTGGAGAGTCATGAACATCGATGTCTTGAAATTCTACAGCACACAAATAAAGACAACAAAGAGAACTATGTCACAATTATTCTCTTTGTTGAACTCAAGTTTTAAAACGTTAGAAAATAAGAGAACGAAAAAGAAAAAAATGGAAAATAATCCTCTCTATTATGTAAAAGATAATCTTTTATTTTGTGTATATACATATATATATATATATATATATATATATATGTGTGTGTGTGTGTATGTGTGTACTATATTTAAGTGATTATAAACTATAGTTCATTTCTCTGAGCTTATTAGCTCATTATACCAAACAGAAGGAACATTATAAGGTCTGATGAAATGAGCTTACTAGCTCATAGAATTGAACTATAATTTATAACCACGTGAAATGACGTGTTGAGTTTTTATTTATCAATATAATGTTGCTCTGGATAACATCCATTGAGCTCTCTATATAGATATAAAACATAATATTTTATATTAAGTTAATCTTGTTGAGTTATTTTCACCCTTTACGGACTGGACATATATACCTTAATATATATATATATATATATATATATATATATATATATATATATATATATATATATATATATATATATATATATATATATATATATGTTTTTATATATTTACCTCCTGTCACACTCAGGTGGAGGAATAACCTGTGAAGAAACAGCTAATCATTCCGGTGAGTTCATTCTATTTACTACTATTTAATAAATTTTTCTACTAGTTATTAAAGTTCTTACCCATTTGCTCTTACGCAGTGAATTATTATTTAGTTTTTAGTAATAATTATAATGTTGAGCGGTGCACACACACACACACATACACAAACACACACACACACATATATATATATATATATATATATATATATATGTATATATATATATATATATATATATATATATATATATATATATATACACAAATGAATAAGAAACGAAGACAATAATTGCAACGTTCTCAAACCTAATTTAAAACTGTGCTCAATCTAAAAATAGAGCAATGAATATTTATTATTAATTATACATTAGAACATATGCAAACAACAAACTACAACAAAATTGTGCATTTCGTTTCGACATTAAAAGAAAAATGTCTCATTAGGTAATTAGTTATGGTAATTTTTTTTTACATTAAAAAACTATACCACTTCTTTTTATTTTTGGAGATCTTTTTTGTACGAGGTAACAAATTATTAAAAAAAGAGGGGGAAAAGGGGGAGAAAAAATGAGAAAACGAAATTCTCTTTCTTTCTTTCTCTCTTTCTCTCTCTCTCTCTCTCTCTCTCTCTCTATATATATATATATATATATATATATATATATATATATATATATTCCTTTTTTAATAACGACAGTCTCATCTCAAATATTTTGCCATCATTTTTGACGGCAGGGTTACACTTGTATTAAAGTTACAGTGAATGCAAAGAAATCATAATCCGACTTGGCAAATGAAAATAGTCAGTAAAAGTAGAAAGAGTAACAAAAATAAAAATTACTAAATGAAAATTTTAAAAAAAGACATTGAAAAGTATTGGTATCTCGCCATTAGCAAACTATATGTATAGACAATTTATTACATTATACATGCCAATAAATTCCAGTGGTCTGAATCTAATTAAGTGTTCATGAGGAATATTTGATCTTTGATGTGTTGACATGTGATGACCACAATATGCAGCGGTTTTGCCTTAAGTGATGAAAAGGTAACGTTTCTAATTGGTGTCACATAAGGGCGTCAACTGATATTAAAATCTCAGAAGTGATATCTGAATGGTATGTTCAGAGCAACCAAGTGCATAGCTGAGCTTCAAATGCTGTCGTTGATTCCGCTGAGAAATAAATAGAGCAATAAATTCCAGACGTAGGATATAAAACAGGATAACAATAAGTTATATAAGTATCCGACCCTCTACAGTGATGGCAGAATCCCTCATACAGTTACGACAAAGAATTCTCCAAAAACTACATATCTTTCACAGCCGAGTTTACTTTGACGGAATATTTTATATATAAAAATAACTGCCTCTTATTGTAATCATTATTACTGCTGTAGTGAGTGCAATAGCGCACGGTAATTCTGGGTATGACAGTAAAATGCATCCTGCAGCAAGGCTTCTAATTGGCAGTTTGTGAGGAGCAGGTAACCCCCTCCTAATTGCTATGCTACTCAGGTCCATTCTGACCCGGAGTGGTAGCATCTGTTAGGGTCCCGTCTATGAGCAAGTAGTCAATCCACAAAGTGGGATCAATAAACTATAAAAATGATTATTAAAATAAGCTTTTATAGAAATATATACAGTTTTTAAATAAAAATATTAACATTAATACATTTTTGAAGAAAAAAATTATTACCATAACACATTTTTGAAGGGAGAAAAAACTATTCTCAGCAAAACTCGAAGACATTTTCAGTTTTCTAAAATAAAGGAGAATAAAGAAAATTTATTAAAATCTGGCTGAATCAACTATAATATAACTTGATAAAAAAATATCTTAAAACCTCATCTTTATTACATTATATCTTTATTGCAGAGGTTGATATGCCGTTAAAAAAAACTGAAAGTCAAATTCCATCGCCCACAATATAATATACTTAACTTAATAAATAAGAAGTGTTTGTGGTAAATAAAAAGGGGAAAATGGATGACATTAATGAGAAAAAGAAACAATTGAAAAGGGGGGCTGGAGCTTTAAAACTCATTATTAAAGACAATAGAATGCTTGGAATCTTTCTTCAAATAAATTATTCACATATAAAAACCATAAATGTCTACCCTTTTTAAAGTGATATTGAAGGAAAACAATAATTATTACTGTATCTCTAATGAATTTGTACGAGCACTTGGGCGAATGTTTAGAACGTTCGTTTTCTGGTTATAACTCAAATCTCTCCATGGTTGATTTCTCAAAGGGTGAAATTTGATGTTATCTATCTGGAGAAGGCGATTCCAGCGTACAACAGCGTTAGAAAGTGCTTCAAAACCATACCATGGCTTGACCCAATTTTTGCTTACTAAATTTGGATAAAGCCTTCAGTGGGTGTGCTAGAACGAAGTCACAAGTTTCCGCGACTAATGTGCTGATCTTGTTTACGCTATCTAACGAACTCACTCCCAAAAACTGTAACTAAGGTCCGTTTAATATAGTTGCAGTTTTAAGCACAAGCATGCCTTAGCAGTTGTCTTCAATAGAAATTTAGCTAGCCTAGTAAATGGACATCCTCGTATGCGCCATTTCTATAATGAATACAGGCTTCCTTCTTATAACCATTCTCTTTGAACCGTGTCGTCAGAAATGACAACAATTGTTAGAAAGTGTTAATAACAAAATGGAGATAAAGAACCCACGGCTAAAAAAGAAGCTAATGTACCGTTTCATTAAGAAGATAGTGTTTAGTAATAGATAACAAAGATTGCGACGACAAAGCCTATTTCAATACTAATTTGAAGCAATACGATCACTTAATAGACAAAGCTATTTGATGTTTTTACAGACTAAGAAATGTAGAAGTAAAGGAACTGATTAATTAAGTAATGCATTTTTCTACGGATTAAATTCTATCTAAATGCAGATAAATTTGTATAGATTATTAAAGCGACAGAGAGAAGAAATCAATTGTAACTTTACTAACTTATAATGATTTAACTTCCTTCTTACTTCAGGTGGGACAGGTAATAAAAATTAAATGCACATTGGTAATTATTATATGGTTTGTTATGTGAAAGTGTATCTTTTAACTTTATGATTTGTTATGGTACCCTATTACGAGGAATGAACTCTTCCTTTCGCTATAGAGGTGAGTGACTTCTAAGAAGTAGCACAGAGCAGTTACGTAATAGTAAAACCATCCTTATTAACTATCTAATGAGACATTGTTCTTCCAATGCCGAAACAGAGTGTATAATTTTGCAGTAATTTGCACTTTGTACATGTTCTAAATTAATATTCAATCATGTATATTACTGCTGTATATTTATATTGAGCACTCTTTTCAATTAATTATTTGAACGTTGCAATTATTTTTCAATTACGTCGTATCGTTGGTAATTTGTAAAGTAAATATTTCTGGAGATCCTAAATCTATGAGTTTTCAAACTTAATATTTAAAAAATGTTATGATGAAAATAAATGGGATGAAATTAACAATATATTTGTAAATTCTCGCAATTCAATTATATATATATATATATATATATATATATATATATATATATATATATATATATATTCCTGTCACTTTCAGGAGGGGATTAATGTGCAATGAAACAGTTAAGATTGCAGTGATTTAGAAAACGTTCGTTTGGAGTGTGTTTCATGGATTAGTAGTTTTCTGGAAGAAGATTTTCGAGCAGAACTTGCTTCTCAACGAAGGAATATAAGAGTAATATTTGCTTTGCTATAATGTCGGGTCCTACTTCTGACTCGTCATAACTAAAAAATATAGTTCTTCCGAGACGGGAACATGAGGACTGGTTAGCACCCGCCAGAATATCACAGCAGTGTTTAATTTTCTGAATAATTTGGTACTTGTAACGGTAAAGAAACGCAAGGAGAATCATGTACTGATTGAAGCGGTACATAAAGCCGACCATTTTATCTGCATTTCAAATAGATTTTTTAAAAAGAGAATCCAACGTATTTCTTACTTTATTTTCTTTCCGCCATCTTATTATGGCTGTCGTAATCTTGGCTTTCATGATAATTTTAGCTTATTAATATACTATTTATTGTATATAGAATGTTTGTCTGATTTCTTTAATCAGTCTTTCAATTTATACTTTTTTGTTTTCAGTATTGTTCTCCATTTTTCGTCTTTTATGGAGGTAGATAACTGAACGCTCTATCGGTTTCAAATTTATTCTCCCATATCAATCAATGTTTTCTTGTTTATTTCCTGACTGCTTATAGCCGGATGTTTTATTTTTGTCTCTGCACTTACTACTCAAACCATTCTGCGACACCCACAACAAGCGCTGACTAAACTATCAACATTATAATTTTTCGTTTTGTGTTTTCGTTATTCCTCTTTTCTTACAATATTTTTTTCTTTTCTCTTTTTTAAAGTTGTTATTATCAGTTCTGTTCAGTATTCGAAAGGTTTCAGCTTAACGTATTGAGATAACAAAATAGGATGCTAATTTATCATTGGCAAAATCCGCCTTAATTTGTAAGCACTTTCGAAGCTTTTTTCTTTTTCCTTCACTATAAATCATTAAACTTACACTGCTTTTTCACTTGTGAATTTCTTGCTTCCCCTACTTTGCTTCAAACATGTAAAACACTGAGCAAATGCCCGGGTTAAAAATATATTAACGATCATGCAATACAACAAAAAGGCAGAAAAAAATTACGCGACAGCAAATGGAGTTAACTCGTATCGCACACCTTTTTAACCCAGGGTTAGTCATTTTTCTTGAATATTTTGTTAATATTTGACAGAGGCACTCTCGGGGACTTACTTTCTGAGTAATCTATTTTCTTTTTTTATGAGTATGATATTTTTAGGTCAAATTTGTGGCTAGATATATTTTTGTGTATGACCAATGTAAATTGATGTTTATCAGGTCTCTTTTATTTTTTAAAAGTTCAGCAGGTTTCTCCAGTGTATTGTGAAGAATAGTTTTGAGGACTTATTTTTATATATGCCTTCTTCTGAGTTAATATATTCTTTTAAAATCTTATTATATCTATAATGGCTTTGGAATTGTAACTATTTAGATATTTTTTGTTTGTATTATGGGTAAGATTTTCTGGAATGTAGACGTTACAGTGTCGATGGATAGTACAAAGTATCTGTCTTGTTTAATTTATTTTTGTGAATATGCCAAAATATTATTGTGTGCCCCATTTTTTCGTAATCTCAATTTTCCTAACAGAGCCAATGCTTTCCTAAGCCAATATTAAAATAATTAGAAAAAACAGTTTATTCCGTCATTTCAGTGTTTTATAACATAGCAATTAAAACAATATACTTCACATGAAAAAATTCACTTTAATTACGCAAAAATACGCAATTAAATATCTAATATTTTTCATTTGACTTAATAAATATTCATGAGCATTTTATCATTTTCTAGTAAACACAAACATTCTGTTTATAGATACTTTATTTCTAATAAATTAATTTCGTTTTTTGCCTTGATAGTTTATGAAACGCGTCGGTTAAAACTAAAAGTAGTTTTTTCTGTTGTCTCTTTCTCTTAGTCATGTTGTTCTTTTTACATTATATATATATATATATATATATATATATATATATAATGTAAATAATAATAAGTAGCTATTTTGTTTCAACATTTCTTGTGTTTTATCCAGTGATGTTGTTTATTTCGAGTTGAAGAGATTAAAATGTCCAAAACTTGCAATAACCCTCAATCAGGGAGACATTGTTACATAATCAGTGGTGAATACAATTTGTTGGTTCATCAAAGTAAATATTTAATTAAAATAGAGATCAGTATTCTTAATCCACTATTGGTTTCACTTTACAATAAAAATTAAAATTTAACAAAACATTAAATTTAGATTATTATAATGTTATTCAAGTATGAATCGGCAACGAGTGATAGGCACAAATATATAGATACTCACATATAAACAAACAGACAAATATATATAGATACATATTCTCGTACATATACATAAACACACATATCCATATATACGCACATATTTAACTCTTGTTTTAGTGACGTTATAATTTTTTCCGTTAGATTTAGAGCCAAGTTAAGAAATGTCTATGAAAGCTATATATATATTGGATACATGTAAGACTGAATTCAGAAGATAACCGGACAGGTGAAGATTGAAATAAGAACAACACTTACACAGTCATATTTCATTGCATAAACAAATAAATGTTATTAAATATATACAGAGTCAAATTCACATGCAAACAAGCAAAATAAAAAAAATCACAAAGCATCATATACAGAATAAAACCACATACATGGGATAACTTATAGACAACTATAAGCATAAATATCCGCGAAAAGACACAATAATACTCACACAGAAACATACATTCACATATATACGTACATTCACAAACAAGAAAAATATATATATACACGTATACACGAACGTACACATACATAAATATATACACAAATACACATGCAAACACACACGCACGCACACACACATATATGTGCATATACGCATATATACATGCAACACAATGTATCAATATACTTACCAGTATAGACATAGAAGCACATCTACATGCATGTATTTATGGGAAGACAAACATATGAACCCGAGTATATATATTCATATATAAACACAAGTGAAAACAGAAAAATACATATATTAATATAATATGACTTGGGTACTTATAACAAATTGAGAGACTATGTGAAATTCAGGCGTAAAGAACCATGATTATTAAATATTAATTTGACAATCGCGGATAGAATAAAAACATATCAAACATTAAATATTAACATGATAAGGTATGTTAGATTAAATATCTTGTAACTTTTTAACTTGACAGTCGATGCGATTTAGCAAATATTAATATGATAATATGTGTCAAATTAAATACCTAGTAAATATTAGTATGACAATCTATGTCAGATGAAATACTCAGCAAATAAAGGTAAATAACAAATAACATCAGTAAAAAGAGTTTATATTGTCATAATATTTCTATTCATATTGGAAATTAAATACGTAACTATGTTTATAGTTAACAGTAAGTTCCTTCCTCTTGTTTAACAGGTTAATCCTGTCTTTACATCTAACTTTTCAATAAGACAATGATAACAAGACGCACGGTGAGAATTCCAAATTCTAGCCCTTCTAATTACTTTCCATTTAACAGTAGGTGTTGTTTCCTTTTTTTCTCTCTTTTAAGCACCAAATATACTAGGATAATAAATATCATTGAAAGATAGTACATGTTGGTAGCAGTGGCTTTCGAATGGATTTTTAGTAAACCCGATATATATATATATATATATATATGTTTTTATACTAGAATTTTCAAGTCCAGATGTAGTACAAATATAACCTTTGGAACTGGAAAAGCAATTATTCTTTAGAATTCCTATAATTGTATCCGCTACTATTAGTTGTATTATATATATTTTTTTAATCATGTCACCCCAAGCAAGGCATTCCACTGTCACTATAGTGCAGGGGGTTACACAGGGCGATAGACGAGTTAGGATGTACATAGGGGGAGAGTTGGAGAGAATGGGTGTGGATTAGTGTGTTAGGAGTTGTGTATTGACCTTACATTTAAACTCCTGGAGGTTATAGCCGTCGGGGAAGCAAGCATGCGGAAGGGAATTTGGCGTTATTTAACTCAGCATTGCAATGGATCAAGTTCTTTTTTAATTTTTTATACATGCTGAGGAGTTAAAGATAACATACACAAATAATAAGCAAAACTATTTCAAACGATGTTAGAAAAAACTAAACATATTCGAAAAAATGTAAAACCATTATAGAAAAACTAACCATTTTAGAAAAAAAGTAACCATTTATTATAAGCACGCTCTGGCGTTACGATTGTCACGATTGCATAAAATTTTGTTTTCGTTTGGTGTTGAATTCAATGTCAATTTATATATATATATATATATATATATATATATATATATATATATATATATATATATAGTCATCCGAAGACAGATCTGTTTCGCTGTATGACAGCTAATCAGTACGGTTAGACTCCGATTGCTTTTAACCAAGGATTGATACCCGACCGAACAGTCGACAGTCGGCGATTCTAACTCTGGGCTATCGGCGCGCGGTAGAAGAAGGCAGAATTTTTAGCGTGTATATTATCATTATACATGCCCAATAGCCAGAGGGCTCTAACTCATTACAAAATGAGCGATGCGTAAATATATATATATATCATCTGTAAACGAGTTATTACGCAACCTAGTTTTCTGCCATGTGGTATCTTCAAGCTATTTGCATTAACTGATTTTACCGTTTTTATAAGAACGCTCACGTAACGTGTATCTTATGAAGGTGCAATTTTCAGAATTAGAAAAAGTTAAAATGTTTTAAACCATGGTTGCATGACCTTAATAGGTATTTTATGGTATGTTTTCACTTAGTCATAATTTCTGTTTTTTCATTCTGTAATTCATTTTTTGGGGTGGGGGCAGGGAATAACCTAATAGCTAACTTTTTTCCTGGCACTGTCTACATATTTTGCAACATTTGAAGGCTTGGCTGTTTTCACTATACTCTACGTTATATATGATTTTTTGTTGTTTTTTTTTTTTCAATATTTTAATTTTAATTCCCACACCTGATTATGCAGTTTTGTACATTTTTTTAACTTTTCTATTTTAAATAAAGGCCTGTGATTGAACCATCTGATCTTAATAGTATCTTAAGTAGATCCTTAATATGTTTTGATTTGACCATTTTTATCATGTACTTTATCTTAAGTAAATTACTTATTTTGTATTACAAATTCATTGAAGTAAGCATTTATTTTTTCCCTGCAGTTACATTCCTTATTATCTATCTTGATTTGTACAATGCTACTTAATTTTTGGGCGTTTTGTTTCTTTATGAAATTTTCTAAATTGCTAGTACAGCTATAACTCAATTTGATGGTATTCCCATTGAATAGTTTGTTATCAATCTGTTTAAATAATACTTGTCTTATTTTGGTTTTTATTTCTAATTGAAATAATGAGTTGAACGAGATAATGTTTCGGTTTTTATCATTGTTATTTTATTTGTCTGTTTGGTTGGGAATTGTATTCTAAAATTTAGTTATGGCCAGATTTTCTTCATAGTTTCTTTTCTTTTCATCAAATATTGTTTGTTTGACGAATTTTTGATAGCCTGTATTCATTTGTGAATGTGCTTGATTATGTTTTTGGGATGGTCAGATCTTGAGTTTATGTACTTTATATTTGTGTTTGCTTTCATATATATATATATAGACATTGCCACTTTTAAATTTAATTTTACATGCAGAAATATTTGTAACTTACTAATGACTGCCAATCAGGTTAACCAGTGGAAGAGAACAAGTGATTGCATTTCCTGGTTCTAAAAATCTAAAGCAAAAATAAATATACGTTCATCAACTATGACATATAAAACTTTCATCCATAAATTTTTGAAAAGTATTTAATGGAAGCGTTTAATTACCCCAAAAGGTACATAAACATACCATCTGATTTAGATATTATGTTCATCCCAACAAAAATGAATTCCTGAGTGAGAAAATAGAAATTATGACTAAATTTAACTATATCATAAAATATTTATTAAGATCATGGATGGAAACGTTATAACTTCTAATTTTGAAAATTACTCGTTCAAAATATTCCTGATTCGTACGCATTCAAAGAAATCCCCGTTACGTGACAGTTCTTTAAAAAATAACAAAAATCTAGTTATTGCAAATTACCTGAAGACACCACAAAGCAGAAACCTAGATGGCGTAATAAGTCGTTTATAAATGAAGAATATTCAAAAGTTCTTTAATATAATTGATTTGGACATTTGTATTACAATTGTGTACTGGTCTAATTTAGTTATAACCAAAAACTAAATCATTAAATAATGAATATATATATATATATATATATATATATATATATATGTGTGTGTGTGTGTGTGTGTGTGTGTGTGTGTGTGTGTGTGTTTTCCAATGACTTGTTCATTAGGGTCAAATATTATGCTAAGTTATGTAAAATTTCCACTTTATTTTTTACATAGATTTCTTTTCATTTCTTTTTACTATAAACATTTATAGACGTTGGACAAGTGATAGACTTTTATGTGATATCTGTCAGCCTAAGAAGATGTGAACAAAGATGAGGTTTTGAAGTGAATGAAAACGAAAAGGAGAATTATACCTAACATCAAGAAGAGACAGCTTAAGTTTCTAAGACACGTAATGAAGAAGAAAGGCTTGGAGAATTTGATAGATTGCAGAGCAGCGATTGGTAGAAAAATCAAGTTGAAATGTATTAAGAGCTACAAGGAACCAGAAGATATGGAAGGCGATGGTCGCTTTCGTTCTGAAGGGACAGGGTACATTAAAGAAGGAGGAAAACAAGAAAAATGTTCAGAATAAATGAAAACACGAGCAGCAGATTTTGATTTGTCTTTAACCATATTTTTTAAATGTAAGCATGCAGCCCATTAAACATTATATATATATATATATATATATATATATATATATATATATATATATATATAGAATTAATAGAAATTTAATAGAAATTCAGTATCTACGTTGTAGGTATTAATTGCCAGACACTTCAGCAATCACTCCTAAACTCGGTCGAAGATATCAGTAATTGACTGTTTATTTTCAAGGTCTTGGTCACTTTTATATTGAGTTAAAATAATATGTGCAGTTTTTACAGGTCCAAGATTATTTTTTGTATACATTCATTGTGTTTGCATATCTGCATGCATGCGCATGGGGGCGATTGGGAGCGAGTGAATGCTGCACCAGTGCGACAGCATATAAATTATAAAAATAATTTTGTTTAGTTTCTATTTAGGCGACATGTAGGAGCTCAATATCTCTTTAAAAATCACAAACTTTTACTGTCGTAATCTGTGTTTGGTACTGAAATTTTATAAGAATTCAGGATTAATTACAGACTCAGCAAGAAGGTAACTACATATATAACTAAATAATTTTGGAATATATATAACAAAGCGGAAATCTTTTTCTCAAACATTTTACTAAAATTATTCTAGTATCTATAAATTTGTATATTGTTTTTTCAATAGCTACATATGAAAGAACACACACAGACGCATATATTGGCTAAAAATATGACACTTATATACATTATTTCGCCATGAATTTACACATATTTATGTCGTTTTATCATAGACAGATACACGAACGTCATCGACTAAAAACACACATAATTCACAGATTTACTTGTTTTTTTTTTCACAAATTCGCCCATCGTTTTAATACATTTGATGCGTGTATTATCACGCACGCATACATACATGCAAACAATCGTTTCTCTACAGACACCTATATTTAAAATAATCGTCTATTACACGTAACACATATCTTGCCAATATGAATCACATCCCAAACAACAATTCAGTATCAAGTCTCGTTTTAAAAAAGGCTTTATAGAATATTTAATCTATTGTATATAAACATGTCTCTGAAGAGCCTTTAATAAAATTTAAACATGTTAGATTAGAACACATTTCTTACATTGCTCTTTATATATTCTATCATATATATATATATATATATATATATATATATATATATATATATATATCGATTTAGTATGCTTAGCATTAATGTGACACAAATCCGAAAGTATCACGCACTAAATTAAGATCGAATTCACTACTCGTGGTAATTGATGCAGCGAGACAAGCTTGTTGAAAAATACAAAGCACACACACACACACACACACACACACACACACACACACACATAATATATATATATATATATATATATATATATATATAATATAACATTAAGAAGTGGCCCCCAAAGCGCCCCCCCCACACACATATATATATATATATATATATATATATATAATAAAATCGATATATGGGAGAAACCTACTAAAATTCAGTAACAAAATGCATATAAATGTCTAGAGATATAACAGAGACATAATTATTTAGTTTTTGGTCATAATTAAATTAATACAGAGTTTCTTTTTTTAAGTATAAAAAATAACAACAGAAAAACGAGTTATTAGGCAACCCAGGGTTCTACATTCAGATGTCTTCAGGAGATTTACAATAACTGATTTTACTCTTTTCTTAAGAATGCATATGTAACAGGGAAATTTTATGAACGCCTGAAGATATTATATATATATACATAAATATATATATATCGTTTTCACATTGAGCTCTCTGGAGGAGAATAGTTTTAAAAACAGTTGCCTCTTCTGCGATTCACGCATTACTCCTAAGTCATGAATTGAGTTCTCGGGGCTGCTGGAGTATATATACAACGCATATATATAACACGTTGAAATTTCATCCTTTCTTGGCCGTGCGCCGATAGCTCAGAGGTAGTCACACCAAAGCAGTCGAGTTTTAGTCCCGGTTGAAGGCAAGCGGATGTCTATCGGTGACAGAGAAAAACAGGCCTGTATGCTCTCATTACGTCTGAGCAATCTAGAGAGGTATATTTGAAAAAATAAATAAGAAAAACCGTTACCACTTCGGCGGTATATGCATAACTCTTAGCAATGAATTGAGTTCTTTCGGTGACTGGCATGTGTGTACGCTGCCTATATATAACACGCCAAAATTTCCATTCTCTAATTCCATGTGTCTATGACTTAGAGGTTAGTAACTCCAACTGACACCAAATCGGTCAAGTTTTGATCTCTGCCGGAGGCAAGTGGATATGTCTAACCATGCTGATGAGCTGTGATAAAGCAAAACAAGCTAGTATGTGGATCAGGTATATATATTAGTAATCAACATAAAAGCCTGTTTCGCTGTATCTCAGCTCATCAGAGTGGCTAGACATATCCACTTTCTTTTAATCGGGATTGAAACTCGACCTATTTGGAGCCGCTACCTCCTAAGCCATAGGCGCATGGAATCAGAGAAGGGAAATTTTAAAGTGTTGTATATAAGCGGTGTATATACACGCCAGTCACCAAAAGAACTCAATTCATTTCAGAAGAATTATGCATATATAAATTTATGTACATGTATATATCTATTGACAACTATATATATATATATATATATATATATATATATATATGTGTGTGTGTGTGTGTGTGTGTGTGTGTGTGTGTGTGTGTGTGTGTGTGTGTGTATTCATTGTGGCGGAACCAACTAAATATGTCATTTTCCGCTACAGAGGTAGTTTTAGATTTGGAACGTGCTGGAGGTTACATTAGTACATAAGCGTCTCTTAAGCACAGATTGGAAGATATAATTCGAATAGTTTTAAAAGAGTGGGGTGCGTTTAATCGAACACAAATATCCATTAATATATATCATTAAAATAAAAATTATATGTGTATTCAAATATACGTGATATATGCTTCTTAGGTGGTGTTTACATTCATGATATACCCTTATTCCAATTATATACCCTTATTCCCTTATTCCATGATATACCCTTATTCCAATGAATTTATCTATCTGTTTGGCAAGATTAATATTCACAAACACACACCAAAATGCCGCTAGGCATTGGAAGATTGATTAGAAAATTAATTGTAATTGTGATAACTAAATTTAAAGCGGAAGTCGCGCCAATATTTATAGTTAAAATTGTCTTTTTCACACTGTGTAATTGATAACAAATATACAAAAGAGTAATACAAATGAGAATTCCTGTTATCTTTTGCACGCTTTGTAATCTGTTATATCCTTGATGAAATATTAATTCAAAATGATTCGTTGTGAACAATTTCATAACTGCGCCTGTCTAAAACACGCACCATATTTATCATTCATATGCCAACTTTGTCTTTATCGCTCTGTGCGCATGCGTTTACACATATCATTCTATGCCGTTTTTTAATCTACATGTCATTGTGCCATTTTCAGCAAGGTTGCGCGATGTACCATCTGCTTGAAGGCTGATCGAAAATCGAATTTAAGAATGTATTCAACGACCAAATGCTTTATTCTTTAGAACAGTATCTAATTAAGTTTCGATAATTACATTTAACCCAATGTTAAGCGAATTATTACTCTTTGAATAATTTATAAACGCGAAAAAGCAGAATGAAATAATTAAGAAAACACAACTAAAATAACAAAGTCGAGGATCTTAATAAATGAGACATAGAAATGTGAGTTAAAAAAAAACAATGTATTCTGTACTTTTATTTTAATAAACATCACTAATATGTATTATCATTAGATTTCAGTAAATGCGCATTTCATTTTAGGGCATATTTCTTTTTTATCTTTGTTTTCATGTTCTTTCCGTTTTTAAATTCAATTATATAATTAAGCATTGCTGAGAATTTTTTCAATAGGCTGCATATTTGTTTCTATCGTTTAATTGTATTACATCCGCCAACGAATAAATGTCAATTTTCCTATAAAGTCACTTGTGATAAATAAATTCAAGTGGCCAAATGTTTTACGCATCAGAACGATTTAACCTTTGCCGTATTTAAAAAGAACAAAACAAAAAAGAAAAGAAAAATGAAAAAAACAAATCCTTGTGCGTACCATCTTCGAGTTCTCACCTGAACTTTTCACGCAGTCTTTTCATTTACTTTTGCTAAGTGAAAGGTCATTAGACAATTCTTTTAAAAATTGAGAGAAAAATAAACTCACAAACACGTTGCTTTAAAACAAAAATGTCGCTGCTGCGAGTTAAATTGTAGAGACGAACACTAAATATTCAGTATATTTATTCTGTATTTAGCCAATAAGGGATAACGATTAAATTTTTAAAGAAGTGCGTATTTATTAAACTAGCGATATTATTTGAAATATATATAAAACAAACGAGTCACGTTTTTATGCATTCTGAATTTTTAATTTTTGGATGGGTTGATGTCTTTTAGATCTAGTTGTATGAAGGGTATTTTTCTTTATTGCTAATGATGTTATACTAATTTATTATTGCTTTGTATTTATGTGAAGTACTTTTCTTAGTTTTCAGCATAATTTTTCTAATATTACATTAATTTTATTTTTAGTAATTATTTCACCCTAAGCTTGTCATGAATTTCACTGTGGTTACATAATTACTCATAAAAGATTAATAGCTCCGTTCGTGAAGCTGGATCTGAAAAGCTCAATGTATAATATTATGATTAAAGTAAGGTAATAACATGATATGAAAACTAACACGAAAAAAATTGAATGAGCTATGACAGAAAATCTTTACACGGAAATAAAAAGTAATCTAAATTAATATTTCTCAACAGAGGAAACTCCATCGATAATGCAAATGTGTAACCTTTCTCTAAACATTATTTAATGAAATTCTCTAAATCCTAAAGTGCTTCGTCGAAAGCGAAATTTTACTATAGTGATTTTCTAAGTGTAATTGAAAAACCATGATATGTCGAAAGTATGGAGCATAAAGTGAGGCTAGAACACACTCAGTTAAGTGCCGAACGTGATACACGCCTCGGAGATCATTTATCGAAAGAAGCATGATTGAGAGGGAAGCCGATCTTCCCGCATTTCGTTGTCATTCTGTGGTAGACTGGTTGCTAACCAAGTTTTTTCTGCTACTTAACCCATAGCTGGAGGGAGAGGTGACGGATTAATAGTTTTCCCAGTGTTATTTGAGCGTAAATAAAGGCATCGGATTCAACTGGAATTTTAATTTGTACTACACTACAACGCACATCCCAGTCGCAGATCTCACTACCTTGATGTACCGAGACAGGATTGCTAACCATTACACTACGTGGAAATGCTCAACTCGTACCCGAAAACCCCACTTTATAAGACTTCGATTATATGATTAACTCTCCGCTAATAAATATAGGGGATTATCAACGCAAGATAATTACAAGATTTGAAACCTAATATGAAAAACAAAAGAAAAAAAAAACTATATATGATAGAAAAGCTTTATTCAAAAATCAACAAATCATGTAAAAGAAGTTAAAATTTCTCAACAAAGGAACCGCCACTCTTAAACAAAATTTATAAACCTTCTCGAAATACTGTTTAATGAAATTCTGTAAATCCTGATGACTTTTGTCCAAAGCAAATCCTTAGTGCAACCATGGAAGAATTATTAAAAGTAAACTGACAGACAAAAACTATCTACTTCTTTCTCTCAATTTAGGTATTTACTAATTTTCTACGAAAATACGCTTCTTCAGATAGAAAAAAAGGTTATGTCGAAAGCTTCGTGAAAATTAGCAGGTAAATATATAATGGTACAACAAGCTAAAATAACTTTTATGCGTAATATTTCCACGAAATTATGATAGTCACTTCGTTGCAGAAGATCATCTCTTCAATTACGATTTACGGGTGCGATTTTCATAGCAATGTCTAAGAATTCAGGTGCAAATGGATGTGAACTCCAACGAACGATCAGCTCAACGAATCATGTTACAAAACTTCTCCTCCGAATTCTCAACTTGAAAAGAACAATGTGGTTTCGTTAAGGACACTGGAACAAGGAACTCGATATTTATGCTTAGATTGTTATCAGAAAGGACTATGCAAATGCAGAAGGAGGTGTAACTGTGTTTTATCGTCTATGCAAAGACATTCGACAAAATACGTCACAAAGACCTGAGATAGACGCTTAGCAAAGTTGTCATATTCGGGAAAGCGCTTAGAGTAATCAAGAACATTTACTGAAGGCAAACATCTTGCATACGGACAGGAAACGAATTCAGCAGATGCAAAAAATGAAAAGGGGTGTAAGAAAAGAATGATCACTGGATCTATAAAACCTATACTGCTTGTCCATTCTGGAAGCTCTAGAAATCATGGCAGGATTCCTCATTGGCGGCCGAAATCTAAATATAAGATACGCATTTGATAAGAATCTAAAATACCTCATAGAGGAAGTAGTTAAAGAAAATGAAAAGAAAGGACTACCATCTACAATTTGGTGATACCAATATCAAACAGGTGCCGAAAATGCAATTCTTGTAAAGTTTTCTAAGAGAATATGGAAAGAGCGATACGGAGATTCAAAGTCATATTGGCATGGCCAATAATGCATTCCTGATGCTGAGTAGTGTATTAAGAGACAGGAAAATTTCGCTGGGAACGAGGAAGTGAGTACTGGATTGTTATGTGATGTCTGTCCTTCAAACAAAAATGAAGGAAAGACCTGAGACAACCGAAATGTGGTTCTACAGAAGGATGCTGAGAATACCAA
Organism: Ascarosepion bandense; assembly: GCA_037127315.1. Classification (NCBI taxonomy): domain Eukaryota; kingdom Metazoa; phylum Mollusca; class Cephalopoda; order Sepiida; family Sepiidae; genus Ascarosepion; species Ascarosepion bandense. The sequence goes on along the minus strand of JBBBDQ010000428.1, from coordinate 8,992,101 downwards.
GGATAAAACACGAAATCAATTTTGGAGAGAATGGATACAAAATAGAACTAATATTTAACATCAAGAAAAAACAGCTGAAATTTTTGGGACATGTAATGAGGAAGCAGAGCCTGGAGAACCTGATGCACACGAGACGTATAGAATGGAAGAGAGACAAAAGAACGAAACGCGGAAAATACCTGATAGACTTGAACTGATGGCTGGTGGAACAGTGATTCAATGGAATAACAGATAAAGTGGTATTAAAAGCGAAAAGAGGTAGGGAAATGTGGAGGGCTACGATCGGTGTATAGAAGAAGAAGACTATTGATAGGTTAAGGCATGCATACTTGATGTATTGTCATGATCTTGATTTTTTTTGTTCAGTGTTGATCTGTTAGGATTAAATTTCTTGCTCCTTTAATTTTACTTTTATTCTTTTTCACTTTCATAAGGCCCTTGGATCTTAGTGACACTAACGCCTTTCTTGTGTTGAATTGATCAAATAATGTGTTGAAGAATTGTATAGAATAGCAAAAATTCAATAAGCAGTAATTATAAAAATTTCACAATTATATTCTTGAAAAGTTGCGTACTCTAGCACAAGAAGACATTGAAATTAACCCCTGTCTTTACCTGTTTGACAACTCTTATCTCTCCAAATGATAAAATATAGGAAGTCTCAGAATGAATTTGCTTCCAAATCAATGACATAAGCTCATTTTGTCCATTACCTGTTTTTTGGTCTGAAAGATTAAAATATAGAATTTATATATTTTCATTTCAATGTTACATCTTTTCTTATGTGTTCTTCATCGCCTAAAAAGAAATTGAAAAAAATAAAATAGTTTTAATTTTGATAAGTCATATAAAATAATATTTTTAAAAAAATTTCCGAGTTCATTTTTTTTCATGCCGCGATAAGAGCAACATGAAATAGTAAAATTATCCATTTCTTTATAAGAAAACATGCGGCATTCATTTACTGAACAGGATGTCATTCTGTCCGTTGAAATTTACATAATCTAACTCTTGATACATTCTTTAAGGAAGATAGATCTCTCATGCTAAGTAGCTGCTAGCGATCTCTCATGTACTGAAAGGTGCATTTTCTTACTTTTGTAAAAGTAGTTTAAAATGTCAACATGTTGATTATATAAACATTTTCTTTCGGGTTACATGTGATATATATTTTAGTCGATGCGCTTGTTCCATTACTGTTATGTAGTACATGCACTACCGGGCATAATTATTAAGCCACTCCAGTGTTTTTAAAAAAATGATGTATTTAATATTAATTTTTAGTATTTATTGGCAAGTGAATAATTGTAAATGAAAATAGAATTATTCTTTTTTTAGTACTGCATAGTAACATGCGCATCAAATGAAATTATAAATATTTAATAATTAGCTGTATTGTAGTTTCATCAATGAAAGAATGAGAAAAATTTAGGGTGATTCGGACATGTTCATTTTTGCTTCTATGCCTTGTAAAATTTTGCAAAGTAACAATAAAAAATAACTGTTCTATTATGTTATTTAAAATTTTCCACTTAAAATAGTATGAAATACATCATTTCTTTTAAAAAACCTGGGGTTGCCTAATAATTATGGCTAGTAGTGTATATTAGTTATTGTGATTTTGGATTGCCAAAAACCGCCGACCACATTCGCTCAAAGCTATTTTTAACCATTACTCTGAGAAAGAGATTCCATACATATAGATATAGTGAATATCTATTAATATATATATATATATATATATATATATATATATATATATATATATATAAGGAAATGGATAAGCGTGTAATAGATATTGACAGTGGATGAGAAATTGTAGTGCAGAGTTAAAATTCACGTTGAGCTTTTACATTCACTTACGGGCAAATATAATTCGGAAATATATGAATTCATTTCCTTCTCCCCTCAGCTATGTGTTGAATAACAGAACATATTGGCTTCCATAGCCTTGGTTGTCAACTACTTTACCGCAGAAAGAAAGGGAAACCTACTGCAGAAAAATATTCTGCTTAGTCAGTCATAAATGGAAGCAGAAATGGTTGCTCAACCGTGTATCAAGTATGGCACTTAACTGACTGATGAGAGATATTAATAGAAAATCGCATGTTAAGTACAGAACTAACGAACTAGAACGATATTCTTGCTGATCATTCTATAGTTAAATCAATTTCAAAAGCGTAGTATAAATGCCTGAAAAGAAAAACAAAACAGTAATATCATTCTATTATGACCGGATATTTTCGAACGAGTAAATGGTTGACGGAGCAAGGCTTGGGAGAGATACTAAAAGAAAAATTATTGAGAACGACAAGAGACAAAGCTAAGTTGAAGTCCATGTTCGCCTACGTCCTGAAAGGACACCGCCCATGAAGAAGATGTTTGCACAACTAAATAAATGTAACTGCTTCTAATTCGCACAAATATTAAAGTAGTAAATATTTGTAGATAATTGACATGAAAAAAGAATGTCTAACCATTAAAAATTTACTTACCACTTCATAAGTCAAAATAATACATTTGATAACAAATTGTTCACTCAGACATCAATTCTAAAATATAGATTTGCTTTTTTTTTTTAATAAGCGTTTCACCCCGAGCAAGGCATGTCACTGCCACTACTGTGCAGGGGGTTACGTAGAGTGGAGAAAGGCTGATTAAATATAGGAAATAACAGAGGGTGGGTAATAGGCGGGTGAGGATACCGAGAATGAGGATTGGGTAGATGAGATTGTTGTGAGAATAGTTGGGAGTTAGTGTGATAGGAGGTGTCTATTGACCCTACATTTAAACACATGGAGATTGTAACTGTCGGGAAAGCAGACTTGTGGAAGGGAGTTCCACAGGCGGGAAGCGCGAGAAAAGAAGCTGTTGGGGTAGTATTTACGGTTACATCTTATTTGTTTAACTGTAAAAGGGTGGGACCTAGTTGCTAATCTAGTATCTCGTGTAAATTCGTGCTTAGGCGGCACCAGTGATCTAAGCTCATCGGAGCAGAAGCCATGAAAGTACTTGTAGAAGAGGCACAGGTAAGCTACATCACGCCGGTGTGAGAGCGGCTGCAGCCGGTCTGCCAAGTCAGTATCAACCACGTTACAGATCCTCCTTTGTATTTTGTCAAGAAACCCAAGGAGAGCAGCAGGGGCACCCGACCAGATATGGCAGCAATATTCAATACACGAGCGGATGGTAGATTTGTATATGTGGAGAATAGTTTCAGGTGGGAAAAATTTCCGGGCCCTGCACAGGGAGCCCACTTTCATAGTAGTATTTTACTCTCTGGGAGGCTAGCCTGTCCCATGCTAATGGGAGGTAGATGCGATTGTCTATGGTGGTTAGTTGATAACAGCTTTGTTTTGGAGGCATTGAAATTTACCAACCATTTCCTACCCCAGGTCACTACGGATTGGAGGTCCCTTTCAAGTGCGGCAGCGAGGTTCACTTTGTCGTCCAGACCTGGTTTCTGATCGATGCGGGAGTAGATTGTTGTGTCGTCGGCATACATGCCAACTTGGGATCTAATGGTGTCGGGGAGATCATTAATGTAGATCAGAAAGAGCGTGGGACCTAGGATAGAACCTTGAGGGACGCCCGCGTTCGTCTGGTAGTTTTGGGAGGCATGCCCATTTAATACCACCTTTAATGTGCGGTTAGAGAGGAAGGACTGGATGAGGTCAAACAGATGTCCAGTTATCCCATAGCTCCGCAGTTTGCACAAGAGGCCAGCATGCCAGACCCTGTCGAATGCTTTGGAGATATCCAAGGGAACGGTTAGGGCTTCACCATTCTTGTCGAGTGCTTGGTATATGTACTCGGTAATGGTCGTTAGCATATCAGCAGTAGACCTGGTGAAGCGAAACCCATACTGTTTTTTCAGAGAGAAGCCCGTTGGTCATAAGGTGCTGAATCACCTCGGCGTTGATAATGGCTTCGAAAACTTTGCCAAAGATTGGAAGGAGACTAATAGGACGGTAATTGGCGGGGTCTGAGGGTTCGCCAGAATTCTTAAATATAGGTACTACGCAGGAGGACTTCCAACAGGCAGGAAAGCAGGAAGCAGATAGGCAGAGGTTATAGAGTTTAGAGAGAACAGAGGAGAGTTCTGGGGCACATTTCTTCAGTACTATGACTGGGATTCCGTCACCGCCGCTCGCTTTGTGTGGGTCAAGTTGCGCAATTATCTTGGCGACCACCGAGGGTGAAATGTGGACGTTATTTAGTTGAGCCTTAGTTGAGCTGGGTGGGAAGACTGGTGTAGGTATTCCTAACGAGTCCAGTGTCGAATTGGTTGAGAATCTACGGGCAAAGCATTCAGCCTTGTCGGCTGGGGAGGTGAGAACTTCAAATTCATTGATTAGTGGGGGTATTGAAGTCTTGTTCCTGCTGAGCACGCTTTTGCAGAGACGCCAGTAATCTTTGGATTCAAACTTAGAGGATGCTATGCGTTGCCTAATTCTGGTAGCAAACGCCCTCTTGGCTTCGTTCAGTACTTTTTTACACTTGTTCCGTGCTGAGGTGAAAAGGCGCCTGTTTTGGTTCGGCGAGCAGCTTCGATAGAGCCGGAAGAAATAGTTCCGGTGGGCAATAGCGGCCGAGCAAGCGGGTGAGAACCAGGGGGACGAATTAGGTTTTAGTTGGAATCTTCTGACAGGGATAAAAGCATCGATGCCAGCCTTAACCCAAGAGGAGACTTCGGAGGCACATTCTTCGACAGGAAGATCAAAGACGTTGTTCCAGGGGACGTCGCAGAGGAAGTCCCTGAACGAGTCCCAGTCGGCTCTTTGGTAGCAGTATGATATTCTGCTGGTCTGGTTTTCTTGGGTAGAGTTAGTGCGGATTGATATGTTTACGGAGACTACGGCGTGGTCAGAGTTTCCAAGGGGGCAGAGTTGCCTGGTAGTGCAGGAGTCTGGGATGGAGGTAAAACAAAGGTCGAGTAAAGAGTCCCTTCCGTTAGGGTTTTTAGAGAAACGCGTGGGGAATTCCACCACTTGCTTGTGATTGTTGTTCAATGTCAAGATAAAGTGATTGTGTTCTAGGGATTGCTAAAACGAAGCCATCTAGAGATTTTATGTGGGCAGGAGAGAAAAGTTCACACATAGAAGTAAGTTCGAGGAGGTGGAATCAGACTGAATGCACAAAACCCTTGAAAAATCCCAAACGAGGAATAGGCAAATATCTACACGATCCCAAGGTGCCAGTGCCAGTTAAACTGGCGTAACCTAGTCGGACCCCGGCACCTAAAGTGTCCGACAGTTTGAGGCATCCAAGTTTGACAAGTTTCGCCTGTCTCAATCTCCACAAGGGAAGCGCTTCTGGCTAAGTTTGTGAACTTCTCCGTTGCTCTGAGTTGTCCACCGAAAATCTAATTCACACGAATGACCTCGTAAAAACTCTCTTTGTCTACCCTTCAGGTTCGACCTCACAGACATCTTTGCCACGGCCCCCAAGACGAAGAAAGGAAATAAGGAGAAAGGATTATGATCTCGACGCTTGGATACGAGTGGGTGCCAAATACTACATGCCGTGGATTGTTGACATCATGCATGTCTTGTGGGTTCTTCAGTCGGAATATTTCAAATTACAAAATTACAATTCAAACAAACACTGAGCTAGAATGTTTTTATATATAGGTATAATATACGTAGAATACAATAATCGTACGTTTGAAAAATTTATTTTAAAACTATTATGCCTGCTTTACCAAATGATGCTATTGGAGGAAATAATTTAATCGTACCGGAACATGTATTTCGTATGTAAGTGTACAGAACCCAGAATTGAGGGCAGTGACTAGGAAATGAATTGTCATTTTTAAGATTGATATACGGAAGAAAATGGCCCATATATATATATATATATATATATAACACATAGTGATGATCCACGTATACTGTCTTAATATGTATAGGAAAGAATATTAAAACGTTTTGAGTTTACAAATGTGTTTTTTTTTACTTTACAGTATTTGTTTATTTCTACCATTATATTTTATATTTCAGACTGCCCTCGGACCCTCATCAGAAACAAGAAGAAGGACCGATGGCGGTCTGAAATATAAAATATAATAGTAGAAATAAACAAATACTGTCAAAAAAACACATTTTTAAACTCAAAATGTTTTAATATTCTTTCCTATATATATATATATATATATATATATATATATACACGGATAAGTGTGTGTATGTCTGTGTGTGGCATTGATGTCGCTGTTTTCGATATGTCTTCATACAAGACACTCATGTCCTGCTTATTTTGTTTATAAATCTATATATATATGTGTGTGTGTGTGTGTGTGTGTGTGTGTGTGTGTGTGTGAGTGTGTGCGCGCGCGCGCGTGTGTGTGTGTGTGTGTGTGTGTGTGTGTGTGTGTGTGTGTGTGTGTGCGCGCGCGTGTGTGTGTGTGTGTGTGTGTGTGTGTGTGAATGCTGATCTTAAAAAGATAGCATTACTCACTACGCCACTGCATGATTCTTTAGACTCTTCAGAGTCTTGGTTATGATCACTAATGCTATCATGAGAATATTTGAAAATGATTTCAAGATTCTTTAGTGCTTTTCGAAATATTTAAACACTTCTCATTCTAATGCTGTTGACATTATGCTTTCTAACAGCGTTAATTTAAATCAGCCTCCCAAATAGTACTGGTTCAACAAAAGATATACAGAAAAATTAATCAGCAGGTCATTGTCCATTACTAAGATTGAAAGTGACGAAACAATTGTATTATAACGTCTGTTAAAGGAAATAGCCATTCTATCATTCATCTCATATGTACAGTGTAATTGAAAGTAACTTCAAATTTAAATTATTCATAATGTATTTATTACATATAATTTACACGATAAATTGATTTGAGAGGAAATCGTTTAATATGAGTTTTTATTTCAAATTTGATATGGACACCAGGTTTCTCTGCAAGCTTCTATAGCCGCCCAATAAATTCTTGTAATCACCCTTGAAAGCTTGTTTAGGATATAAAAAATATATATAAATCCCCCAAAATATCAAGGGTGTTAATTCATTTATAAAATACAGTTTTTTTTTCAATCAATCAATCATACACATTCATATATATATATATATATATATATATATATATATATATATATATATATATATATATATATATATACCCTAAGTTTCATTATTTACGAGTTTTGAGGAAACCTCGTCGTAGGTTAATGGTGAGCAAGCCTGTCTTACAACAGAGTAATGAGTTCAATCCTCGCTTGGTACTTTCATACTTTTGGCCTTGTACCGAATCTCTGAGAAGCTTATCATATCAAATATTTACAAGTCTACTAGAGACAGTGATAAGCAATATCTATGCGGGCGAAAGTGTAAGATAAGTGTTAATTTTAACCCTGAGCAGGTTAAGGTTGTAGCGATTGAGGAGACAATCTCTTCTGGCATTGGTCACACAGAGTAGGCCATACCGAGAAGAAGCTGTTTTTCTCGGTGATGAAATACGGAGGGAATCTCTGCTGTTTCCTAGTCTGTAAGTGACATGCCGTGTTCTTGCCATGAAGGTTTAAATTGGCGGAAACATGGAATGTAATTTGTCGGAGCATTTTTTGTGGAAGTAGCTACACGCCAGTATGAGCTTTCCACATCCCACCTGTGTAAGAGAGATTCAGAGGCGGAGAATAATAAGACAACTACAAGGGACAGAATACGCATTTAAACACTACAAAGCCTGGAGAGCTTTCACTCAAATATGACAATTGTACTCAATTTTCGGAGTGATCTGCCATTTGTAAATGTAGAGGATAGCAGCAAGAGTCAGGTGCGTACTAGAGGGGCACAGGGAAAGGAATATTTTACTTTCTTCCTTAGCGATTTATCGTATGTAAGAATTCTATTTGGGTTAATGTGCAACTTTGAGGCCTAATAATTTCTAAAGGCTCGGTGTCTCCACGAAGGGACATCCGTTGATCTAGTTGATGGTAGTTAAAAGAACCAAGGAATCGTGATTATAAGCAATAATACAAGTTAGTGTCTTAATGTTGTGATAATAACCAGCAACAGATCAAATGAATGAAACGTTAAATAGGTGTGATTATTTTTACTATAAGCTGCAAAGATATATGTTCTTTCTTTCACGAAATAGAAACAATGTCCATGCAGCACTTGTTTCTAAAGGAATCAAAATAGATTTAAAAAAAATAAATACTAAAGTTAAATAAAGATAATGTACAAGAGTAACCGGAAGTTAATATTTTAACAGAATCTAAAAATTTGCTTTCTATTCAAACTCTTTCTTCAAAAAAGTAAATGCAATGCCAATTATTAACATTTGTTTGTTACTTCCACTTCTTTCGTTGTTTAGTTAACTCTCCTGTAGTAAACTGACTCTCCAAGATTTTGACCTTTGCTGTGACCCGTTATTGAACTTACAAATATTTGTGTCATGTCTTTTTTTTAGTTTACATCAACTAAATATTTTATCCACACGCCAACGAGTAAATCTTGTGGATTCATAAACAAAATGATTCTGTAAACATTTTTTACCATATTACGATTTTTGTTATCGTTTGTTCTACCTCTCTGAGTTACTATTTCATATATTCTATTAATGTCTATGCTTGGCTAGCTTAAGGTATTTTTGTGCGTTGATCTTTTAAGTTTTCGTATTTTCCAGTGATGTTTTCTGTATATTATTTCAACTTTAAGCCACGGAGATCTGGGATCTTTCTTTTCCCTCAATGTATTGTCTGTTATTCCTGATATTTTTTATTTTCCTTCCATTTATTGCTTTATAGTATTCATGGAGTCTTATCTGTAGAGGACTGATTCTCCTTTATACTTCATGGATTATCTTACGCGGAAGAAATGTCTCCGTAGTGTTTAACCAGTACTAAATTTTGTCCTGGTGTTTTATGGAACTCGTATCTTTTGTATCTTTTTTCAATAAGATACAATATAGGGTAGACAGACCGATGTTATTTTCTTAGTGTTGATATCATTTTTTACATTATCTGTTCCAATTTGTTGTAGTTGACTGCCATGTACACAGGGTAGGTGTTACGTTGGTAGTTACTGATTGTAATGACCATTTCTTGTTCATATGTCTTCAAGTCACCACAAGACTTTGGATCAATGTTGTAGACAGCAGAATTCAGGGCACATATTCCAGTGGATAAAATTGTTGGTTGATTTAATAAAAAAGTAACTACATTCATAGAGTTGTGAGTTCAGTACTTGGCGACAACAGAAGAAACAAAAACTTGGAGAGCTGAGTTAAAAAAAGGGGGGATTAACTGAAACTAGGATACCCAGAAAAGTCATCAGACGTGGAATAAGATTATTCTTAGTTAGTGAAGTGCCATACCTGGTATACGCTTGGGCGAGCATGTTTCTTTCTAGACATGACTGACTGGACAGAGGATTATCCTGCAGTTGGTTGCCATTATTTTCTGCGGCAGACAGGTTGTCAGCCATGGTTATAGAACCCAATCTGTTTTATTATTTAACCCATAACTGGTCGGAAGAAACGGATTAATACCTTTCCCAAGAGTATTTGTGCGTAAGCGAATACAAAGAATTCAACTAGAATTCGAACTCGGCACCCCGATTTGTCGTTCTGAGTCGATATCCATTGCACCACATGGCACATCCCAGAAGAATCTACGCTTAGCCTTAATAAGAGGTTATGTTCGAAAACAGGTTCTGTTCAAAATTCCAACGTATATCACCTGAAAAATGTCAAAACGTCATTACAATAATAAAAAAATGAGGACAATTTTCCAAATTATGTACTTACTCTATACAGTTACAATAGTTCATCTCTGCAATATAGACCGATGAACGGATCTGTTAATTAAAAACAAATATTGGGCAGCCCTTGCATGAAGAAATGATGTTTATGTAACCAGAAAGTGAAACTTAATACTATAACGTCGATTATTAATCTTACGAATGATAAAAGAATCCCGTAATATAAATTAGGGGACGGAAAATCCCTTAAAATGGTGTCCTCGAATTATGAGGATTTAATTCGCAGTATGTAAAAGTTTGCATATGCTGTAGTCACTTTCAAAGTCTTGCTTTTATAAAGAAAAAAACTAAGTACTAATTGTACTAACTTTATTTTCAAACATTGTAATCCAGAATTTACTTTTAAATGAGCTAAGAATTATCAATTTACCAAACATATCCAACATATTTTTTTCGTTGCTTTAAAGTTTTGATAGCTGAATAGGAATTGATTCTGTTTATGTACATACTTATGAGCAACCTTCATCTTCGTTTCTATTTCCAAGTTCATAATATATACAGGGTTGAGAAAATAATTGAAACACCATGAAATTTCAAGCAAATTTATTTTAATATGGCAACTCGAATTCTGCGTGAGATCAGTTAAATTGTTTCCAGAGTATTTCTATCATTTCTTAGTAAAAACAATGTTTGATTCTTTCAATAATAATGGCAGGTGATATAAACTCTTAACTTTCTTTTAATAAACCAGAAATCTTTAATGATGTTGAGATCTGGGGACTGTGTTGGCTTGATAAGATGTTATACTTCACTAAAACTTCACTAAAATCTTTATGTCATTTAGCTACAACTTTAACAGGATGAATAGATGCATTGTAATCGTAAAAGCTGGCATTTCCACCCCCGGAAATGTCCCTGAACCTTTAGATAAAGTTGAATGCTTAAAAGTTTTAAATAGTCCGGACTGATGGACTTAGTGAACTTATTTAAATAAGATCTGTTAAAAAAAACAATATTAGCAAAAAATGGGGGGGGGGTAATATTAACTCAACAAACATAAGAATAGACACGCTTTTGACAGTTTAATCAACTTTTCTAAATTATGTTATAGTTGTACTAGGTGTACTATGTGTGCTTGAAGAGAGAGAGAGAGTGTGTGTGTGTGTGTGTGTGTGTGTGTGTGTGTGTTACAACAGAACAAATGTTTACTTACCAATTTCTTTATTATGATTGTTAGTGTACCGACCGATAGATGTATTAACGTAATAGAAACTTTTATAGAGCATTTCACATCGTCGTATTTTCTATAAATATTTCAGAGTAATTGTTCTGTTGAACTTTTTTCTATGGTATCAAGACTTTATGAATTTAAGCGTGCAAACAGCAAACGGCCTGCATACGGACAGCTAACGACCTGAGTAGATACACAAAGATAGAAAAAGGCGTAAGACAAGGATGTGTCTTTTCACCGGATTTGTTCAACCTATACAGCGAGAATATTTTGAGGACCCTAGATGACACGCCAGGATTTGTTATTGGAGGCCACAACCTGAACAACATAAGATATGTGGACGATACAGTGCTGATTGCGGACATGGAAAGGAAACTACAAGACCTCATACAGAAAGTAGCAGTGGAGAGTGACAAGAAGGGACTACAAATAAACTTTAAGAAAACTGAGTGCATGGTCATCAGCAAAAGATACAACCCAAAATGCCAAATACAGGTGGAGGATAACAGAATCAAACAAGTACAAGAATTTAAGTACCTAGGAAGTGTTCTAACAGGAGATGGAAAGTGCGACACGGAAATCCGAAGGAGAATTGGCATGGCAACGGACGCGTTCCAGAAGATGAGCAAAATACTAACACACAGGAAAATCTCAATAGAAACGAAGAAAAGAGTGCTAGATTGCTACGTGATGTCAGTTCTTCAATACGGCTGTGAATGCTGGACAATATCATCGAAAATGAGGACAAAACTAGAAGCGGCCGAAATGTGGTTCTACAGAAGGATGCTACGGATATCGTGGACTGAGCATACAAGCAACGACGAGGTGTTAGAAAGAATGGCAACAAAAAGGAAATTGATGCTGAGCATCAGGAAGAGACAACTGAAGTTCCTGGGACATGCAATGAGGAAGGAGAGCCTGGAGAACCTGATACTGACTGGACATATAGAAGGAAGGAGAGACAGAGGAAGGCAGCGGATGACGTATTTGCAGGGACTGATCAGGTGGATGACGGAACGGGGGTTGCTAGGAGCAACAGGAGCAAACATACTAAGAGCTACAAGGGATAGGGAGACGTGGAGATCCATGATCGCCTACGTCCTGAAGGGACAGGGCACATAGATGAAGAAGAAGAAGATTAACGGAAGGTCTCGTCCTTTTACAGTTGAAATAATTCGATCTAACCTTTAGCTAACAGTTCCTTCTCTCTCATTTCTCGTTTGTACATCTCTCTTTCGGTTACAAAATTTCTAGTCAAAATTAATCTTACAAAATTAAATGCAATATCAATATTTATCTTCTGTTTACTTAATTACTGCGTTTTTGGCTGTTTGTTTTTTGGGTCTCCATCCTCATTAACGTTTTTTTTTCTCATATACTTTAATGCTCAATAACCTCTTCCGTGTTAGTGTCTTTATTGTCTCGGTTAGGATGTAATGATTAAATGCACGAGTATCAAATAAAAATAACTTTTGTTGTATTTAAATAAATACTTTAATTCTCCACAAATACACACGCGCACACACAGAGACACACATTATATATATATATATATATATATATATATATATATATATATATAAAGGTTTATCTTAGTATAAATTTACAACCTAAATACTTACAGAGTCTATTTAGTTATTATATATATATATATATATATATATAGAGAGAGAGAGAGAGAGACAGTGGCTAGCTACTCGTATCCGACGTCTTCCAGGGAGGCTAGCTAATCCCTGCTACAGGCGCCTGCTCAGAAACACTTCTGTTTGTTCATCACCCATACAGCCCACCTGTAGTTTATAATGCATCTATGTTAGCGGACTTTAGTTACAGTTTCTGGGAGAGAGAGCATTATCTAGCATGAACAACAGCCTGAACAAGGACAGAGCGTTCATCCTCTTGGTCACGATACCTTCTGACTTCGAGATGGCACAACAAACGTCGCATGCTCAAAGAAAGCTATCTACCCAATTTTTACTGACAAGGCTTCTGTCAACTCGTGGTATGGTTTTCAGGCATTTTCCAAAAGTGCCTACTGCTTGGATCCCCACTCCAGAGTAATAACATCAAGAAGTCACCTTCCTGAAAAATGCACCGAACGGTCTAACCAGTCGGACACGCGCCTATATATATATATATATATATATATATATATATATGTGTGTGTGTGTGTGTGTGTGTGTGTGTGTGTGTGTGTGTGTGTGTGTGTGCATATTCAACTGAACTGTGTAAATATCCATCTATGCATAAAACGTCTTTCATAAAAAAGTTGAAAACTTGATGGCTTTATGAAACTAAAAGCAGTGAGGAACCCATTTGTATGTATGTATTCATAAATGTATATGCATATATCAATTTGATATGGAGACGAATGGATCCTGATTATATTTACTGCTCAGATTTTTATTATTTAAATATGTATTATGAAATGTTTATATATTTTGACAAGCGTTGAAATTTAATGAAATTTAAATTTCCCTAAGCTCCGAGTTTTTGGGCTTTTCATGCTAAATTATAGTCGATATATCTCGCCGAAATTGTACCGCCCACCACTAAGTTTAAATGATAATATACATGCATATTTCGGATTAAAGCGACATACCCAAAATATTTATTATGTATATCATCATTTATAACATATTTTGATTTCAATTAAGTAATTTCATAAGAAACCACACTAATCTAAATGAAAATATTCCAAAGAGCCCCGGCACTGCTATGAAATCGACGTGATTAGCAAAAGAAGTGATCAGCAAAAGAAGAGATTAGCAAAGAAAGTGATCAGCAAAAGAAGAGATTAGCAAAAGAAGTGATCAGCAAAAGAAGAGATTAGCAAAAGAAGTGATCAGCAAAAGAAGAGATTAGCAAAGAAAGTGATCAGCAAAAGAAGAGATTAGCAAAGAAAGTGATCAGCAAAAGAAGAGATTAGCAAAAGAAGTGATCAGCAAAAGAAGAGAGCAAAGAAAGTTGATCAGCAAAAGAAAGATTAGCAAAAGAAGTATCAGCAAAAGAAGAGATTAGCAAAGAAAGTGATCAGCAAAAGAAGAGATTAGCAAAGAAAGTGATCAGCAAAAGAAGAGATTAGCAAAAGAAGTGATCAGCAAAAGAAGAGATTAGCAAAAGAAGTGATCAGCAAAAGAAGAGATTAGCAAAAGAAGTGATCAGCAAAAGAAGAGATTAGCAATGAAAGTGATCAGCAAAGAGGAAATTAAATTCTAGGATACTAGTTAAAGCCAACTTCAACGATTATTAATTTTTTCTCAAGAAGTCCTCAGCAAAGAAGAGATTAGCAAAGAAAGTGATCAGCAAAGAGAAAATTCAATTCTTTGATACTAGTTAAAGCCAACATCAATGAGTCTTTTTTTCCTCAGTAAAAGTAGATAGATTCGCCTGTCGACAGATTTACACTCAACACTCGTATTTTGAACGGAAGTTGAATTTTATTGTTTGTTTTCTATATAGAATAGTTTTTCCTTCTAAAATCTGCTACAATTCCATGCTTCTAACACACCCGCCTAAATTCTGAAATTCTATCAATTATTTATGTATCTTTGTCTTCGATAGGTATAAATAGGTTCGCATATTTTCTATTTCACACTCCATGAGGCCACATATGTTTTCGTTGCATTATCGCCTTGCATGGATTGAATTGATTAAAAAAAAAACAAACAATCAAAACAGCCCACGCAAAAGATCTGAATGATAATAGATCCATACGCTTATAAATCTAATATCTATCAATAGGAAGAAAGCATTATTTTTACCAGAAATTATAACGTATAACTATTTTAGTTTACTCCTTACCTGTTAGTTTTCAATATGTATGAACTGATGAACTGATAAAACGGAGTATCTCTTTCTTTTCATATACACTGTCGTATACCTATTGTTTTTCCTCGATTACTGAAATAAACAAGATAAACCGAACCTAGCTAATATTCCTTATCAATTTCTGATCGCTTTAGTGAAAATCACACACTTATTAGTCTTTACATTTCTGGTAAGAATGTTCCAATCTGAATCGGGGAGGAATGTTGAGCTTTCTTAAAAAGGCGCGAAAACTCTAATTGTAAATTACGTAAATCGCTGACGTAAAAAAAAACAAACACAAAAACAAAACTTAACAACAGCAGAACAAGTTATTTATCCAAACTTTTCAATGCTTAAGAAAGGATTAAAACAATGAAAACTCCAAAAATATTTTGGTCTTTCCTCTTAATATGATAAACATTTTGACGATAAATTTTTGTTCTTAACAAGTTCAGAGTCTTTTTTCATCATGTTATTCTTTTTTCGTGAAAAATGTAGATATCCAATTAAGAAGATGTTTGGATAAGCATCACTTTCCTATATTACAAAACTTCAGAATTTGCCTAGAAAATACATCACTTTTCTAATAATAGCTTAACACCGGTTCCTATACAAACACCTGAATTAAGCAACGTTGAACACGATAAGCTTGCATGCACATGTGGTGAAATGGGTAATAGTTCGGAATTTTTAATAGCATATTAGTATTCCAATTTCTGTTGGGTTCGTTATATTCACTTACGCGCAAATACCCATTTGAAAATGCATGAATCAACTATTTCAAATCATTATTTCAAACTCCCACATCCGCCGAAAGTTGATGATTTACATTCTCCAAAGAGTCTTGCATTTAATTAATAAAAATATTTTTTTACTTTAGTAATTTAACAAAATTTTATGAAATTAAGTAAGTGGCAGAGTTAGGGGAGGTCTAACACGCAAAAAACAAATACCATGATTTTCCCAAAGTAAAAAAAGAGACAACCATTTCAAAATAATTGAATGAACTCATTTGAGAATAAATCCTGAAATTTTCATTAAAATCATGAAAAAGAGTTTTGCAAGAATTCCCAAATCAATATGTTTTTTACCTGAAAAATGGGGCTAAAATAATGATTGTAATTTAAGTAAACTACTGATGCCAAAAGATAAAAATGTAAAAAAACAAGATATTTAATAAAAAAACGTTTTCTAACTAAAGTTTGCAACGTGCTAGAAGGGATTTAAGAAATTACTGAAATATTAAAAATTTGTTTAGACTCTTAGTAATAATGTAAGGATAAAAATATGTTTTGTTCACGTTTAGGACAGTTTTCATAAAAATGGAAAATGCTAATAAAAATACATTATGAGGAAAGAGACGATTGGAAAATGACTGATAGAAACTTTGAAATTATAAGACCTCGTAGAAATAAGACTAAAATGAATAACCATCAATTTCATTAAGTAAAATGCATTAGTGGATTCAAAAATATTTCCAAGTTTTTCAAATTATCAAACATTACTTGTGTATAGTCCGATCTCTTATTTTTACGTAAAAAAAAGTGAACATAAAACAAACACTTTATTCCAGTATTTACTGTATTTGAAATATATCTTCTTTTATGTGCCATGTCATTTCAGAACGTAGGCAATCATGGCCTTCCACATCTCCATGTCGCTGGTAGCTTTTAGCACGCTTTCTCTTGTTGCACCACGTAACCCTCATTCCGTTAGCCACCTGATCAGGTCCTTCAAATATGTTATCTGCTGCTTTCCCCTATCTATTTTCCCCTCTATCTGGCCTGCTAGTAAGAGGTTCTCCAATCCCTCTTTCCTCATTGCATCTCCCAGGAACTTTATTTGTTTCTACCTGATGCTCAGTATTAATTTCCTTTTTGTTTCCATCCTTTCCAAAACCTCGTCATTGCTCACATGCTTGGTCCATTATATCCGCAATATCCTTTTGTAGAACCGCATCTCAGCTGCTTCAAGTTTTTCCTTCATCTTCAAAAATATTGTCCTGATTCACTGCCATATTGAAGAACCGATATCACATAGCAATCCAGTATTCTCTTCTTCGTTTCTCGTGAGATTGTCCTGTTTCTTTACAGTTTACTTAACTTCTGGAATGCTTCTTTCGCCATGCCAATTTGCCTTAGGACCTCAGTGTCGCACATTCTGTCTCCTGTTAGAACACTGCCTAGGTATTTCAATTTCTGTACCTGCTTAATTTTAGAGTCCTTCACTTGTAATGGGCATTTTGGGCTGATGACCATGCATTCGGTTTTCTTGCAGTTTATTTGTTATATACCTGAGTAAATTTCTTTATAAATTAACATGAAAAAATGTTGAATGTCCGAACGGATAAATAACACACGTATTTCACGGAAGGAAAATGCCAGTGATTAGATTAGACACTTGTCATTGTCAACGCAGTTTATTGTTTAGATGGATTTATTGATCATCTTGATATGTATATTGCCGGCTACTAAGATTCGTCAGTATCTCTTTTATTATTGGTGAACAGGAAAAACATTTTAATAATTTGATGCTGTCTATTGCAAGACTTTTGGAAGTTTTTGATAGACTGATGCAATAAATCTATCGACAAATCAGAATTTCTCACAAGTGAACCATACAGAATTCTAAATGATTTATCTTTTGGTAATTCTTGTTCATACACCGCGTATTTATAAGCATGATTGGAAAAAAGAAAGAGATTAAATATTTAACACCGGAAGAATTTGGAAATAAAGAAAATTAAAATTATACAGAGCAAAAGAGTAAAGTAAAGAGTGAAGAAGAAGATGTGAATGTATAAAACTAAAATTAAGTGAAAACAGTCGACAATCAGTGAAAAAGAGGCCTCGACTATGCTTGTAAATTTGGTCTTGTAGCAAACACAACCGAAATCCCCTCAAGTTAAATATCAGAAGGATGATGGTTAGATGTTGAAACGTGGAACGATAAAATATCTCCTTTGTACGTTAAAGTAAAATTTTATTAGCTGAATAACAAAATTATAAGAAGAAAAATAAAATGTTCATAGAAAAAATGCAGGTAGTCAATTGATCAAAGAGAAATGTAAGTATCAAAATGTATTTCAGAAGTTAAGAGTTTATGGTCGATAGTATTAAGTAGCTAAGTGTACTACGGCGAATACTGAGAGTATCTGACTGTAAAGTCTTTAATTCCTTTCCTTTTTTGGTCGGTGGCGACAGGGTGAGAAAGAAGGTGAAACAAATAAAGGAAGTGAACTTAGAGTTTCCTGTTGTTGTTTCTTTTTCTTTGGTAGCATGGAGTAACAATGAAAAAAGAAAAATTGGAGGAAGAAGAATTAAAATGAATATGTGACGTCCCCTTTCGTCCGGGTCGGCTTCTTGAAATTTCTTTTGTTACATTGCCACAAGGTTCGTCATCTAACGTTGTTTAAGTAGTGAAATTTATCTTGTGAACGGCTGCAGCAGACATTTTCATTTTATGTGTGAAAAAAAGAAATTGACTGGCGTCATATATCAATATTTTTATTTCCCATTTAATAAGGATCCAGAATTTTTCTTTTCGCTTTGACTTGTGAAATTTGCCTTGGTCTTGGGTTTTCAAAATTGTTCTTAGTCGTTTGAATGCGATTTTGCGGATGTGCAATTTTACTTTGTGTGTTTTAGTTAACTGTTGAATGATGTAGGATTTGTATCGTATAAAAACTGTTTTAATGAAAGATTGATTTTGTTTTTACAGCTTATCAACATTATGCAGGTCATTTAATGCCACAAATAATTTTAGACTGTAATATTTTGGGGCGATAGCAATAATTTTACTGTGAAAAATCGTGCTAATTTTTGGATTCATATCTTGCCTAAAGGTATCAACGCGTAACTGAATATAAGGTCCTCGACAGGAATTAGAACTTGGCTCTTAGATTTACAATTCTCAGGCTAAATCTGAAATTAAATACTCATACTATCTTACCGCATTAAGAGCATGTTCTCTCAGGAAGGCCCTCTACATTGAACGCTCATTAGGTCTTAAACTCAACCCAAAACTTAAGTTAAGCGCGTACATAAATTCCATAGACAAAGATGCTTGGAAAATAGCTGTATGCTTCAGAAGCTGCCCAGTATACAGTTCAAAAGCGTCTCTGCGTAGTTTTGTGGATAGCAAATTATTTCCCATCTCACAGACCCTTTTTCATCGACGAAAGTTCGGAAGAATTTCCCTGCTCAATCGCTATTTATATGGAAAGTGCTCAGATGAACATTCATTATTACCCTAATTCCGACTTTTACAGCTAAGATACGACATGCTATGTACATTTTAGCAAACAACTCTCATTTCCTTGGTATTCTATTAGTGAGATATAAGTTCCACTCGAGTAGATTCTTCGCGAAAATCTACATTGTTATATCCACTCAATAGAGGATGTTTTCTGGTTTACTACAATCTTAACCTGTTCAAGTCTTGGGTTAACTTTTAACTTCCTGACATATATGAATAAACTCTAAGTCTTATTCTGTAAATATTTATCTTGAGTGGCACTCGGTGCTTGTAAAGCGTGAATCACACTGTAAAAAATAGTATTCCTAAGGAGTCACACATCTTGGAACTGACCAGGTTCGACCTTGCTTAACTAAGAAAATTAAAAGGTAGGCAAGCTATTTACTTTTATTATTATTACTGTATACGTATAGCATGTGGCCTACGTGATTATTTTGTCCTACTCAGTAAGAGTAAATTTATTGATTATTCGGCTATTTATTTAAAATAATTAATTTTCCTAAGCCTAACATTTAGCAGACGTTTGGGCATCCCGACGTTGTGTCATGGTTAGCAAGCTTGTCCCGCTAAAATCTTGTTAGTAGTGGGATCGATCATCACTTGGTACCTTATGCTTTCGGCCTAGTGCCATATCTAACCAGCGCTTAGAAAATTAACACTTACCAGACAATTATAATGTTTCTTTGTTATACGCTTTTTAAAGTAGGCTACATACTGTACAAGTGACACAATTTAATTGGCCACATACTACACAGACACATTATTTCTTTGTCTATAATTAGATTGGTCCACTGAAATTCCTCTGGATTTCGCTTAATCCATATCTTATAATTGTGGTCTGCTCTCATTCTCACCCATATGTCTTCCAATTTTCCAAGCAAGCCAAGAAGTTTTAATCTAATTATTTTATAATTACTCATGATTTTGAGTTGAAAACTAAAATAAGAGGAGGATAATGAATGCAAACATATTATCAAGTAAATCGTATTATCATTCCTTCTTGCTGTCAGTCAATAAAGAACTGTCATGTAAAACTATACATAGTTAACATTAATAATAGGATCCCTTTTCTTGACGTTCTAGTTGGTGATTTAAAAGCAAGTCACTCTGCCAGTGTAATTGATAGTATGTAACTCAGTTATATCTGTCGCATAGTTGAGTCATCAATGACTTAACTGTATCAGACACCAGATATTTGTGGTTAGGTAGCTGGCTAGATATTCAGCAGGCGTACTTACAAAGTATGTTAAAAAGAAGAGAATCATTTTGAAAAAAACACAGCAAACTAGGTCAAAGAGGATAAACTCGGCTCTATAGTCATATATAAAGACAGTGCATTAGTGACACGGCATCCCTGGACGGATGGTGCACCTGATAGAACCAACGGTTAGTTACCAAGTTGACTAGTCCATATTCATTACTACGTTGATAGATCTTGCAACAGAAACTATCATCAATGGTATTACAGACACTTCTCTGATAACTCTTAACTAAAATGTCCTTTCAAGATTTAGGCGGTCATATCTATGCATATTTCTTAAATATTTTAAATATATATGGATTGACAACCAGTCTATTTTACACGTACAGTAAAAGGGTTTTGTGTTCAGTCAAACACCTCTAGATGTGAAACAGACTAATCACAGAAGCATCAACGACCCCTCATCAATAGCGAGGAATCGTCAACGCCCCTTACTTCACTGAGATCGTATCGGCTACTATTGACTGAGATTCCAGTCTATCCTTCTGTTTAACCAGGGTGATTTTTTACAAGGGAAAATAAATAGATAAATATTTGTTTTGTGGTATTTCTGATGAGATATTTTCTAATTTTTTCAACAAATATAAGCAATTCTATACAAAAACCGGGGTGCGAACCTAGAATAGAAAAAAATCATATCGAATAAACATCTCTATAAAAAAAAAAAAAACAGTCCCGATCTTCCTTTCTACAGCACGTAAAAAGAATATTCATAATTATGTAAACTGAGGAGCAGAATATTAGAAAAAACTTACCGCATGGCGTTAACATTGTCTTGTTGACTCAAATATAGAGTCTGTGAAGTAAGTGTCATAAAGCGTATGAGGCTTTGGCCGATGTAGGTGGGGAAATATATCCAGGTTTATCATAACTGTTTTTATTTATTAAGTATGGCTTCAAAGAATTCTGGAATATGTTCACTCTGATTCAATTGGGTTTAGATTTGTTCAGTTCGAAATGACTCCAATATATTAAAAGAAAATAAATTTACACCAAGCACGGTGGTAATGCCACTCAGACGTAATGGGCAACAAAAAGAAAAAGAGAATTTAAAATCAATATTTAGAACGAAACGGCAACTCAATCTTAATCAAAAAAGAAGTGATACTAATCCTGTTCAAAATACCAGTAAAGAGTGTGGACCTAATAAAAGACGAACCTGTCTACCTTTACTGAATTATTTAAGTCTTTTTGGAACCAGTTTTGTGGCATCCATTAATGGTGGAAGTAATCGTGTTCTCTTGCAAGAATAGACCAATAAAAAACAGGAGAATAAACGGCAGAAATGACACACAACCTGTTCTGTTATATCAAACTACTGTTTTATCCGAACTGCAATAGAAAATGAATCCCATCATTACAGAACTACAAAACTTGTGAAAACTTTACCAGAGCCCCATATAACAGGTATAAACTTGACTAATTACTTTTGACTAAATTTTAAATATTACTTATTTCTTATTCTTTAATCACGTGTATACTGTGCTCCTTTATATTTATCGACATAAATATTGTGATTTTGTCCTTTAAAAAATATTCAACATTATAACCAAACGATTATTGACATTTTTATATAAATGTTTACACTGTACAAGAACCTTGTGCTACTCAAATAGAGTGTATGAGGCACAGCTTATGCCGATATTTGTGTAAGATAAATTTTAAATGAAGTATGGCCGAGTAAGCCAACTCTAGGTAGCCGGTTATACAATGTAGTGGTAATTCGGAAGAAGCTTACCGAATGGTTCTTACATCTTCCTAAAGAAATACAACGGGAATGTGGTTTGCTACAATAAGCATGGCATAGCGGGACTTGGTTGGGAGTTTTGAACTGGTGAGACTAAGAAGTGTAGTTTATATGGTCACATTCCATAGAAATAAAGATAGAGCTGCGAGCGGCTTGAGAGGACACGATGTATCTATCATCTATATAGACGCTTTTGGACCATATCAAGAGAAGAAAGTGAAGACTATGCAGTTTCTGTCCGTATTTGACAACAGTTGTAGTTTTTCGGACAGAATTATTTTTTTTAAAGTAGAAGATAGCAGAAGTCAGGTATTGCTGGAGATGTACTGGGAACTGACCATTTGTCCTGCATCTTTAGCAATTAATTGTATGTACGAATGCCACAAGAGTACTAGGCTAAGTTTACGTCCTAATAGACGCTCAAGGCACGCGGTTTCACTGAAGAATTTTTCCTTCATTGAGATGGCAAAGATCTGAAATTATTTAACAAATCAAACATATTCAAACTTGTGAAAAATAACGAACTTTCCTTTGTGCGTTAACAATGTGTTCTTTTCAACATGATGTGCATCAATCAATTACAATACTATTTTTAAACGAGGTCTAAGTAACAGTATTTACATTATTCAGACTATTGTCCTCATCTATGTTGCCATTTGTATGACGATTCGGCCGTTGTACGCTCCGACCGTCTTCAGCTGCTAGGAAATTCGAATCGAACACTTTATTACAATGACTAGGGTATATTATCCTCATTCCTTGTGTAACCAACGTCTCTATCCACTGGGTCATGTGTCATTAAAAATACATAATCCAGTGGATATAAACGTTGATTAGTTCCTAACTTGACTCATAGACTTGTGAGTTCTATACCAGACTAGAGCTGTGGTGAACAAGTAACTTGCATTACACCAATCGTGACTTTAAGTCAAACAAATGACAACAAAAATTTGAACAATATTCCGAATAATGTAAATACTGTAAAAACTACTTCATCTCAGAAATATAAACAAATATTCTAGATCGATGTAACTTAAGGATTTGGTGGGTAAACTAATGATTAAGATAGGCGACTGCAAGAAGCTGCGAAAAGATGTGACGAAATGTTTCTCTTCGTTAGGTGGTTTTGCTTTTTCGTAAACTGGGGTGACCGTTGCTTTCTCTTGCCACTCCTGATCGTCCGGTATACGCATATTCTATGTAAACCGCTGCTAATCTTCAATCTTAAAATAAAAATAAACGAGAACAAACGCCACATCAGAAATAAACTGACTCATGGTTTTGATCCCATCAATCATTCCGAGGTCAAAATTGTTAACAATTTAGTAACCGTAGCTAAAATGCATCCGAAAACAAGAAAAGCCCAGTGAAGATCAAAATTATTATCCAGTCACAGGTCAAATATTATTTGGCGTTTTACTGAGCTTATCTTAAAATTAGGCGTAGGCGATCATGGACTTCAACTTACCCCTATTCATTTTCGCTCTGAAAAAAGTTACTTTTCCATCTCTCCCAAACCCTACTCAATCATCCACTTGCTCAAATATGTCTCTCATTAATTTCCCGTCTCTTTTACACGTTATCTCTCCCGTGTGTTTTATATTCTCCAAGCCCTCCTTCTTAAATACTTGTTTCAGAAGCTCCAGCTGTCTCTTCTTGTTGTTAAGTGTAAGTGTCCTTTTTATTTGCACCACCTCGTTACTAACATGTTCGGTCTATGATATCGCTAATATCCTTCTTTACAACCACGTTTTGGTTGCTTTGAATCTTCATATTTGAGAAGCGTATTCAGCAATCGCTGCCATATAGAAGCATAATAGTCCAATATGATTTTCTTTGTTTCTCAAGAAATCTCCTTGTCTCTCAACACTCTGCTTAGCTTTTGAAATTTTCGAGTCTCATTGTCGCATATTCTTTTATCTATCAGATCATTTCTTGCCTATCTAATTTTCTGCACCTGCTTGATCTTAGTATCCGCGAAATATAGCTTCTGTTTTTTCTGATTGCAATAAAAGGCCGGATGCGTGATGTACCCGGTGAAACTCGAACTCACTACTCAGTTGTAAAAGATCTAAAACGCCAAGCTTGTTAAACATTACACCACGTCAAAGTGGCGGTGTCAAACACGAGAAATACAATCCCTGATTAGCAGTCTCTTTATATATTAGGTTACCTAAGTTACCTCGGCCTGATGTAATCGTTAGCAAGCTGGTTTTGCTAGATCTCGTTACAACGGAGTAGTGAGTTCGATCCTCATTTGGTGCCCGATAATATAGGCCTTGTGTCACATCTCAGCAGTGCTTAGAAAATTTGGAACACCCCGACGTGATGTAATGGTTAGCAACCTCTTCTTGCTACAATCTGCTACAACTGAATAGTGAGTTCGGTCCTCACTGGATACCCCATCGTATGCCACATCTAAGCGGCGTTTAGTATATTAATTTGTCCAAAATTGTTCTCCGATTTAGTAAGTGAAACCTCTGCATAATATTGATTAACAAAGTATAGCTTAAATGCAGCACAAGAGCGAAATTAAGGAGAACCCAATGAGGATCGAACTGACGTTTTTGTCGTTGATAATCTAACGTAAAATGGCTTGCAGACCGTTATATTACCTCAATGTACCCAGGACAATCATTATTTAAATTTCTCTAAGCGCTGCTTCTTATATTTTTTTTATTTTTTATTATGGGAATGGCCATAAAATTTCTTTGGTTAAAGTAAATTCTCTAGATAATAAACAGAAGAAGGTTTTTAACTATTCCAATATTACGTTCACGCATACGTCATCCGGTTGAGGTCATTTTAGAAAGTAGGGAACAGCAAAATCCTCAGTTTACAGCTGCCGATACTTTTTTGCCACTTCATTTTATTTCGTTTTCTGACTCGTATTTTAAATGTATTTTTTCTCTTTACATTTAAAATCGTGATTTAAATTCCTTGTAAGAAGTCTCTGTGTAATGTCTTTCCGACTCTTGTGTTCGATGCGCCTAGTAAAAATTCGATTACATTTTCTAATCAAATTTAGACGGCAACTCAAATACGGCAAGAGCGACAAAAGTCGGCAGCGATCAACAAGCCATTATTTTTTAATCAAAATAATAATAAAAGAAATGGGATGAGAAGAAGAGAAAAAAGAAGTCAGAAGCGCATGAGAAGAGAAAAAGAAGAAAAGGGAAGTGGTTGAGGTAGAAGAGGAAAACAAGAAGAAAGCAGAGAGTGTGGGAAAAAAAGGGAAAAATAAAACGAGATGTATAAAGAAAGAATAAGTGAAGAAAAATTAGAAAGACAATGGAATAAAAAAATAATGAGAAGAGAGAAAAAATGAATAAAAAAAGATGGAGGTGAGAAAAGTGTGAAAAAGAGGAGGAGAAGAAAAAATCTTTTTGCATCCATTGTTAGTGAGTCATTACGTCTAGTTGCTTTTTAATACTATTTATAGAAGGTATTAATTAATATTCCGAATTGAGGAAGAAGTTGCAAAAGAAAGATTGACATTTAAAATGTTCTTTTGAGCTCAATAGTGTAATAAAAATGTCACATCAGGTTTTGTACTAAACATGAAAAAGTGGAAACCATTTTTTCTGTAGAAATTTAATAAATGAAATGCATTTTGATCGTAGTTTTTTTTTCTACTAATCATTGATATTGCAATAAATACTTCCAAACATCAATTTAAATTCAGGTGATTGCATTAATTTCATTAAAATGTTTCTTTCAGTATCCACAGATTTTATTTTTATCTTAAATTGCTAGAAATTATTATAAAAGGCGTTCTTAAAAAAACATCACATGCTGCAATTTTAGTTAATATTTATCACTACTACTACTATTACTACTTCTAAAATTATTATTATTATTATAATATCGTGCTAGTTTCTATACAACAAAAGAGCAGATTTTAAATATGCGAAGATATGTAATCTCTGGCGTCGGCATCGTATGATGATATATAACCGGTCATGAGGTGTACAGATATAGATTTTCTGTATACTAAATATTTATCATCCTTACCCACAAAAGTAATATTATAAAGAATGTGCAAAATTTCCCAGTGCCATCCTTTTTTGAGAACTACAGTATGACTACAAAGTAGCAAGCATTTTTTAAAAAGATTTCTCAACATGTATGAGATTAAAGCTACTAAGACACAATTTCTTACTGAGTGTGAAAGTAAATACAGAATAGAACTGTTATTAAGCAAAAGAAGAGTAATAAAGAAGACAGTGGATAATGATTACAGCTTCCTTTAAATTTTGAAGGTCAAAGTTGGCCGGTTATCATGAAGCCGGAAGACAGTTTTCAAGAGCGAAAAGTGCGAGAAAAGAAATTTCTAGCATAGAACTAACAGCTACACCTAGCCAGTTCAACTGTTAATTGATGAGACGGTCAGTCATCTGCTAGTCCGCTTAAATTCATAAAGTCTAGGTACCATACGAAAATTACACCCAAACAATTACTATGAAAGTATTCATGGTAAAGGCATGAAGAATCATTTTTACGGCGGTAGATGAGTAACTGAAGCCGAAATGCCAAATCAAGATCAATAATATTCTTACTTGGATTTTATCAAGAATCTCTAAATATATAGTAGTAACAGCAGTCCATACATGGCAGCAATATTAAAAACATGAACTATTAGTAGACATCTAAAACAATATCTACCTAGACTAATCATTACTGAGTTGGCTATATTAAATGTAACTGTAGAAAATGTCCGGATTCTCGTGCATACACGCACAATAAATTTTGGATCTTGTGTGCAAGAGATGAATGCAATACGTGGATTTTAATCCCGTCTTTCTGCAACCTATTTTTGAAAATTTATTTACAAAAAAATTACGAAATCCGTTATGAAATAGATTAACTTCGATATATTTGAATTTATTTCTTTAAACATTATTTGAATGGATACTCGTATTTGAGTAGATGATCTGTTTTTTTTGTTTTTTTTTTTACAATTAAACAATAAAAATTTCCTAAATGAATTGTTTTATCTAGTTCTGTTTACTTTAGGATACGAAAACAGAACAGATAGGACTTTTTTCGGGCTTTTTTGATAGAGCGGTTCAGACTAAGAGACGCAGGTTTGAATCCTGCCGGAAGACTCATATTTTCTTCACAAGATTTCTCGATTATTTAGATCAGTAGATATAAATAAATAAACTGATTAATTATAAAAAACAGAGCATCCCTTAAAAATAATGTTTAAACAAATAAATTAAAAAACAAGATTTATGTATATCTGTATTAGCAATAACACGTGTGATTATTACGAATCCGAACAGGGCGATGGCCATACGTTTACAGATCAAGAAAAATCACTTAAACAACTATGCGAAAATAAATTAATTTCAGCCATTCGGTACATATGAATCAAAGTAACATGCGATACACGTACAACGGTGTCACATGGATACGTGAAAAAAAAAATTGATAATACTTTGAAATATCTCAGTTTTTCAGAATGCAATGAACAGGAGATTGATAGTTTGGCGACTGGGATATGTTTATTAGTTTTCTATATATAGAATTGTGCCTTTTGGATATCAGCTCGGAATGAGACATTGGAGAGCCGAGGTCGAATTCCAGTAGAATTCGTTTAAACTATCTCTTCTCCCACCATCTATGGATTAAATAGCAAGAGAAATTTGATTATATAGCCTTGGTTGGGAACTGGTCTACAACAGAAAGTAATGGAAACCAACTGCGGGGAAAATCTACTGCCTAGTAAGAAAGAGACATGATCATCTAGACGTGTATCTCGCATTGTAATTAACTGACTGTCTTCAAGATGTGGAAGATGATAGCATTAAACAAACTCTTATACTTGCTTAGTAGGCAGCAATGTTTGTACGTTTGATAATCACTTAAAATCTGATGATCTGCCGTTCAAATTCACAGCCTCGTTAAATTGGTTACTCTATTCCCTCCTCATTTACTTTTGCTTTTGATAAATCCTGTGCGTTTTAAATTTACCTAGGCTTTTAATATCATCTAACAAGTGTTCCAAGCAATAGGACTCAATATAAGCTTTTCTAAAACACCAAATATGCTTAAGAATTTGAACGAAATTCTAAATCTATTATGTACCCTACATCCATTATAAAAATCAAGGATGCGGAATTAGTAAACACTTCAGAGACTTCAGTGTATGGATGAATTTTAAAAAGATATTGTAGGACATAAAGAAATTGAAAATAGAATTTTTTGTGGATTCTTGTTAGAAACCACACAATATAATAATAACAAAAAATATGAGAGGAAAAATGTAAGTATATTGAACGAAATACATACAACCTCTACACCGTTAGTAGATTCAGGAATAATAGAAATATTGTTAGTAGGAATCAAATATATACAATCTTGTAGATAAGAAGTAAGTCCGAGTAATGAGTCTATACTCTTACTAACCAACTAAGCAGCGGTAAAATTCTCTACTGTACTCTTTTCAATTCTGTGACTGTCACTCCTCCAATCTTTTTACCACTCCTGCTAGGATTATGAGTACACTTTATACAAGTCCATTTATTGTGCAATAAAGGGGTGATATCCGACAGATTTGGCTGCTCTAGATGTAGTTTTAGCCTGGAAACTTGAATGAAGGTGTTAATTTGCTCCGTCAAACAGTGAATTTAATATGGATGCCAGGCATGGCGCAAAAACTGTTCAGAAACATATAAACTGCCAATTCATTAGAAACACATTTTCGGATCTATGGTTAAAATAATATTGAACGAATAAATCATGTGTATCTTGGCGAAGAATATCCTTCTTTGAACATTGTAGACAGGCGGTACAGAATCAAAAACAAAGAACTGTACGAAATACATGAATCTATTTCTTTTGATGAATTTCATCAACAACAACAACTAAAATGAATATCGCGTAACTCGAGAAGATAATGACGTAATCACAGACATTCCATGCCACATCAATTAAAATGTTAGAAAAAAAGTAACCAAAATTACTAGAAAGAGCAATAAAAGATACTGTACATGAGAATACTATTTTCCTGAAAAATCTGTAAGAGAAATATTTTAGAAATTTCAAGTTAAGAGAGTACAATCTGTATGGTTAATGCATGTTAAAGAAAAGGCTATTATATTAACATTAGAATTACAAGCCCTCCCGTTGCGTAATGGTAGAGTGATCGACTACAGTGTGAAAGGGTGCGGGTCCCTTTTCCAACTAGGTTATACCAAAGACTTTTAAAATGGTACTCGATGCATCTCTGCATAGCAAACTGCAACAAAGAGAAGGGTTGAAGATAAGTGAAGAAATCCAGGAATATGTGTCTTCACCTCTACTACCGCAAGAAACAAGTGAAAGATAATTAAATATTGAGAAGAAAGTTTAAAATTACTTAATTTTTTGTTAATTTTTGCATACCAATAAATATGGAAGATTAGAAGGTGCATTTTAGAAACTTGATGCTTTTTTTATTACCGTAAATGCAAAAATGCCTAGAAGGCAAATACAATAGATATGTGCTGTCACGGTTAATGATATTTAGCTGACAGACCTGTACAAAAGTGTTTTGCTAAGTTTTGAGTTGCTGATTGTAGCTTTATTGATTAAGAACGCTCAGGCAGAAAAACCACTACAGATTGCCACCAAATCTATCATTTCATTGAGAGTAACCAGCATTACACAATGCGGAAACCTGCAGAAACATTAAATTTATCAAAATCCACCATCCCTGAGAACTTACAGAAAGTTGGGTACTCAAATCACTATGATGTTTGGATACCATATGATCTAAGTGAAAATAATCTTTTGTGTCATATTTCTCTCAGTAACTTTCAATATAAATGCAATGAAAGCGCAACCTTTTTAAGCAAATTTTGGTGTGTGATAAGAAATTTATCGTTTACAACAGGGTTCAATATAAAAAAAATCTAGGGTAAGTGACATGAGCCGTTTGCAGCCACTATTTATTTCAGGAAAGTTATGCTGTGCATCTGGTAAGACTGGAAAAGAATCTTTGCTACGAGCTTCTACCAAATAAGCATTCCGTTGATTCAGAAAAATAATGCCCAGAAATGAACGAATTAAAGCCAGCAATTCAAGTAAAAGGCCTAGATTTGGCGAAATGCAATGGTAATGTTTTGCATCAGGATAATGCCAGACCTCGCTTTTCTTGGGTGAACATGCAACAATTGTTTGAGCTTGACTGAGATATGTTACTCCACA
Organism: Ascarosepion bandense; assembly: GCA_037127315.1. NCBI lineage: Eukaryota > Metazoa > Mollusca > Cephalopoda > Sepiida > Sepiidae > Ascarosepion > Ascarosepion bandense. The sequence goes on along the minus strand of JBBBDQ010000428.1, from coordinate 8,961,876 downwards.
CACCATATTCACCAGGCATTGCTAGTCGGAACGTTCAATTATTCAGACACTCAAAATAATCTCAGTAGTAAAAAATTTAATTCCTAGTATAGCATAAAAATATAACAGATTAATGAAATAATCGACAAAGATGGAATCTTTAAGTTGATGGAAACATGGAGAAAATTTGTTCAACAAAATGGTTAATATTTAACTGAATAAATATTTTATGGCATAATTTTGTTTAGTGGTTTAATTTCCCTTAAATATCAGCACAAAATTTCAGGGAATCTCAAAATTTCAGGGAATCTCAATAAATTGTTATGTAAAGGTTTATAGTGTATGTACTTGGATTCCATTTCCAAACTGCCCTATTTTGTAGATTCTATATAAAAATTAAATCACCTGTTTTTCAATATTCGAATAAATTGAAAATCAAAGCACTTACCTTCCCAAGAAATTCGGATAAAGGTGTTTAAACCTGTATTATTATAATTTTTTATTATTCTTAATAATAATATTATGCTGTCATTTTTCATCATATTTCGATTTCTGCTATGGTCGCACTACCTACCAAGTCTGCGGGAAGACCTCTGGCATGTCGTGGTGTGTCGCTATGACACCATTTTATGTTTTTTTATATCTCCTCTATCATCCCTAGCGTTACATAAACAAAGTTCTCCTTAGTGTATGGGCTTACTTAACAAGACAATTTTTTGTATATCTCTCAAGCTTGGGTTTCCAGGTATTTTTCAATGTGTTGTTTTGTTCCATTCTTTATTATTCTAAGTACCTACTATCACGATTCTTGTATTCAATTTCCACATTTTTTCTATTTCAATTTCCAGGTTTTTATATTTTTACGGTTTTTTTAATTCCTTAGTTGTTATGTTACAATTCACTGGACAAGACATACCAATTAATAGACAAGTGTTTCTCTTTCTAGTTTTTATCAATAATGCCCGGCCTATTTGCTTCAATTTTTCTGTTTGTGTAGATGGTGTAATCCCATAGAGTGGTAACATCCTCTATTTCTGTAACCGATGCTGGGTGATGTTCATACCAGTGTTTGTTTACAGATTTTCCATAGTGTTGTCACATTGTCAAATGTAAATATTGCCCCAATCTATCCTGATGAATTTTATATTCATTTGGGGCAAGTACAGGACATCCTGAGATTAGATGGTCTGTTGTTTCTTGGTGTTTATCACAAAACCTGCATTTTGCATCCACATTATTATGTATAATATTTGCCTGAATGTTTCTAGTGAAAAGACTTTGGTCTTGCGCTGCAAGAATAAAGCCTTCAATCTGAGACTTTAATCCAGATGCACGTAACCATTGATGAGTATTAACTTTGTCAACATTGGATTTATTGGCACGTTCTGGATATTGGCCATGCGGAGTTTGTCTTGCCAGCGTTGTTTCATCTGTTCAAAAGCTTTATCTTTGGCTTTCATTTTCATATTTTTGCCGCAATATTTGTTTCTTGGCTTGTTTTGCTTTTCTACAGAATCTACTAAATGTAAATCTTGTTTGTATTTACTGCCTTCTTTTATTATTGAATATTTTTCTTTCTTTCTTCTTCTTCTTCTTCTTATTATTATTATTATTATTATTATTATTATTATTATACTTTAGCTTGAAATTACCAAGCGAAGTCGTGTTTTACCACTGAAAGTGTTTGCGATGCTATCACTCACTTAATTACTCATTTAATGTCTCGCTATACTGCGAGGTTGCTTTACACCCGTAATGTTCTCGGACGATATTCTGGTCATGTAATGGTTAATAGCTGGAAGTGATAATCAGAATAATAAGTAACAGTTCCTGCTGGGTTAATTATATTCATTTGCGTACAAATAAACTTGGGAAAGATATGAATCCGTTCGTTATCCCCCCAGGTTTGGAGTGATCTTCAGGATAGCCTAAGTCACATGAACTTAACTGGCAACCATACTGCTGAAAAAACACAACATACTGTTAGAAAATCTTCTGAGTAGGCAGTCATGAATCGAAATAAGCATGATTCCCTAAGACAGTGTCACGTATGACACTGAACTGAATGATATTCTCATCATATTTCTGTTGAACGTGATTTATGTGGCAGCTTACGGCTATATCACGCTGAAAGAGTGCTTGTCGAACGAGCACTAATGTTAAGCAAAGTCAAGGTTGGTCAGTTCCTATATCGGTAAAAACTTTAGAATAGTAGATGCTGTAATTTTGGATGTGCGTGTTGTTTAATGGTTACTGATTCGAATTGTTATTCAGAGAGCAGAGTTTCGATTCCCGTTGTATTCCTTATATTCACTATACAAACACCATTAAAAAAAGTTATATATTCACCGCTTCCCTGCCCACATATGGCTTAATAAGCAAAGTCTGTATCACTAATATACTGCTGGAACTATCCTTAAAATCTAAACGTATTTTACTGCTTTAAATAACCTTCAAATTGATCAATTAACAGTAGAAAAAATATAAATCAATTAACATTCTTGCTTTAAGATTTATCTTCAACAATGATTATTTATTGACATAAGGCGTGGGTCATAGTTTTTAGAATTTCAACAATCCTTCCTTTGTTTATAAGGAAATATTATTGTTTCCTATTTGTAGGTTTAGTTCATCGAGGATATTGAAACTGAAGAAACAATTTTATTATCCATTAGGCCTATTTTTCTCTCTACTAACATTGGAAAAATTAACCTGCACTATTAATAATGCAACTAATAATAATTTCTTTCGCTCCTTCGTGCTAAAATAGTGTCATAATTTTCCGCATGCAAAAATAGTGCAACACTTTCGTCATCCAGTACTTCGCAGAAAATGAGATTTCTGTAATTATTTGATAAATTGTTTACATTCAATATGTTGATGATAAAACGATATATGGATCACCTCCAAAATGATAGATGACTAGAACTTAGCAGCCTATGTTTTTTTCTGACTGAGCCGTAAGGTCTTAGTGGGTAGGGGAAACTGTCTGTTACATACAATGCTTCGAAGACCAAACTAGTGATACTTCTTCGTTACCGAGCTAATCCAGACGTTTCATCGATTGTGAAGAACATGTGTTCCCTCGGGAAGGTCCTCTGCTTTGAAGGCCTGCTGAGACATAAACTCAACTCTGGCCCCAGATAAAACACGTACATACGATCCAACGATCAATTTGCTGGGAAATGTTCTTTTTCTAGTACAGTTACAAGAAGTACATGTTATATCTTTTATCTTTACGAGAGCCAGTTAAAAAGGAAGTAGTGTTGCCATATATCGACAGAAGCTGTCTGGTTTTTACTTTTCATCCTTGATAAAGTTCAAATCCTCTTCATGCCCCTGTGGGTTAGACACGACATTGCACCCTACAACACCTTTCTCACAGACGAGACGTCGCAATTTGTTGTTGTTCTATCGATATTTCTATAGGGAAATTTCAGACAGACTACATTCCTTAGTTCCACTAGTTCTAAACATCATGGCTAAGACCGGTCATGTCACGAACATTATAGCGAAACGCCCTCATTCCCTTCGTATTCAATTGGTGAGATGTAAGTTACTCTCGAGTAGCTTTTTCCAACGAACCACAAAGTATATTTATCAAGTATTGCGTACACTGCAATGCTCTGAATATCTATCAAATAAAATAATGAATATCGTACAAATTGTTTTCCTAGAGACATGAAGCATACGAAAAATGTATTTGTTTTGTGTTTTTAAGTTAACATAAAGATATACCATCCGACCGTTTATTGAATACTGTTGTCTTATCTGGTCTGAATCCCAAGTTATTCATATCAGGGTTCTAGACAGGCTCCAAAGACGAATCAGTAATGTGATCGTTCCCGAACTGACAGCTCAGCTCCATCCATTTTTCACCGACGTGATATTGCTTCCCTCTGTCTCTTCTACAAATATTTTCATGGCTTCTGCTCCAAAGAGCTTAGCTCACTGACGCCTCCTCCACAAGAATTTACACGATCAACCAGACTTGCAACATAGTCGCACAATTTTACAGTTAAATCAACCAAATGCAGACCCCCATTTCTACTCCAACAGGTTCTTTTCTCATACTTCTCGCCTCTGGAACACTCTCCGTATACTTGATTCCCTGATTGCTTCAATGTCCAAGAATTTAGATGCAATGTCAAATCCTATCTCTTATCAATTTGACTCGAGTCCTTCTCTCATCCTGTACTCATCACCCCATGTGTCTTGATCTTTTCCTTTCTAATACTACAGTCGCAACTGTCATTACACCGGTCTTCTCATGCTTTTTTCCCCTTTCTCTGACATCTAAAACATATTTATAAATGAAACTTTGTCTGTGTTTGTGTGTGTGTCTGTGTGTGTATCCGTTACCTATAGATTTCAAAACGGCTGAACCGATTTTCTTGAAAATTTACACAGTTGTACTATAAGCGTCTGCGAGTGTTCTTAGCTAGGTTTTGTGTCGAGGTACCCCCGATAAATATCGATAATCGAAAATCGAAAAAATTGGGTTATAGAAGGAGTGGTCCGATTTTAATCAAATTTGATACACTCATAGACAAAGACATAAGAAACGATATTCAGAACTTTCAAGTTTGCAGTTCTTACAATAGTGCAGAAAATCGATTATATATATATATATATATATATATATATATATATATATATATATATATATATAAGGCAAGATGTTTGTGCGTGTGTCTGTTTGTCTGTATGTCCTTTATACAAATGCACAATTTTTATACAATTATCACCAAACTTCACACAAATATTTTTTAGGCAGAGTCTGAGCTCCAAGACCATGGATTAATTTTAAAGCTTTCATTACACCCGAGTAACGCCGGGCTATACTGCTAGTCCGCTATAATCAGTTCGTCTTTCTTCTCCTGCTTAAACTTTCAATTTTCAGTTATGTAACAACCTGCGAACCAGTGGCGGTACCGCCTTGCTTAGGGGTGAAATGATTAAAAAAATACTTTGCCCTTGTAAATTTTATGGATGTGTGCAAAGGGTAGCAGTTATCGGCGTGGACAGATGTATTTGTGTATAGAATCCAAGCGGAGGTTGATAAGATCGCTTTCTCAAAATTACAGTTAGAAGGAGTTTGAATAAATCCCTTCTCAAGCAGCTTTATACGTAAGATGATTAAGAAGACATATTAGAGTTTAGTGTCATTTGGATGATATCTAGCAACTTCACGAGACTTAAATGATACTCCCGGCTGACAGTCACATCATATTGAAACATCTATTCTTGTATGATCATCAAATTTAATCATTGCAAATTCCGGTCAGTAACTAGATAGGTGACCGATTGGGAATGCTAGGTTTATTAGTCTTAAATGTGTGGGTGTTGTAATGGATAGTGACATGGAATTGTTAGTCGAGAGTTAAGCTCTAATTCACTTAAGCACAGATACCTTTTGTAATTATATGAATCAATCGTTTCTAACATATGGATTCCATTCTTATTCCCTCAGCAATGAGTTAATTAGTAAGATTTGTATCCCTCATTACTATTCTTGATGCAGTTTTCTGTAGGATTACCGTAGTTAAGCAACGCTAAGCTTGATCCGTACAAGATGGTTGGGAAAGCCAGATGCTTTAAAATTGAACGTAAGGGTGGTGTAATAAATAATAACACAGAAGTGTCCTTCGGGGAGACAAGTTGGATTCGTTATATTCACTTAAATTCAAATAACCTTTGTATTGTAAAGATCTACTGACACCAACTCAGCTCTCTGTTAATGACTAGCGATTATATCACTAAATCACTATCTTCTCTCTCCAGAAATATTTCTTACGATATAAAAAAAAATTTCTGGCTTTAAATAAACTGCAAGCGGATGATAAGCTACAGAAAATCAAACCAATCGCTCAAGATATTCAATAAAAGATACTTGTTCGAAAACCATCGTAGCAAGAGCTGCCTTCATAAGGATAGGTGCCTTTAATGCATAGTTACTATACAATAATATAAAATATAAGATGTAGTTAATTTTATCACAAATAGCAACAAATATAGAGATAATTTTGTTTCATTTTCTGGTTAAATATCTGAAACATTGATATTCCAACTGATAATACAATCCAGAATATAAAGCCGTGTTCTTTATCGATTAAACCTTGCAAAGATAATGAATATAATTAGTAAAGTAAACTAAGGATTAAAACTAAAAGAAATTGAAAAGTTAGAAAGATACCAAGATATTGTAAAAAAAAAAAAGACATTAATATTTGTCATACTTTGACAGTAGTGCTTACCTTTACTCATAAGTCAGTTGTAGTCGTCATTCTTATTCTATGTGTCTGCCCCTTCAGGACGTAGACGATCAGGGATTTTCACGTCTTCCTATCCATGGTAGCTCTTTGCACGCCTTCTCCTGTTACACCATGCAACCCTCGTTCCATCATCCACCTGATTAGGTCCTTCAAATATGTTATCCGTTGCTTTCCCTTGTCTCTTTTCCCCTGTATCTGGTCTGTTAGTATCAAATTCTCCAAGACATCCCTCTCTTTGCATGTCCCAGGAACTTCAGCTGTCTCTTTCTGATGCTCAGTATTAATTTCGTTTTCTTTTCCAAAATTTCTAAGACCTCATCATTTCTCACATGCTAGATCCATTACATTCGCAGCATCCTTCTGTAGAAACACATTTCAGTTGTTTCAAGTTTTTCCTTCATCTTCGATGATATTGTCCCGCATTCACTGCCCTATTGGAAAACTAACTATACATAGCAATCCAGTACTCTCTTGTTTGTTTCTAGCGAAACTGTCCTGTTTCTTAATACTTTACAATCGAGTCAATGTGAAAGATTTTCTCCATAGCTGTATACTTTGCCAGGAAGTAGACTTTTGAATAAAGTTATTTTCCTTGACACCCAAGGCTATATAACGCATTCTATAACTATTTATGTATTATCATCTCCTGTAACATTTCTATAATAACAAAAAAAGAGGAAGTTATTTGTCATTGGATCCTGTCGGATTTCTTGAAAAGTCGTAATATCAACAACTCAACCGTCGAATCGCTCACTAAAGAATATTCCACAGAGTTTTACTAGGAGACATTTTCTTAACCGATCTCAAGAGACTGATACTAGTCACGTGAAAATGATAAAAAGTAGGCAGTAATTACTTCTTCTGTAAAGAAAACAGATGTTGATTATGCTGGAGATGTTTGGCAAGGGAGGCGGGAGTCATATAAAGGAAGATTCTGTATGACATGAAATCTAATTCAGAAGAATAGACGACGGAAACACGCCTCGAAGGAAGTCGCTACAAAAAGAATTCAACGAATAGTCTGACCTGCACTATATATATATATATATATATATATATATATTCATCCTTACCACTTTTATTCTTGTTGGCTGAAGCGTATTCATTGGAGTTCAACCTCGAATACCTTCTGGTGAAATTCATTGTTGAAGGACTAATCATAACAAAAAAGAAATAAAAGAATTAAAGAAACATAAAAAAAATAAACTTAGGAGACGATATATAATTCAATGTAACGCTGGCAGGCATTATTGAATGTTATTTTAAAAGAATAGAATTTGAGTTCAGAACTCTATGCAAACGTGTACGTAGGCAGTATTGGGGATTAGAGTGAGGTCGGCGTTAAAAATGGTGGCGGAGGTTAATGTCACACATAGACACATTTTAGATAAGAAAAATAACATAAAGATAAAATCAAGAAATTGATATATATATATATATATATATATATATATGCGTGTGTGTGTGTGTGTGTGTGGAAGGGTGATGGTAACATAATGTATATTATATGTATAGTAAAAATGTATTCGCTTCTTTTTACGAGCAATTATATCTGGAATCGATCGAGAAAGCAAAAAATAATCAGAAAGTTAAAAAAAATATTACATTAGAAAAGAGACAGACGTGTTGCTACTCGGTGCTTATTGAGTCGAAGCTCGATGTTTATGTTACAATAGATCACCCATCACGAGTCTGAAAGAGAATTATAGGCGTGCGTGTAACGTAAGCTGCTTACATGTGAAATATGACAAAGATCGCGACAAAGCGTTCAGTCGATATAATTTAATTAAAAAGACATAGAACTGTTTTTTTTTCTTTCTTAAGTCTAAAAATATTTCTTTTTCTATATGTGTGTTCGCCATTTCGATGTTTTTGCTACATCTTTGGGTTCATGTATTCTGATGCGTGCCTATAACTGCTGTACATAACACATTTATTGTAGGCGGTATGTCGAGACTTGGCATGACACGAAAAATCAGGCTATTTGCAGCTAATACATCATTTATGCATATAATAATTTGAGAATTTTGCTGTAGCGAATATGCAGCTGGATTAATGGCTAGCAGCTTGTAACGAGCACTCAACTCGACGTGTCGAGTTCGAATTTCTGTTGGGTTTAATATATTTTGTTATGGTGATTTATCATATGACACATGAACTCTCCCAAACTATATACATGCAGCTGTTCTACGTTGTAGAGAGCAAAGAGTGAGAGCAGAATTTATTTCAGCAGATAACGCTTACAACCGGATTAACATTTACGCTAATGTTCGCGCATTGGTATATATTTGTACTATTGTCTGTAATATATTTGTTTAAAACTATTCCGTCTTTCTGATTTTATTTTTGGCCCCAGCAAGGCCACAAAACAATTCAATTCGGATAAATAACCTTGAAGATGGTACGAGTCTGCTTCGTCCTCTCTCCCCCTATCAATTAATTAAAATAGCTATTTGGTCGTAATTGGTAAGAACTCGATAATAACTCAAAAAACTGTATATTGTCTGTCATATTAAAGTCTATGCGACAAACGAATTCGCAATCCCTCTGTAAATCGATTACGTCGATTTCATATTATTAATATTATGTTAAAGCAGATATTTTAAAATATAAACCTGACCTAGAATCCCGGCTTCAGTAACTTTCCCACTGCTGTAATGTTGCACAGCTGTGCCTTTTCTATGAATACACCCATGCCAATTGCTTTGATGAGTTTTCCTCTTCGATATCTAGGCTCTGTGAATTGAAGCGCGGTATTAGATTGGCGGCAAGTTCTCATTGTTTTACAGTCGAAATCGCTATATAGAACCGCAAGTTCTATGCTAACAGTTTCTTTTAAGGCACGTCCCGCTAGTGGATCTCTCTTTTGATTCCTTGCTTTCCAGTCAAGATTGGTCTTCAAAAAATGACATGCAATTTCAATCGTTCAAAAACTTAAATGCAATTTCAATCTTCAATCTTTTTAATTCCTGTTCTTTCACTTCATGATGTTTTCTTATGTTGTCCTACACTCAGTAACCCCTCTTGTTTGTTAGTGTGATTTGTTTTTGTTTTTTTGTTTTTTTTTGTTTTTTTTTGTTTTTTGTTTTTTTGGTGGGGTGCTTTGCTTCTAGTGAAACAATCGAAAAAAATAAATATCGTAAAAGTAATCCTGCATAAGTATTGGTTATGAGGTAACAGCAAAAACATTAGTTAGTTGTATATGAGGTATTCTTTCTAATATTTAACATTTTTTATATCCTGTTCATCCTTCCTCTTAAGCCGACTGTGTCGTAGATACTTTGAGTGAGGGCTTGCGCCATAATAGTTTGCCTACTGATCCAGTCTTTGGCCATCACCTGTATCTGGGCAAAACTTTCACCGGTTATTCCGACAAAGTTGCCCGTCCACCGCTTTCTTTGGTATTTCCTTTTCCTTTGTCCTTGTATTGTCCATTTTTCTCGGTTCTCTTTACAGCAGGGCTCGAAAGGCGAACACCAGATGCTGCAATGAGATATTTCAGACATCTTTTTGGCTTTCCTAAACCGACCGCGTCTTGTCTTAAAATTGGCGCAGATGAGCCAGCCCTCAGATTAATGGCCATAAAGACGAGTTGACCACCATAAATGAAAAGAAACTGAATTAATATGGCCGCGTATACCCTATATATGAAAAATTAAATGATATGCAAAAGATTAAATTATACTTTTCATTACATACATGCAATTGTATTCTATGCGTTTAATTACCGGTTCTAAACCAGGCTATAAATTTAGAAATTTTTGAAAGAAAATCTGCAATGATATTAGTTCTGACTTTATATTTTGGATTCATTCCCCTGCCCACTGGTCTAAAGTAGTGTTCTTGTGCATTTCATACAAATATTTTCAAGGCAACGATGTGATGATTTTTACTATTCGCTATCTCTAATTAAAGAGTTTAATGTTAGTACTATTTTGTTAGTCAGATCATATTATTTTGATGGTGAGTTTGTCAAATGTAAGCATCCTATGTAATATTTTAATAGGCTCAGATATTCAACACAGTTCAAGCTTCTTGCTGTCAACTCCAAATATGTGAATTTTTAATTGATTAGCATCACAGTAATTGAGATCCGAGGACCAAGTATAAATTATTTTTCTTTCCTTACATTAATTTACACACAATAACCCTTTGGTAAATGGATGGATTAATCCATCACTGTTAGTTATAGGTTCAATAGTGCAATTTGTGTCTAGAAAAAGATTTTTATTTTAAAAAATGTTTTGCTGCAAGATTCTTTCGGAATAAAAATATTTATGAGAACAATCCAATATATTTCGTTTCTAAATAACGTAATGATAATCACTAAAGAAAAAGAAATTAATCTTGTTGTATTTTCAAATCCAGTGACGATGAAATATCTTTGAATGAAATCACCAAGGAAATGCTCATACAGCATAATTTATTTCGGAATATGGAATAGTGGGATTGCATTATTAAAAGAGTTATTACTTGTCCAAAATTCTGACTTTAAATAAACTAAAAAAAGCTAGGTAAAACTTAAAAAATTATCACTCATGTTATTGATACAAGTAATTGTAAAACTTTCTTGACTTAATATTATTATCAAGAAATACAATGTTTGATATTTTTATTAACGTTTGGATAAGGCAGAATATTTTCTGTTACGCACGAACGCACACACAAACACACACAAAACACCGCACACACATATATATGTGTGTGTGTGTGTGTGTGCTGTGTGTGCGCGCGCGCGCGCTCGTATATGGTAGGAATATTGCGTTTAAGCTTGAAACAATTAGTCCCACTTGGTATTTGACCCCAATGTCTACTTTTACGTACAATCTTTCTCTGATATTTATCAATTTCACCCAAAAATATATCAAATCTATATTCTATCATATATATATATATATATATATATATATATATATATATATATATACACAAAGAATCTCAAGCTAGCCAAAACCTACCGCGGTTTCACACTACGGCTCATCAGGGCAAAGGCAAAACCAAAGAATAACCAAATAGACAACCACCAAGACAAGGACTAATCAACCAGTACACAAACCAAGGGGGGGGGGGGGGTTAAAGGAAAAAAAAAAACAAAAAAAACCTACACTAACACACTAAGCAAGAAATTTAATCTTATGGAATTTACATTTGTTTAGGATTTCTGTTTTAGCATTAAGTAGATTATGGGCAGGTTCGAACATAGCTATCGATAATTTCTCCTCAACACATAAATTACAGAATTTACTGCCTTTGTTGTAATCGGGACATTTTTTTATTATTTCCCATTTTAATATGGGGTCTATTTTAGTTTTAGTTTTTATGCCCCATACATAATTAGATAAGGTCGTACTGTGTCTGTACTTCTCATTTTTAAATGAGGTCTTATGGTTATAAAACCTAATTTTAAACGAATCATGTGTAGCCCTATGTACGTTTTAGGGTGTTTATCATTCTCATTTTTATAAACTTTAACCCTATACACTACATTAACTTGATTACAATTACCTCTAATGGGGCACTCAGTTTTTATTCTACAATTACAATTATTGTTAGTAGTGTTGGTAGTGTTTGTAATTGTAGTACTATTTTTCAATTTTCTTTTGTTACTATTATTAATTATTTTGCCAATGTTCGGCAAACAAGAGTAACTGAGTTTAATTGTGTTTCTATTAAATATTTTTTTAAGTTGGCTGTCATAGCTAAAATGTTTATCTATAAGGTTGAAAAACATTTTACCAATTTTAGATTTAACTTCCTTGTTAAAGGGGGGTTAAACCATATTATGTTTCTAGATCTATTGTTATTTTTGCTTTTAATGTTATTTTGGTTTAAAAATTTGAGGTCCTGTGAATGTCCACTTTTTATTAGTGCAGACTGGTAAATCTTCTTATACTTTTCAAAAATTTCACCATTAGATGAGTTAGTGGACAGATCTATATGATATGCCATTAGGAATGCTCTTAAGTATATGGGCTGGGTGGTTAGAACTCTTATTAACATATTTGGGGATGTAGTTATTTTTAATGTAAGGTGTTATATATCCATTATTTAAATTTAATGTAACATCCAAATAGTTAACGATCTTAATGTTATATTCTATTTCAATATCTAAACCGTAAAATTTTTAAAAAATTGTACATCCTTTCTAATTTTATCACCTATTCTAGGTGTACAGTTATCTACTATAATTAAGCCATCGTCCCGGTATAAACCGTGATTATGGAAATCTATAATGTCGTTAAGTTTATGAAGCAGTAAACAACCGATCATCTCCGCCACCCGCGCCCCATCATATGCCCCCATAGGATTATCAAATCCCTGGGCATCAGTTTTTTTTACCCATATTTCATCATTGTAGTATAATAGGGTTTTACGGCAGTGCCAAATTATCTCTAATTCTGCCTCATTGATATCATTATATTCTTTAGCTAATGATAATGCTTCTAAAAGTAGCTCAGCAGTTATAGAGGGGTAGAAGTCTTTAATGTCGTATTTAACAAAGGCAGATTTCTTATTAATTTTTAGGGATTTAAACCACTTAATACAATCGCTAGTAGATTTCCACTGGTTAATATTGAGGAACATTCGTAAATTGTTACAGATTTTTTGGATAATAAATTTACTTATTTTTCCGAGCTCTGTTTTAGTGGGGTTAAGAAGTCTGAATTCAGGGTGGTTAGGGAACGAACTTTTATGATCTTTAACCGTTAAAAAACAATTTTTTAGGGTTAATTTTTCCACCCTATTGAGTAGATTAAATTTAGCTACCAATGAAGTAGCCTCCTTATTCAAATTAGAAATAATATCAGGAGCTATTTTTTTATAATGCTTAGTCACAGAATTTTTTAATTCACTATTATATTGTGTTTTAGATATAGAATATAAATTACTCGACTTATCACCTTTAATATAAATATCACCGTTTTTACTACACGACTTTAAAGTATTCTTAAGTTGTTGCTGAAAATTATTTTGCACTATATTCCTATATTTAACTTTCCTAATTATTCCAATAAGGTCCTTTTCAAAACTTTCCAACTCCTTACAATAAGGCGGGTGTTTATACGTTTTAAATCCATAATCTTTATAATCTTCCTTAGCGTTTAAACTATGTAAAAAAAAGAAAGCTCTCCATCTTAATCTACCTATGAAAGTTTCGATTTTATGGAGTAAATTTAATTCATAAATGTGTTTTTTAGGCACTGGTATATCTTTAAGTGAACAGTCTAATCTTATTTGTTCCATTGCAGTATAGTAAACAGTGCTCGATGGGTAAACCCAGAGCTTATAATATTCAAAATAATAATTAAATAAATTCTGCAAGTATCTAAGTTTTAAATTTATACTAAGATAAACTTTAAGAAAAATCATTAACAAACAGAACCTAATTCCGTTACAATCCGGCGCACTAAGGCGTTGGATAAGAGGGGGAAAAAAAAAGAAATTCGCGGAATAAAGACAAGACATACGATACTCCGCAGTAAAGAAAAAAAAACCCAAACGGAACCAACCACAAAAAAAAAAGAAAGAAAAAGTGCTCGATACAAATTACAAACGAAATGCAAAATACAAACGAAATGCAAAAGTAGAGCAAAGATACACAAAGAATCTCAAGCTAGCCAAAACCTACCGCGGTGTCACACTACGGCTCGTCAGGGCAAAGTCAAAACCAAAGAATAACCAAATAAAAAGTGGACATTCACAGGCCCTCAAATTTTTAAACCAAAATAACATTAAAAGCAAAAATAACAATAGATCTAGAAACATAATATGGTTTAACCCCCCCTTTAACAAGGAAGTTAAATCTAAAATTGGTAAAATGTTTTTCAACCTTATAGATAAACATTTTAGCTATGACAGCCAACTTAAAAAAATATTTAATAGAAACACAATTAAACTCAGTTACTCTTGTTTGCCGAACATTGGCAAAATAATTAATAATAGTAACAAAAGAAAATTGAAAAATAGTACTACAATTACAAACACTACCAACACTACTAACAATAATTGTAATTGTAGAATAAAAACTGAGTGCCCCATTAGAGGTAATTGTAATCAAGTTAATGTAGTGTATAGGGTTAAAGTTTATAAAAATGAGAATGATAAACACCCTAAAACGTACATAGGGCTACACATGATTCGTTTAAAATTAGGTTTTATAACCATAAGACCTCATTTAAAAATGAGAAGTACAGACACAGTACGACCTTATCTAATTATGTATGGGGCATAAAAACTAAAACTAAAATAGACCCCATATTAAAATGGGAAATAATAAAAAAATGTCCCGATTACAACAAAGGCAGTAAATTCTGTAATTTATGTGTTGAGGAGAAATTATCGATAGCTATGTTCGAACCTGCCCATAATCTACTTAATGCTAAAACAGAAATCCTAAACAAATGTAAATTCCATAAGATTAAATTTCTTGCTTAGTGTGTTAGTGTAGGTTTTTTTTTCTCCTTTAACCCCCCCCCCTTGGTTTGTGTACTGGTTGATTAGTCCTTGTCTTGGTGGTTGTCTATTTGGTTATTCTTTGGTTTTGCCTTTGCCCTGACGAGCCGTAGTGTGAAACCGCGGTAGGTTTTGGCTAGCTTGAGATTCTTTGTGTATCTTTGCTCTACTTTTGCATTTCGTTTGTATTTTGCATTTCGTTTGTAATTTGTATCGAGCACTTTTTCTTTCTTATTTTTTGTGGTTGGTTCCGTTTGGGTTTTTTTTCTTTACTGCGGAGTATCGTATGTCTTGTCTTTATTCCGCGGATTTCTTTTTTTCCTCCCTCTTATCCAACGCCTTAGTGCGCCGGATTGTAACGGACTCAGGTTCTGTTTGTTAATAGTTTTTCTTAAAGTTTATCTTAGTATAAATTTAAAACTTAGATACTTGCAGAATTTATTTAGTTATTATTTTGAATATATATATATATGTATATATATATATATATCTATATATATATATGTAGTCTAAATTATGCAAGAATGAAAATACCATTGATTGACATATCATTCTAACAAATATATTTACCAAAATTACACAAAAAATAATTTTTTATACTTTGAAAATTTATTCAATGGCTTGAACCACGGCCTCCCGACAAATTCGGAATCTCAAATAACTTTCCTGGATAATCTCCTTTTTTCAGTTAGTGAATGCTGCCATAACTATTGCCGTCAGTTCATCTTTGGTATTATAAAGGCGTTTTGTTTGTCTCTCGCTTACCCGCGACCCACGCATAATAATCAAGTGAGTTGCAGTCTGTGAAGATAGGAGCCCAATATAAGGGTTGATGAGGTTGCAGAAACTGTCTAATATTTATGACTGATTTTCTCTACTTGTTTGGCATGGTGCAGAGTCCTGTTGTGCGCTAGAGTATTTTTCAGCAGGAACCATCTTAACCCAAGGCAACACTACCTCGTCATATCAATTGATGTAGGCCTCCCTATTGAATCCATGGGAACGTGAATGGAGGCGTAACCTCGGCATTCGTTGTAGTTGTTCCAATCACCTTCGTAATCACTTTTAGACTCATCCAACTCTTTCCAAATCCTCTACACTGTTCTCAGATTGAGATCTATATACTCTAAATGTTCGGATTGCAGCTTCCAGCATGAAGACCAAGCAGATCATCATTTCTAAATTTCTGATTGGAGTGATGGAAAAGTTTTATAGCCTTTTTGTGGCCAAAAATAAAGCCACAAAGACGGAAAAGTTTTAAGCAAATATATTACAGACAGTAGTAAAAATATGTACCAATGGGCGATTATTTGCGTCATGGTGCTCTTTTTCTTACAGACGGTTCCTATCTGTCCGTAGTATGCTGTGCATTCGACAAAATGAAAAAAAAGAACGAGCATGCACAAAATTAAAAATATATTTCGACAAGTTACTTATCGTACCATGTATATATTGGTGGTATTAATAGTTTGATATTCATTAGTATCTGTTAATTACAGTGATAAAAGTATAGTAACTGATTTTGTGAAAATTCATGCTTATCTGAAAACGCACGTGAAAATCTGATGATTTAGTGTGTGTGCATTTCAAGATACGCAGTCTTGTACTACACGCTCCATCGTCGGCTGACCGTCTGTGTCTGTGTGTGCGTACGGTTGCTTTATTTTCCTGATATTTGCCTACGCTTAACGTCAGCAGACTTCTACTTCAACATAATGTCTCTCTCTCTCACACACAAACGCGCACACACACATATATATAGTACTGTGCAAAAGTATTATGACAAGAACTATTTTATCTTTTATGAGGCATATTGACAGAAAATGAACAATTTAATTAAAGTAATTTTATTTGATTTACTTAAAGAATGTTTTAACAAGAAAAAATACTTGTTAGAAAAATAAATTTAATATTTAGTATAATAGCCATTTGCTTTGATCACAGCCTTCATTCTGTCAGGCATTGAGATCACAAGCTTCTTCAATGTATCTAGTGATATCTCCTGCCAAGCAGCTTTATATCTTGCGAAATAACATGAGATTTATCATGTTCTATCCAAAATATCCTATAGATGTTCAATAGAGTAGTTTCAAAATAACTTCATTAATAATAGAAGGGCGTTCTGAATGGGCGTGCCTCTTCGTACTACAGCACGAATGCTGGTGTCCCACAGGGCTCTATCCTGGGCCCGACGCTCTTCCTTATTTTCATCAAGGACCTCCCAGATGAAATCAAGTCCCAAGTAGGCATCTACGCAGATGACACTACAATATACTCCTGCACCAGTAATAAACCTGTCGTGGCGGACAGACATAATCTCGCTGCTGACCTTGAACGGGATCTACACTCTGTGGTGAACTGGGGGCAAGAAGTGGCTTGTCAACTTCAATTCATCTAAGACCAAGGTGTTGCCTGTCAACAATTACAGGCAACCTCTCCTGCCTCCCATAAGCATGGACCAAGCCATTCTCCCGGAGAGTAATACACTACGCCTCCTCGGAATTACCCTGTCCTCTGAGCTCAAATGGAACCACTATATTGAATCCATAGCATAATCTACTGCTAAGAAGGTTGGGTCACTATGTCGATCCAGGATGTTTTTTCCACCTGAATCCATCCTGCATATATACCAGTCAACAATCCGTCCGTGCATGGAGTACTGCTGCCATTTATGGTCAGGCGCCCCTGCCGTTCTCCTCAGTGTTCTTGACAGGCTCCAAGGGAGAGTCTGTAATGTGATAGGTACTGATCTGGCGGCTCGACTGCAGCCACTACCCCTTCGTCGAAATGTGGCCTCCCTTTGTCTGTTCTATAAATATTTTCATGGCTTTTACTCAGACGAACTTAAGTCACTGATGCCTCCTCAACAGGTGTTTACTCGTGCAACCAGACTGGCAACTGGGCCCCACCCATTCACAGTCAGGTTAGCCAAATGCAGACGACAATTCTACTCCTTCAGCTTCTTCTCACGCACTTCCCGCCTGTGGAACTCGCTCCTGTATTCTTGCTTTCCTGACGGCTACAATCTACAATATTTCTACAATAGAAATTTAAATGCAAAGTCAATACTCATCTAACCACTGGACTCTAGCTCTCTCCCCACCCCCGTATAGCCTTCCCTTTCTCTCCAACTATGTATCTGTCATAGCACCTGCTTTCTCAGCTTTCTATTGTTCCTTTCTAACTAGTTTGTACTCCTCACTCTTTTCTAATTAATCTTTTTACATTTATGTAGCCCCTTGCACATCAGTGGCGTTTCCGCCTTGCTCGGGGTGAAATGATTAAAAAAAAAATAGAAAATAGGAAAAATTTAGTACAATTTCTGTATAATACATTTCTTTTACACCTAGTTTTAAATAATCAATGTTTATTAGCAAATTATTTAGCTTTTCACCCTGTATTTGAATTTCAGTGAGGTTTTTAGAACAATCAGCTCTATCATAATACTTTTGCACACTACTGGTAGTGGGCAAAAGTATTAGGACAGGAGTGATTTTAAAATTTATTTTGATGCCTCATAAAAGATAAAATAGTTCTTGTACTCATGCTTTTGCACAGTACTCTCTCTCTCTCTCTCTCTCTCTCTCTCTATATATATATATATATATATATATATATATATATATATTGCATTTACAATAGCTGTTTATTAAATCTATGGAAATATATCAGGTTATTGCGCTTTTCAAACAATTATGAAATGTTTGTTAAAATATATTCTTTATAATTTTTAGTAATAAAATAATGATTTAGTAATACTAATTCTAACGGTTATCACACAGCTAGGAGGGAATAGATGGGTTCATAATGTTCTCAATTTCTTGAACATCCAATATATCAGCAGTAGGTTTTACAAAGCGATCACCTATCTAACTAATGACCAGGCTCGACGTTTCTTAACCTTCGTCATCATACCTTTTAACCTGATGTGTCCGTAAGATCTCATCAGGTTCGTGTATAGAATTTATTCATTTTCCTCAGTTATATTCTAATAAATGATGTTGCATACATTGTGAAATATGGCTCATTACAATTGTAATCTGACAGACTGGGTTCTATCGAACAGATTGAGTAATGTAGCGTTGGTTAGCAACAAGTCTGCCACAGTAAGTAATATCAAACTACTGTAGGAAATCTTGTGCCCAGTCAGTCATATCTCTTTCGAGACATGATCACCAAAGCGTGTATCATGTATGGCATTTAACTCACTGACACTTGTAATCATATACAAGATTCTGATATTCGCTTATCTGGTAATAGAAATATTAGCCATTATCATATCAAGAAAATATCGATATTTTGTGACCTAGCAGCCAGTGCTACTGACGGTTGAAACTTATAAACACTGAATTCCAGTATCTGCTATTTTCTTTTGCATAATGGAGACTTTTTTCACACATATCAAAAGTTGCTATAAAACCAAAAGATAAACGAAAAGTAAAACAACAAAAAACAAACTTCTCATTTGTCTCGTGTGATTGAGACTTTCATATCGGGTCTACGCACGCCGTCAAACTGGAAAATACTTAAACTGTCGGCTCTATAAAACCGACTTCACAGAATGACTGTTAAAAATGGCTTCACGAGAATATTATGCAAGTCTCAGCGATGACTATCCTTCTTCGAACCTTGTGAATTAGCGTTGTAGTATCACCAACAAAGAACTATAATATAAAACAAATTCCACTTGAAGCAGTACCAACACATAAAAAGGATGGCACATGTCACTTGAAGACAGAATAACGACATAATCAACACTTCCCCAGCGAAACTATTTCTCGCATTGTCTATTCTGTGTTCAATTTCATTACCTCCTGTCCTACATTATTGTAAGCGATCCATACGCCGATTTATTTGAAGTGTTCAGTTTTTACTGATTCCACATCCTGAATTTTTATGACGGATTTAGTGTATACGCCATTACGGCTTTGATTCCAATTCCAGATCTTAGTTTCTATTTTGGAAATGTATCTTAAAAAAAGGAAAAGCAAATCAGAGATTCATGGAATGAATTATAATGCGCAGAGCTAATCCATGATACCATATTTTGGCTGCCATAACCTACAAAAACTCATTCGTCTTGTCAAACATATATATCTGGAGGAAAAGTCGAATGGTTTTAATCATTATTTAGCCATACGCCCAGAACTGTGTTCCATCTCCTCTGAGAAGATTTATATATCCTTCCTAGCAGAAGAATTCCTGCCGATGGAATACCCATATTATTTTACTCCACATGACCTGCAGTATGTTCGCCGATTACAGTAGCCGTCCTATTAACCAAACCAGTCTCAAATTTAATACGTATTTTAATAAAGGAATATATACATATTTATGTTTAAAACATTCACATATTTCAAAAGTTCTTTGGGTGTAAAAAAAAACGACTTATACATTTTTGACAGTGACATTATAAACACGACATTTAGGTTTTTCCTTTCATTCTCTTATCATCTTTCAGGCAACAGAATTAATGAGTTGCACCTTCACTTTTACATTCGAGAGAAAATAATTGTGTTAATGTGTCTTTTACGGTTTCACAGGTAATTGCTTTTTTTTAAGAGTTAATGGCATATTCTCGAACTCTCCTGGCTCTTTCCTGTATTCGCAACGTTGAAAAGCATCCCACAGTTATATCAGAATTCCCAAAACAAATGTTCAGATTAGATTCGTTGTTTAGTTACATAAGTTCATGTAGCTAGAACGGATCACTGTTCTTGAACGGAATTGAGTGAAACCCATTTCCCCGTTTAAAATAGATCAATGAATTTTAAAATAAAATAAATAAATTAATTCAGAATATTGGAAATACATAAATTCACTCAAATATTTAAAAGTATTTACAAAAAACCTCAAAATGAAGCTGTTAGTAATAAGTTTGAAAATAGGAAAAGATAAGTTTTATGGTTCACCCCTCTCTTTACCAATTATCTAAAATTAATATCGGTCAATATTTTCTGAAATTGATCGATAAACATTTGAACCCACTAAGTGAGATCTTTAATAGAAACACACTAAAATTTGGTTATTCCTGTATTAGCAGTATCCAGAGCATTATGAATTCTCATAATAAAAAAATACTTGATAATTTATCTTAATGTAAGATAATTGACAAAAAGTGGTTTTGAACCATAAAACTTTTCATTTTTTATTTTTACACTTATTAATATCAGTTTCATTGTGGGTGGGGTGTTAAATATTTACATATTTTGAAACATCCTGAGTCAATGTATATATTTCAAATACTCTAAGTGAATTTATTTAATTTATTTTAAAATGTATCTATTCATTTTACATATGCCGAATGAATTTATTTATCTTAAACATTCTGAAAGAATTTATGTTTTAAATATTCTGAGAGAATTTATTGATTTTTCAACGGTCTGAAAAAAAAAACAATGTAAAATTACCTTGTTGTAATAAATTCTGTGTTTATAACCCTTTATTTATGTGTTGAATTTTCCTCTCAATATTTTATAATATTCTGGGTAGTATCCATCGAACGTTCTAATTTTCTCTAGTCAATAATTAATATGAATTGGATAAAATATTTTTGATTATTATCTCCGTCTTTACGGGTTTGCAATTCTCTTCTAATATAAATGCAAGTCTACTTAAAATGACAGACAATTTGCTGTGGTTAAAAAATTTATATAATTTTTCATGTGATCATAAATAATTTTGTTTCGTTTTGTCCGAATGTTTTAGTTATCCAAGCGCTTTCGGTTACACTTTAAAACATTATCAAGGATGAATTGTTAAAATGTAAGTAAAAATCCAGTAAAATGAACGAAAAAAAAAGAAAATATTCTTTGTTATTTCGAAACATGTTTTGATTGGAACATTTTCCTTTCATTCTATTTAAAAATATTAGCGTAATTGCGACTGACATTCGTTCGAATCAATATTTTTGCTTTTGCGAGAAAGCTCAAGGTAGAAGTCATATTCCTGTTCCCTCTATCTACATATTTTCTTTCCCTAATGATCGGCATTTTGCTTTGGAAATGGTGTTGCCTTTTGCGTGCTTCAAGTGTTATGTTTCAAACAGTTTTAATCTGTCAACTTTGTTGCGGTGGTTGTTCAGAAAACCTTTTTCAGCTTTTAGGAATGTAACTATCGCTCGATCTTTAGCGGGGATCTATATAAATCGAGTATTAGTAAACAAAGTTATAACATTTAATAAATTTAATGCTATTACTTAATGGACGTTAAATAAATTAAATGATCTAGACTGCCCTGGGAAGCTTAATTCCACATTCCCACTATGCAATGTGTTACTGAATAAATAACGTAGGCTTTTCAAGAAATGGTGTTGCTGCAACCTCTCCTATTCGGTTTTAGAATCAGAGTAGTCCTTCTAAGAGTCGAGATTTCAATATTCTTTGCTATTTGCCACATAACTGGGAAAAGAAGAGATTAATTTATACTATTATGAAATGCATTTGTTCAAAAGTGAAGTAAATTCTCCCGTCAGTAAATTGAACTTAGCACATTCCCCGTTACTGACCGCTTCTCTACGCCCATGTTCAAATATCCTTGTAAATAATGTGAAAATAATTATGTTACGTTATAAAATCTATATTAATATTGTTATGGTATCGTAAGCTAGAACAACTATTTTATAACACTGTATTAACGTCAGAGACTAAAAAGTATTTCTGTGATTATAAAGTATATACAAAACACGTCCGAAAAGACTTGAATATTTAGGCAGGGTAATGTACGCAAGTAACTTGTGCGTCTTCAAATGAATCATTTCAAAACAACATATTTTTGTAATCCTTTCACCTGTGCGATTTGGCTGTGCCAAGAAAACGCAAGAAGTTCCTGATGGCAAAAGAATATAACAAAAACGTTAGTAAGAAATGTCAATAAAACAACCTGTCCAGGAAGACAGAAAATAACAAATGATGTTGCACTCAAAACTTTGTAGATTATCAAAGATAGGAAAGCAATGAACCGAAAGTGAGTTTAAATAAAAATGTTTCCTCTTAAATAAGCAACTATACAAGTCGGATGTCTTAAACAAATACTCACCAGAGATTAACAGAAACTTTTGTGTATTCATGGCAGGGTTTTGTCGGAATTAAACACAGACATTAAAAACGTTTGGAAATTGTGTTGCTGTAGATTTATAAAATAATGAAAGTAAAGCTGTATTCATTTACAGCAATTTGATAATCATGATTACAAAAGAAAAGAGATTAACAAAATATTTTTGATTTATTGAGAGATAAAATGATTTTCATAGTCAGTTAATGGTCATACGTGATACACGCTTTGGCGATCATGTCTCGAAAGAGATATGACTGACTGGGCAGAAGATTATCCCGCAGTAGGTTGACATTTCTTTCTGCGGTGGACTGGTTGCCAGCCATGGCTATAGAAACCTATCAGTTCTATTATTTTATGCATAACTGGAGGTAATAAGCGAATTATTACTTTTTCGAAGGGAATTTGCACGTAAGTGAAAGCAATGAATTCTACTGGAATTTGAACTCCGCAACCTGATTTGTCGTTCCGAGTTGATATCCACTGCACCATAACACACACCCGCAACTATCATAACTATTCAAGTACAAAATAAGAGAAACAGTCACTGTTTATGCAGTTTAACAATAGAATCAGGAAGGATGCTACGCTGTTCATGAGGTATATACTCTCTAATATCATGGTAGTGAATAAGGGTTCATAACATTGGGTAGAAAAGTATGTATGTGTGTAAAAGTTTCGCATGCGTGCTTTCATAAGAACACTTCATTAGAAAAATATGTTCTTTATCATTATTTATTTTAATATTATCTTGTATAAAAAAAAACAGATCAAAATATATATTAACCTGACTTAACAATCCTTACATCATAATGAAACTTAAGTAGCCCGTGGTCATAATATAATGTACGACTGGGCCTCTGCGGTCAAAAATGGCGTCAAAATATTTACATCGATATTCCGTCTAAAATTACGGCAACATATTTATTAATTCACATACTATTGTGTATCTTACATTAAAACATAAGAAACAAATAACCCCAGCGTGACAGAATATATATATTTATACATACACACACACACACACACACACACACACACACACACGCATATATATATATATATATATATATATATATATATATATATATATACAAGCTATTTTTTATATAATACAGAGAATATATATGTATATATATTCTTCATACCTCGATGACATAATTCAGGAAAAAAATAAGCAGATAGGCTTAAAGATCAAACAATCGACAAGAGCTTTCAAAACAGGTAGTAAAATTTAATAAATAGTAGTAAAGAGAATTAACTGAGCCAAAAATGTCTCCCTACTGTTTCTTTTTTTTCTTCTTAGAAATCATTATATATAGAAACTAAAAAATAACACAATTTTTACCATATCCAGACAATTAAATGAAGGGAATTTTAAAAATATTTGTCGCAATAAACCAATAGAGTGCCAGGTTATGATAAATAGGAGGAATGTGATTGTAAGTGTATGTCAGGCAGAGAATTAAAATGACTTGAAAACCAGATGTTTTCAATGCCACTGATTAAATCAATTGAATGTATACTTATGAAGCATTTGGCTTGTCTTAAAAGTTATCGCGTTTCCTTGTGAAACATTTACAGGATTTTTTTAAAGTTATTTTTCACTAAAAGTAATCAAAAAGCCAAAAAAACGTGTACCTTTGTTTTCATTTAAGAATACAATGCACGTCAAACATAAGTTGATGTTGTGAGTTATATATCCGTTAACTGAAACAAATTAATTCTCAGAAGATAGGAAAAACAACAGATTTATGCTAGGGAATAGACAATAGATTTTCTAGTTATATTATATTATGAAACATTGACTTCTCATAAGGTTATATCTTAGACAATGATGACATATAGAAGTTAATTCGCTACGTTTTATTAGTAGGTTTAATTTTGGGAATTTAATAATTTGCAATTTGTATTGTAAATATAAAAAACATGGCTCATGTACAGATTTACAAGCTCTGTCTTTTATTTAATTATTTTCTTTTATAATTTAGTATTTTTATTAGCTTCTTTTAATTGGCAATAAGTGATGTGCTATTGCCGCAAGTTTTATGAAATAATATGCAATTAAGGGCGTGTTTAAAAAGTGTTCTTGGCTGACAGATTTTTAAAAAAAATTATGTAGAATTTTCTATGGTAGAAATAGAGCATAGTTTGACTATTGAGTCAGATATTTCTATTGTAATGGAAACTCAATATGTTTTCTACAATTGCAGGTATTGCTATTGTGAGCATTAATTTTTTTTTAAATTGTTAATTGTTTAAGTTATTATGTCTGATTAAAATTCTATTATTATGTTTTTAGATCGTGTCCTCAAGTTTATCCATACAGCTATAAGAATTGAAAATCGAAATATCTAGGTTACTATAAAAGCTAATCTCAAAATTCGGTTTGAAATTAAACAGCGACGGAATAAAAGAGCTGGTCACGAATGTCAAAGCGGGTACCCGTTCGCAGACGCCGCCGCGTGCGAAACTACAACAGCCAAAGAAGCGCGGCAGTGACGAATGCTGACATGGACCTCGACAACCGCAGCAACTCCTAGCGACAACGTTAGATATGACAGGCCCCAGAGGAAAGAAAAGAGACGCATTTCTTTGTACCGTGAGGGCACCGGTGGCGATCTCGGCTTAAAAGCGTTAAGCTACTATCGCCCGGAGATAGTGTATTGCCGCCACTCGTTCTAGCGCGGTTACGAATCGTTGCCCGATTCCGCAGTTTCTCTCGTAGTGTAAGTTATAGCCGTGTCCACGGTCGACATAACACGAGTTTTGATCTGTAGGATAAACCTAATCTTTCTAAACCCAGCTCATGTTCCCTGTGAGTATGTGAACAATGCAACGTTTCATGAATTCTACTTCGCAATGAAGGGTAAAACCGACATCGATGGATCAAAAAGCGACGTCGCTATAAACTCTTCGCGGCAACAAGCTAGCTATCCCTGACACGTCTCTGCGGAAAAGATACCTCCGCTCAGAATGGAACGATATGCCATGTTTTCGCGGTCCTTATTTGTACTAAAAACCGAGATCGAATTTTGACCTTTGGCTCTACAACAGTTTTCCGTCCTCACTGTGCTCACCTTGGGATACTAGCATTACCGTCTGACAGAATTACCGCCCCAGTCAAACTCCCCACTCGAGACTTGCTAAGGAACAAGTGGGACCTGCGCTCTTAGCGCTCGGAAAAGGCCCGCCGTTCGAGTCTTCTCTTTTTTAACCAGATGAGCGAGTAAACAGAAGTAGCATGATTTCAGTTTCGACGATAACGAAGGAAACCGGTCGCAACAAAGGCTGGAAAAATTAAATTACAAAGCGCCCCAGCAACCAAACAGATGGAGGCCGCCAGCTTAGGGTAAGCAGGAAGACTGACTCCGTCAGCTATGAGTAAGCAGGAACACTAACGCGGCTAACCGCAAGAGAGCACGATATATATAAATATAAATACATACGTGTCTTTATTATAATGGAGATGATATATATATTTATGTATATAGTTTGGATTTATGATAATGCTTGGCGTCAGTAATTTTGTTTCTTTTATTAGGTTTACTGATCGAATGTTATTTTGGCAAGCAGTTTCTTTTTAACTTGAAGCTTTCAATATCGACCAATAGTTTTAAGCAAATAATTTGTCACATTAACTGAACAGGTTTATGCTGACATAGAAATTTCATGAAGACACAGCTATGATTATTTCACTCATCGGAGCTCAGTTTTTTGATAAGTTTCTTCTCAGTTAAAGTGATTCATTCATCGCACTATATATATATATATATATATATATATATATATATATATATATATAATGCTTGTGTGTGTGTATTGAATATATGGATTGGAATCTTCTTCAAATCCCGAGATGAAAAGGAAAAACCAACGAAAAGAAAATATAGAGCAAACCACAATATATCAGTGTATCTGTTTGTTATTTCTATTTTATTTGCCTCACGAAACATGTTAGATCCATATACGTTTCCTATTTGTTCTTTTTCTTTATTCCTTTATATATATATATATATATATATATATATATATATATATATATATATATAATATTAACTATAGTAATTACAATGCCAATAGTAACAGAACTAACTATGCCAAAACTAGTACTAATTAAGCTATAATGGAAATAGTCTTGAACAACCCACCGAGGATAAACTTGGGGGGTAAAGAGTTGGAAGTAAAAAAAGAAACAAACGAAGAACATAAATAAAAAGTCAAGTACACGTAAAAAAGAAAAAAAAAACAAGACGAAAACCATAACACTAAAACGCTCAATACGAAGGTAGAGCAACAAAGACAGAAAATCTAAGCCAAACCAACAAACCTACCTAGGTTTCACCCTACGGCTCCTCAGGATAAATATGTTGGTTCTGGTTTAGATTTTCTGTATATATATATATATATATATATATATATATATATATATATATAATAGAGACGTTACCTTGATAACAGCGAGAGAAAAGTGTATATTTTAAAAATAAATACAACCGCAAATGTTCTTTTATAAAATAGTGTGTTCAATTTTCCACATTTTTTACTATCTATTCTGCTACAGGTGTTTCTGGTCTCGGGAACGTCTACAGGCAGTGTTTATCAGTCATCGGCTTGTTTGTGTTTGGTAGTTCACATCTTAAACTCACGAGGGATTCCCATTCCGCTTTAATGCGTAATAAAATGATTTAGGATGGGCTAAATATCAGACATAGGAAAGTTTTGTTTTGTTTTGTTTTATATATATATATATATATATATATATATATATATATATAAAGAGTGAATGAGCAAGAGAGAGAGAGAGAGAGAGAGGCACACACTCACACATATACTTTTATTTGTAGTGTAAGATTTCGTTCTGGCTAGTATGTATATAAATGTTTGTGTGTGCGTTTATGTGTGAATCATTTTACTCACGAACAGTGACAATGCCACTAGAACATGGTCTACACGGCGTGAGAATGAATGGAAATGAGAACATTGAAAATAGGACGGATTGAGGAAAGGGCAAACGATGGAGAATTAAGAAGGAGCCCAAGAAGACAGAATATAACTTTTGACGTTGCATTGAAAGTTTTGAAGTTTGTAGTGATCAGGGAAGCGACTAATAGGAAGGGACATCCACAGATAAGAAGTGTGAAAAAAGCGTTAGATAGAAGTGACAGTTGCATCTTGCTAGTTTCCAAAGCGGAATGAGCTATTTATCAATCTAGTCAGTCAGTTAAATGCCATACGTGATACACGCTTTGGGCGATCATGTCTCTAAAGAGACATGACTGACTGGGCAGAAGATTATCTCACAGTAGGTTGGCATTGCTTTCTGCGGAGACTGGTTGCCGACTAAGGCTATATAACCCGATCAGTTCTATTATTTAACCCATAAGTGGAGGGAAGAGACGGATTAATACCTTTCCCAAGGGTATTTGTGCATAAGTGATTGCAAGGAATTCAACTGGTATTCGAACTCAGTACGCCGATCTCTCGTTCCGAGTCGATACCCACTGCACCACAACGCACATCAATCTAGTAGTTTGTTTAAATTCCTGAAGTCATCGCGCCAGGAAAAAAAGCTTGTCCGAACAGTTACCCCCAAAATATTTATAGAATAAAGAGGAGAATGCCACATCACGTTGAGACATGGCATCACACATGAAGAGAGACGTGATGCCAGGTAACAATTAATTATATCACAGATTATTCTCTGAATTTTGTCAAGAAATACGATATGCACAGTAGGGTCACCAAACCTGCTACAGCAAGTGTATTCAATACACGGATGCATGGAAGATTTCCAAATATGCAAGATGGATTTTGACGAGAAGAGTTTGCTTGGTGGTCTAGTGGATATCGGCTCGGAACAAGAAATCAGAGATCCGTCTTTTAACCCGTCTCTTCCTTCCAGTTATGGGTTAAATAACAGGACAAATTGGGTTCTATAGCTTTGGCTGGCAACCAGTCTACCGCAGAAAGCAATGGCAACCTGCAGCGGGATAGTCTTCTGCCCAGTCAGGCATGTCTCTTTCGAGACATGATCGGCCAAGCGTGTTTCACATATGGCACTTAACTGACTAACTGAAACGAGGTGGCCAAAGAACGGGGACTTCTTCAGTGACGAGCACAGAATTATATCCGCCGAAATGAAAACGGAGTCGGCATTATATTAGATAACAACACAAGAAAATGCGTCATGGGTTACAGTCAGATATCTGAGAGAATTCTTGTAGTTTAAATTAAAGAAGAGTCTCTCAGTATATCGGTAATAGTTGCATACGCACCATCATCATAAAGTCGAGAAGAAGAAATCGAGTCTTTCTATTCCGTGCTAGATTATGCAAGGTACAATGCAAATCACAAGACATCATCATCATCATGGGAGATTTAAATGACAAAATTGGACAAGGAAAAGAAGGTTAAATTGTCGACAACTTCGTCCTAGGACACCGCATAAACTTGGTGAGAAATAAATCTAATGGTGCGCTGCGAATGACCATATAATAACCAACACCTGGTTCCAAGAGCACCCAAGAAGACTATGGGCAAGGAGAAGCCAGTAGGAGAAACTATAAATAAAATTGACTACATTACTATCAACAGGGTTAGGGTTATTCCTTCACTGGAAATCCTACCAAAGTGCGGACTGCGGAAATAACCAACTGTCAGTCGTATGTAAACTAAGGATAAAATTAAATAGATTAAAGAAAACTATCACAGCCCTAAAACTGCATTACAATAGCATAGCATCCTCTAAGTTCGGCGCCAAAGATTACTGGGGATTCTGAAAAAGCAAGACATCAATACCCCACAAATCAATTAATTTGACGTTCTCACCTGCCCAACAGACAAGGCTGAATGCTTTGCCCGTAGATTCTCCGCCAATTCAACACTGGATTCGTCAGGAATAACTACACCTGACTTCCCACCTATAACTAAGGCTCAACTAAATAACGTCCACATTACACCCTCGCTGGGGACGGAATCCCAATCATAGTCCTGAAGAAATGTGCCCCAGAACTCTCCTCTGACCTCCGTAACTCTATAACTTCTGCCTATCTGCTTCCTGCTTTCTAGCCTGTTGAAGTCGTCCTCTGTAGTTTCTATATTTAATAATACTGGCGAACCCTCAGACCCCGCTAATTACCGCCCTATCTGTCTCCTTCCGATCTTCGGCAAAGGTTTTAAGCCATTATCAACGCCACGGTGATTCAGCATCTCACGGCCCACAGGCTTCTCTCGGACGGACAGTACGGTTTTCGCTTCACCAGGTCTACTGCTGATATGCTAACGACCATTACCGAGTACATATACCAGGCTCTTGACAAGAATGACGAAGCCCGAAACGTTGCCTTGGATATCTCCAAAGCGTTCGACAGAGTCTGGCACGCTGGCCTTTTATGCAAACTGCAGAGCTACGGTGTAACTGGACAGTTGTTTGACCTCATCCAGTCATTTCTCTCTAACCACACATTGAAGGTAGTATTAAATGGACATGCCTCCCAAAACTACGAACGCGGGCGTCCCTCAAGGCTCTATCCTAGGTCCCACGCTCATTCTGATCTACATTAACGATCTCGCCGATGCCATTAGATCCCAAGTAGGCATGTACGCCGATGACACCACAATTTACTCTAGCCTCGATCAAAAACCCGGTGTGGGCGACAAAGCAAACCTCGCTGCTGAGCTTGAAAGGGACCTCCAATCCGTAGTGGACTGGGGTAGCAAATGGCTCGTAAGTTTCAATGCTTCTAAAACGAAACTGCTATCAACTAACCACCATAGACAATCGTATCTACCTCCCATTAGCATGGAACAGGCTTGTATCCCAGAGAGTAAAACCCTACGCCTCCTTGGCCTTACACTCTCAGCGGACCTCAAATGGAATGACCATATCGAATCCATTGCCAAATCCGCCGCTATGAAAATCGGTTATCTGTACAGGGCCCGGAAGTTTTTCCCGTCTGAATCTATCCTGCACATATTTAAATCTACCATTCGCCCGTGTATTGAATACTGCTGCCACAAGTAGTCGGGTTCCCCTGGTACTCTTCTTGGGCGTCTTGACAAAATACAACGGAGAATCTGTAAAGTGATCGATACTGACTTGGCAGACCGGTTGCAACTACTCTCTCACCGGCGTGATGTGGCTTCCCTGTGCCTCTTCTATAAATATTTTCACAGCTTCTGCTCCGATGAACTTAGATCATAGGTGCCGCCTAGTTACGAATTTACCCGAGATACTAGATTAGCAACTAGGCCCCACCCTTTTACAGTGAAATCGATAAAATGTAACAGCAATTTCTACTCTAATAGCGTATTTTATCGCACTTCCCGACTGTGGAATTCCTTTCCACATGATTGCTTCCCGGCAGCTACAATCTCCAGGTGTTTAAATGTAAGATCAATAGACACCTCCTATCACACTAACTTACACCTATTCTCCCAACACTCTCACCATCTACCCAACCCTCATTCTTGGTATCCTTACCCGTCTATCACCCTCCTTTTGACATTTTCTGTATCTAACCATCCTTTCTTACCACTTTCCCCTCTATGTAACCTCCTGTGCAATAGTGGCAGTGAAATGCCTTGCTCGGGGTGAAAAGATTATAAAAAATTAGACTCATGAAATTGAAATGGAAGCTCAAAACGGGACGCACCCAGAGTGGCTCTAGTGACATCGGCGAACGACACCATACCTAAGGAAAAATCACGCCAGAAGAAAAAAGAGTGGATCACCGAAGAGATTCTTGGCCTGATGCCAGAGAGACAGAAAACGATGCAAAAATATGGATCGGAATATAAGAGACTATATAAGAAAATAAGAAGCAAATGCAGACAGGCTAAAGAAAGATGTCTCAACGACGAATGAGCTGAAGTAGAATGATTGAGCACAACAAATAATGAAGAAATGCACCCAAAATAGAGGAACTAACAGGGCAAAGGACATGCTCAGCAAGAGGATGTATAAAAGAAAAACATGGTACACTAATATTGGAAAAAGGAAAAATATTCTGAGATGGGACGAGTACATCTGAGATCTCTTCCAAGACAAGAGAGAGCATTCAACAATGCGCAAAACTGCGAATGGACCAGAAATATTAAAAACCGAAGTGAAATCGGCAAGACAAGGTTGTGTTTTCTCACTGGATATTTTTCAACCTGTACAACGAAGCAGTTATGAGAGAAATAAAAGTCTTATGAAGATTTGACATTGGCGGCCACAATTTCAACAATATCAGATACGCGTATGACACTGTGCTGATAGCAGACACGGACAGGAAAATACAAGACCTTCTACAGAAGTTAGCAAAAGAAAGTGAAATATTAGGCTGAGCCTAAACCTCAAGAAAAACGAATGTATTGTCACCAGCAAAAAAACAATGCGTGAATGAGTGGGTTTTTCTTAATGGCAGTTCAATCTCTGTGCGTTATTTAATGCCAAAAAAGGTAGGATTTTAAGGTAATGTTTTTAATGTTCGGTTATAGTGAGAAGGTTGATTCAGTCAGATTTTGATGAAAAAAACAAATTTTTATTTTAGAATACTGAAGATGTCTTCTAATTTTGTATTCAAAATGTATTATGGCAATAATTTTTTCATCTACAATATGTTATGCTAATAATTTTTCCTTCAAAAATTTATATTTTCCTATAAAATTAGTTTTATATTTTATTAGTGTTTGACCCCATTTTCAGTATTAACTATTTGCCCATAGCTGGGACTTAACAGGTGTTACCACTCCGGGTCAGTGTGGTTCTGGGAACAACAACAATTATGAGGTGGTTTCATGCTCCTCACAACCTCATAAACAGAGGCCTTGCTGCTGGATGCAGTTTAGCGTCATATGCAAAACCTCAGCAAGAAAAGGAGACCAGCATGCCAATTGCAAGTCGGAAAAAATAAGATAAAACAATTAAAAAAAATTAAATACCTGGGAAGTGTTTTGACAGAGCGTGGAAAATGCGACATGGAAATCCAAAAAGGCTTTGGGATGTTCAATAACTCATTTCAGAAGCTAACCAGAGTAATGAAATACAAAAAAAATCTCATTACAAACAAAGAAAAAAGTGCTGGAATTTTATTTGATATCTGTCCTGTATGGATGTGAATGCTGGACGATCTTATCTAAATTTATTAATAAATGTAACTTTGTCTATGTGTGTATGTGTGTGTGTGTCTGTGTGTGTGTCCGTTACCTATAGACTCCGAAACGGCTAAACCGATTTTCTTGAAAATTTACACAGTTGTACTATAAGTGTCTGCGAGTGTTCTTCGCTAGATTTTGTGTCGAGGTACTCCCGATAGATATCGAAAATCGATAACGAAAAAATCGGGTTAATAGAAGCAGTGGTCCGATTTTGATCAAATTTGATACACTCATAGACAAAGACATAAGAAACGATATTCAGAAGTTTCTAGGTTGCAGTTCTTACAATAGTGCAGACAATCGACAATATATATATATATATATATATATATATATATATATATATATAAAAGGAAAGATGTTTGTGTTTTTGCCTGTTTATCTGCCTGTATGTCTGTAATTTCTGCAGCCATTTTATTTTAGTATTTGCTTCAAGTTTGGCTCTAAGTAGGTATAATTGCAGTTCTTAGTCTCAGCCATGATACTATATAATCAGAGGACTTATCTAGCCTTTAAAATTCAGTTTACGACGAAAAAAACTTATTTGATATCGATATCAGGAAATCAAAATTTGACTTAGATCCATTCATTTTAGAAAGTTCTACGGCTTCGAGATCAACCTTTCAACAACCTACGTTTCTTGCGCTAACGTCCAAAGAGTGTGATCTCCAGGACCATGGATTAGTTTTAAAGCTTCCATTACACTCGAGCAACGCCTGGCTATACTTCTAATTCGTTATATATACGAAATCTGTAAGAAGGTCCTTCTGAATGATATACAATTTATTTTCTGTCACGTTTTTCTCATCACTGTGTTTTGATGGTTCAAGAGTCACTCTGGAGATAGATGAAAAAAAACAACTGCTTATTCCCAGGTACAATTGATCATAATTTAAAAAAAACATTTTAATAAAGTTTAATAATAAATAAACTATTATCATTACAAGAACGAACGAGGAGTGGAAAGACACAAAATCAAAACAGAGATTGACGCAAATGACCTTCATAAAAGTATTCACATAACTCTAACTTCAAACTTAATAACGACTACAATTGAAACGAAATTATCTTAATTATCTAATATCAAATTTCTTACAGATAAAGTGAAAAGAAAGATATTAATTTAACACCAACCAAATTGACAAAAAGCATTAAACCTAATGCAGGTATTTTCAATATCAAGTACAAAATATATCCGAATAAACATTTAAATAATATAACGAAAGGTTATGTAAATACAAGAAATATTAAATATCTACACAAAAACAGCTATTCGTTTAGCATCAGAGGTCTGAACAATATTTAGACTTAAAGATTTCAGCTTTAATTTAAAGAAAGATAATTTATAAAATGGGAGATTTATTGTAAAGGAACTGGTTTCGGAAACTTCTACAATTATCTGAAGTCTAGGAACATAAATATTTTCTCAAGAATATACAGTTTATAAAATAGAGGAAGATTAAGGACAACAGCGATAAAAGAAAACTAAGGCAACAGAAAGCTCAATCGAACTGAGTTTAATAAATGCATCGTTTTCCGTGATTGATTTCTGTTACGTTCAAATATTTTACGGTTGTCTTCTTTTTAAGTGCATTTAAAAAGAAATTAAAGAATATTATCTTCAGCATTTCGCCTCGTTGCATAATTATACTAGACATTTACATTTATATTTCTAGCCTCCATCTATATTGTTTTAAAATAATGTTCACTCTGTGCAAAGCCTAAGAGCTACTTAAGTTAGAAGGTCACTGATTAAGAGGCACATGTTTTAGTGACATGCCGCAAAAACGAAATTGCTCCCTTTTAATCATCAGGGAGATCATTTCTCTTTTCCTCTAGTATGGTTGAAGCTAACCTCCAGAAGAGTGACTGATTACGCTTTCTCGGAATAACGTTTTCAATATATTTGAGGTTAATCTCTAAAAAGAATGACTCATTGAATCTTCGCGGAATAAAGTTTTCAGTATGGTTGAACCTAACCTCCATAAGTGTGACTAATTGTGCCATCTCGGACCAATGTTTTCAGTGTGGTTGATGCTAAAATCTACAAGAGTGATTCATTGCATCTTATCGGAGTAACGGTTTCAGCATGGTTAATGCAATCCTCCAAAAGAGTGATTCATTGCGCCTTCTCGGAGTAACGTTTTTAGTATGGTTGATGCTAAACTCTAGAATTTTTACTCATTGTGCCATCTCGGATCAACGTTTTCAGTATGGTTGAAGCTAACCTCCAAAAGAGTGATTTAATTTGCCTTCTCGGAGTAACGTTTTCAGCTGAAATGAAAAGAGTGTATTGAATCAACTATAAAGTCTGCAGCTAAGAAATTAGTTTCACTCTGTCGTTTCTGACAAATTTTTCAGTCCGAACCTACCTCACATATTTATAATATTACCCTTAGCCCTAGCTTCGAATATGTCACATATGTTGCTACTGGTTCTGCAACTATATTTTTAGAGATTCTTAATAAAATGCAAAGAATTTCCAAGGTTATTTGTCTTAGACTGACATCTCATCCTCATTCATTTTCCTGCTGGCATAACGTAGAAATCTTTTGGTTTTTTTCTTTAAATATTTCCATGATAATCGTTCCGAGAAACCTTCTCTATGGGATCCAGAAATTATGAAATTAAGCATAGTACTACATTGGTGACAAGGTGTAATAAATTTAAATTTGAAACGGATAGATAAAACCGTATGTTCTATGCTAATCGTTTCTTTTACCTCACTTCCTGCTCGTACAATTTTCTTCCGGATTATTGCTTTCCAGTCAAATTTGATCTTCAAAAATTTAATAGCATTTTCAATTGTTATCTACTGTTTTCTTAATTCTTGTTCTTTCATTGTCCTCTCTCCTTAGTAATAGTTTTTTCTCATATTCTATAACACTCAGCAACATCTTGCGTCTTAGTTGCTTTATTGCCTTGCTTAGTGCGAAATGGTGACAAAAATATTTGGGTGCAATAAAAGGTTGATCCATGACATGAACAGTTTAAGTTTGTAATGAAAGGGAAGCATTCTTTAGCGTTCTTTGTTCCAAAAGTCAGACGTATGTCAGAAGAAGTTTCTCGAGTGGACCATCTCACCAATAGAATACGAATATCGTTCGATTTAATCTGTTTGGCATGGCGAGTTTTTGCAGTGAAGGTTAGAACTGGCCGAAATAAGAAATGTTCCTCTGAACACTTTTCATTAAAATGGCGATAGAACAGCGAAAGGCTTGCGGCGTTTCGTCTTTGAGAAAAAGGTTGGTAAACGGGGAAATAAATTAATCACTCTATTGGAGGAGGAGTCGTCCTTGGAACAAATCAAGCCTGTAATATGAAGACATGACAGATTCTGCCCATATATGGTAGCAATACTCTATTTATGGCCTGATTTAACTTTGGTCAAGTTAGAACTACGGAGAGGAGTCAAGTACTTTCTAGAATAGTCGAAAGAACCGACTATTTTAATTCCATCAATAAAATTAATTTAGTCTGATGAATATCTTTTAAAGGACGAAACACGTTACATATTTTTTCCTATTTGCTTTTTTATTCAGTTCAACATCATATTTCTGATGCATATATATTTGTATATCGTATTTTTTAATGTTACTTACTATATATTAAGTCCGCCCGATACTTAGATAAACATATTTAGTCGGTCATGAATGGAATGACATCTAACGTGATGTTATGAGGCATGAACAAATTTTTACACTTTTTAATTCTCTTTCAGAAACATAGGAAAAAAGTGATGTGGCAATTTGAAAAGATAAAATTAAAAACTATACTCGTGGGACTAGTCGTCGTGTTAAGCGAATGAGATATAGCCAACTCCCTCGAGTTGAAGGTCAGTAAAACCGTGGACAAATTGAAGAACGCCTAACAACAGGAATATGACACACCTAACCAGCGAATTTGACATACGGATGTTGTAATTTCCGGTGATTAATTACTTATATAAGTACACAATGCAATTTTCTAAGCGTAGATTATATGTATCACAAGGCCGAAAGTATGGGACGCCTAATGAATATCGAACTCACAATTCTGTTTTAATTGTTTCATGACGACAACTATTAAACCACATTGACGTGCCAGTATAAGCATATAGACTGAAATATATTGCATATGTAAGCATAAAAGATGTAAGTTTATATTATTAACTAGCAGTATAGCCCGGCGTTGCTCGGGTGTAATGAAAGCTTTAAAATTAACCCATGGCCCTGGAGCTCAGACTCAGCTTAAAGAATATTTGAAATAATAAAATAATTGCGACAATTTATAAATCGCACCTAGTATATATATATATATATATATATATATATATATATATATATATATATATATATATATATACTAGCAGTATAGCCCGGCGTTGCTCGGGTGTAATGAAAACTTTAAAACTAACCCATGGTCCTGGAGCTCAGACTCAGCTTAAAAAATATTTGAAATAATAAAATAATTGCGACAATTTATAAATCGCACCTAGTATATATATATATATATATATATATATATATATATATATATATATATACTAGCAGTATAGCCCGGCGTTGCTCGGGTGTAATGAAAACTTTAAAACTAACCCATGGTCCTGGAGCTTAGACTCTTTGGACTTTCACACGAAAGACTAAAAAGCAATGGTTGTTTCCATTTAAAGCGAAACCGTAGACTGAAAGAAATGGTATTGATATCATCAAAATTACAACAAATTCAACTGGGATTCGATCACGGATCTCTTTTTTTTTTTTTTTTTGCTATTCCTAACCGATATCCATTGCACCATAATGCACACCTTATGTTTAAATACACAACTTCAAATTTAACAGTTTTCTTTCCCGTTCTTCTCTCTCTTCCGTTTTTTGCTTCCCTGATCACTACAATCTTCAAATATTTAAGCATAACGTCAATCGCTATATTAGGTCTTCATGAAACCTGTTCATCTTTTGTCTTTTTATAAGTTTTTTTTCTTCTTAGTCTTGTCTTTCACTTTCACTCCCTGTAACCCACTGTGTAATAGTCGTCTTACAGTTTGTGTGGGGTTAAATTATTAAAAACAAATACGTACAACAGCTTCATATCACTGAGCAAAGGTCCCAGTGATTTCTGATTTTTTTTATTTGTGGTCCGTCATGAAAATACTCGAAAAAACTTCCAGATTATGGATGTTTTCGGATTTGGGATGTTTGATGGAAAATTGTTTTTATTAGTATTAAAAATAGATTAGAAGAATATAAAAGTAACACTGTCTCTAAAGAAATTGTTTCATGTTGCTAATCAAGGTTATAAATCTCTCAATAACTCATTTCATCCATTCCGTTGTATTTTTCTTTTTTTTTTTACAAGCTGCTTAATATATCGAAGCAAGATGAATAAAAGTAATAAATACACAGCATTACTCCGATAGTTACTCCTTGTGGTGTGGAGACTTCGGTAGTTCAATGAATCTGAGAGCGATGCAGACGGGAGTTATAAACTCCTGGTAGGGCGAACCTTGGCGGCAAAATCGAAGACGTAGACCCCAAAGATCCCAACCGTGCAAAAAGTGGGTGACGATTGCAACAGATCACAACCTTTGAACCAGTGTATGAAGATGACTATACATTACAGGCATACTACAACAGGCGATATTCCAAAACAGATTCAGCGGTATTTCGTTAAAGTTTCAGAACTGAAGCGGATATGCATTGTGGGTCAGTAGATATCGACTCGGAACGAGTAATAATCCGTCACATCCCTCCAGTTATGCGTTAAATAACAGGACATATTTAATTTTATAGCCTTGGCTAGTAACCAGTCTACCGCAGAAAGCAATGGTAACCTACTGCTGCATAATCTTCTGCGCAGTCAGTCGTCTCGATAGAGACATAATCACTAAAGCATGTATCACGTATGGCTCTTAACTGATTGCTCACAACTGGGTAAAGTATGTCTCATTATATATGTGTGGCAAACGTAGGTCTTAAAACCAAGTGTGTTGGTCACTTCCTGTCAAGTAGAAGTTGATCTTAAACAAATTCCTTCTATTGCCATTATCTTCTACTCTGGTTTTCTTTCTCATGCAAAATCATACGATGATATAGAATCCCTGGCAAGAGCAAGTTTTGCTGAAGCTGGAATCTTCTAGTCTTGAACTTGCACTTAGGCGGCGAATATATACATTAATACCATCATCATCAAGGAAGCAATCAGTGATGAAATTATTTTTTTGGATACGGGATAAAGCTAACGACTCCAACTCAGTGTGGCCACACTTGAATTTTATGCTGCAGAAATTGCCAGCCACCTCTGCCGCTGACCAAAGCGATTCGAATCATTATTGTATGTTGTAAATGACAATAACGAATGATCGTACACTCTCATTCATAAAAGACAAAATAGACTCAGGTATAGGATGCAAAAAGAACCCTGAATCGAACATTTTTCTTACCAAAACCACATCCAAATATTTTCATGGCTTCTGCTCCCACGAACTTAGGTCACTGGTGCTCTCTCTACAAGAATTTACTCGAGCAACCAGACTAGCAATAAGGTTCCATCCTTTTTACAGTTAAACCTACGAAATGCAGCCTACAATTCTTTTTCATCAGCTTCTTTTCTTGCATCTCCCCACTTTAGAACTCCCTTCCATATCCTTGGTTTTTTTACGGCTGCAACCGCTAGAAATTTAAATCCAATGTCAATTCCCATCTCTTACCCACTTCCAGACCTTCCCTCTTTCTTTCTACATCACCCCGAGTATCTTGCTCTGTACTTTTCTCTTTACCTTCGCAACTGTCATCACACCTTTGTTTCCATCCTTCTCTTGCTCTTTCTCTGACACCTCCTGTAACTAATTCCTTCTCTTCATTATCCTACTGACTAAATTTTAATCTCATATGTAGCCCCCTGCGTATCAGTGGCAGTACCAGGTTGCATGGGGTGAATCGATTAAAAAAGAAGGAAATATAGAGGAGGTGATGCCATGTACGTGGCAGGGCAGGTTTCAAGCAATGAAGGGGCTGAACTCTCCGAACTAAAAAATGTAGCATTTTGAAGATTTACCATACTAATAATGATAAAATACTGAAATGCTGGCAATATTTCTTCGACTTGAAAGAGGTGGAGGCTTGAAATTTTTCCAGCACCCAACCGGGCGCGTAATTGCTTTTGAGCTTAAGTAGTAGTAGTAGTATTATTAGCAATAGTAGAAGGGGCCGTAAACATCGATTTGATTTTAACAAGAATAGAGATGTAGATAGTATAACGAACTTATGTGAAAAGAAGAAAAGAAGAGGAAAGTAGAATGAAAAACAGAATATGAAAGAATAGATGAAAGTCGCAAATGTTAAAAACAGAAATGAATTAAAAAAAAGAAAGATTCGAAATGAAATAGAAAAAGATAAAAGCATCGAAATGAAAAAAACCTAATGAAAAAAAAAAAGAAAAGGAAAAACAGCATTTCTGAGAAGCAGGTACAAAAGAAATAAACAAATCTAATCAATTTCTAATGCGTCATCAATTTAAATGGTTAAGTTGGGTTGCAGATGGCAGTGCCCCCCCACCACCACCACCTAAGAATATAATGTGCCTGTCTAGATAGGGGCCGAGGTGATGTTTATTTTTCCTTTTTTTAATATATGAAGAAGCCAAAGTCACAGTGAAGGAATGTTACGAAAAGCTTTTTTCTCCACTTTTGTGATTTCCTTTTAAAAAAAAGACGCAATCTGCAGCGACGCGTTGATGGAAACGAGAAAAAAGTGCTCATGCACAATGGAGGGGAAACAAAGGCGACGTTTTCTCGAGAAATGACTGAATCGCAAAAGAATGGAAACAGAAAAGCGGGAAAAACGGGCACGGGTAATTAAGTCTGTTTGGGGTTTGGTTCTGGTTGGGTAATAGATCGTGCGTACTTTTTCCTTTTATTTTCGTTCCTGTATTCTAAGTATAAGGTTTGCGTGTTCTTAATATTCCTTCTATATTTGCCATTTGATTGTGACCGTAGGCTTAGTCATTTTAAGTTGGTTTGTATATAAACTGTTGCCATTTTTCTAGATAGTTATACAGGGTACGATAAAAGTCACGACACTTCTTATTTATTAATTTTCATTGAACGAAAATAAGCAACGGTAGGTTGAAAAAAAAAACAGATGTGCGTCGTGGTGCAAAGGATATCGGCTCGGAACAAGAAAACGGAGATCCGAGTTCCAATTCCAGTTGAATTTGTTTGATTCACTTACGCAAATAGACCTAATGTTTTCCCTCTAGTTATCGTGCTAAATAGAAGGACCGATTAGGGTCTATAGCCTTGATTGGCAAGCAGTCTACCACAGAATGTACTGGCAATCTACTTCGGGAAAATCATCTGCTGACTCAGCCATGTCTCTTTCGAGATATTATCGTCCAAGCGTATATCACGTATGGTATTTAACTGAGTTTAAGAATATTTATAAGGATTGTCGCATCAATTTGTTATACTATTTACATTATTGGGGCTATTGCTATGGTATTTGCTGCCACATTTACGAGGTTCAAGTTAACGGGAGGTGTCTACCAGAAATGGCATCGCAAATTGATCGAAAATTATATATTCCAGTGATCGTAATAAAAGGTCCAGTTCGAAATTCCTAGTACTTGAAGCGTACAACGGCCAAAACATCATAAAGGTGGCAGCAAAGATGTGAGTAATTGTCTGAATAATATAAACAGTGTAAATACTACCTCATCTAAAAAGTATGGAAAAATATTGATTTGTTATAATTTGTAAACTATTTAACATTTCCCAAATATAACCCTTCGTGTTCAATACAACGCTGAAATTGTGAGCAACACTTCTACAAACGATGCGGTACATTTTTATATTAATTTCAAAAAATTTAATCAAAATTGACTGTTTTAATTCTAGAATTATTTCCTGTTCAAACCTGTAAACAAAATGTTTCACTACAACCCTACAAGAAAAGAGGTCTGGGGGTTTAAGTCTGCTGATTCTGCGCATGTGCGTTGTGGTTAGACTTGTGTTGTGATCGGCTTGGAACAAGAAATTGTGGAGCCTAGTTCGAATTCCAGTTGAATTCATTGCATTCACTTACGCACAAATACCCATGGAAAAGGTATTAATCCGTTACTTCCCTCTACTTATTGGTTAAAGAATAGGACAGATTTGGTTCTATAGCCTTGGTTGACAACCAGTCTAACGCAGAAAGCAATGACAAACTACTGCGGGATAATCTTCTGACCAGTCAGTCATGTTTCTTTCGAAACATGATCTCCCAAGAGTGTATTACGTATGGCACTTAACTGACTGATTTTGGGTGTAATTTAGTTACTCCACATTGTCCTACCTATATCAGCTAAAAAAAGACATTACCCTTTACAATAACTTTATATTAATATATTATTTCGCTTCATTATACTTGTAGTACTGTTTCAATCATTTAATAAAGGCCTTCTCTGTCAGATATTAGGGATATACAGGGAGTTTATTCAGTTTTATTTACGTACACTTTTAAACTTATTTATATATCCGATCTGCTAATTATATTATAAGCTTGATGTGTCTGTTTTCTTCCTGTTACTCGAAAAATTAATTAAAGATCTTTTTGATCATAATTGTGTATCCTTTTTTGTTAAAGTGAAAATGAGTGAGATTTTTTTACAGAATATTTATTGTCGCATGGCTTCACACAAAGATAAAAAATCTGCCACATTTCGTTGGCTGAGATAAAAACTGTGACTGCTGTCCAATGTGGGTGTGCAACTTTTTACAATATGGATGCATCAGACGGCAATTTCATATCCAAGTGAATCAATGTTTGGTTTGTTTTATCAACTCTTCTGGGTTATTTAATACTGAAGATCGGATTTTTATTCAATATCTTAGTAAGTTTTAAGTTTCAAAATTTGGTTTGGTTTGGTTAATTTTGTTTTACGGTATATCAGGACTCAATGGGTTATTTGATGCCGACAAGAATGTTATGATAAGTTAGTATGAATAGTTCATTTTATAAGCTGTTATTAGGTGTGACACAATGGCGAAAGCATGGGGTACTCAATGAGGATTGCATTCACTTCTAATTTTTAATAAGTTATGCCAAACAAATCATGCAAAACATCAAACCATATGGTGTCTT
The DNA here is from genome assembly GCA_037127315.1 of Ascarosepion bandense. Lineage (NCBI taxonomy): Eukaryota > Metazoa > Mollusca > Cephalopoda > Sepiida > Sepiidae > Ascarosepion > Ascarosepion bandense. Next base: position 8,918,867 of record JBBBDQ010000428.1, on the reverse strand, counting down.
GTTCGTATGAACAGAATATGTTTTTTGTAAGGAATCAGATTTGATTTACATATTTTTATAAAGGGTGTTCTTGTTAATTGTCAATTATAGCTAGTAATATATATTCAATATATATATATATATTCTAGATTTTATTAGAGGACTTCTAGACATTTTTAAAATCTAGTAAATCTGCTTCTTGTCATCTCAAAAATCTGGTAATTCTGCTTTTAAAATTTATGTTTAAGGCCGTATGCCTATTTCCTTATATAAAATTATATTTATATTAAAACTTTAAGATTAATATTTATGTTTTATATTGTTCTAATCTTTGTATTTTTAATACTCGTCGTTTCTAAAAATAAAACATTAGTTACAGTTTTTTCCATTTTTATTTAAACAAATGACACGTTCTGTCTCGGAAAAATGCTAGGTTTGACCAAAATAGCCAGTGGTCTACACTGATTGCATTTATTTATTTTTTAGTTTAATTGAGTTATTTTAGATTTTTTTATCAATATATAAATATATGACTCAGTAAATAAACCCCATCTCTTTGCCTGATGATGATGAATTGAAAACTGAAACTTAATGGCTCAGAAGATATTATAGTAAATTTATGTTGCAAGAACAAATGAATGTTGCAAGAACCAATTAGAGAAAGTGAGAGAGACAGGCAGAGATAAATACATAAATACAAGATATATGCATTATATAAGTATATATATATATATATATATATATATATATATATAGAGAGAGAGAGAGAGAGAGAGAGAGAGAGAGAGAATGCGAGTGAGTAATTAAAGCCGACATTAAAATCAACACCCACCAGTATCCGTATGTTCATGCTTAAAAGAAATCTTCAGGGCACTGATGTGTGTTGACCACAAATTACCTATTTACCCACGTTCTAATATAGAGCAATAAATATTAATTAAGGTAAAACTATGTTTTTGTCATGTATATACAAATATATAAATACGTGTAAACATATATGTATATTCCACATCCATATAAACACCATACACACACACACACATATATATATATAATTTTACACATATATGTACACGCATGCATATATATATATATATATATATATATATATATATATATACACACTTATATACACGAACACACACACATATATGTAAACATATTTATTTGCAAACATATGCATATATATAAACTTATATACATTCTTATATATAAATATCTATATACATACATTCATATATATATACACATGAATATACATACGTATATACATATATATATAGCTATATATATACCCATACAAATACATCTGTATATATGCACATATATATACACGCATTTCGATCCTGGGTTAGGAAACGAACGGAGTGTAAGCCGTACTGATGAGCTGTAATACAGCGAAACAGATCTGTCTGCGGATGACTATAGTATATACATATTTATATATACATTTACGTATACATATACACATATACACGCATTTACACACACACACACACACATATATATATAGTATTTCTTTTTTTTATTAATGATGTTCACTCACGTAACGACTTCGGAAACAATTTCTAACTTGTCCGTGAGTCATTTTCTGTACAAATAAAACAATCATTACTGGTGGCAAAATAAAAAAAAAGATTAAATCCCTTCAATGATTAAATCTACGCAGACGCGGCAAGCTTCTGCTTTATGGGGAAAACAATGCAATATTTATGTAGACGAGTGTTCGTTGCTTGTTTTCTTAATTTTTTCTCATTTTTGACCAGTAAAGATACCTAATATGCATCAATAAATATAAGTCACTTTCTGCAATAACTGGCTAAAAACTTGTGACAGAAAAAAGGTGAGTTGAAGCTAAAATATTGCTGATTGAACAGTAATTTTCGCGAATTATCTACATATAATTCATTCTAATATTTCTGGGCATTCAATGTCTACGTCGTTAAATGTACAGGGAAAATTGAATTTTAAAAAAATGTGGCATACGAAGGACATTTCAAAACTAAGAGATATTGACAACATCAAGGAGTAATCTACCTAACGTGCTTGTCTTGGCGATTGGAGAGCAAGAATTAACAGTGAAATGGGTGAATTGTCGTCAATTTATATTTTTTTAATTTGGTGCAAGCGCGTTTGTTTTTGAATTTATCGACTGAACTGTATAATAAACTCACTTACATCTTTGAGTAAAATGGTGCTACTCTAGTGTGATGTCTACATCAATACAGCGTGAGGTCTACATTCCGTTTCGATTATAGCGTGATTTCTACCGCAGTATCGAACTATAATATAATATTGTATGTGTATACCTATTTACATATTTTCCATTGCACTCTGAAAAATGACACTTGCTGTTTTTACTCTAAAAGGCATTTTTGTCTACCTTAATAATCCTATAGGTGTGTTTACTGTGACAATTGATAGTCAATCTATACTTGATTGTAGGCCAATTTTGATTCAATTTTTGCAAAACATTTCATGTCCAATAATTGGTAGATAGTAATTATAATATTTGGAATAGGAAAAGAGTTTAAACATATTTCATGAGTTATGTCTATTTTAAAATCACCACACATTCTTAAATCCCAATCTGATTTTCACAAGACTACAATGAGTACCAAAGTTAGAAGGTGAATAGGTAATTTACAGAATTCAAAATAAGAGCGTGTAAAGAGCAAGGATGTCCGTTGTAGTACAGTGGGTATCGGCTCGGAATGAGAAACCGGGGAGCCAAGTTCGGATTCCAGTTGAATCCATTGCATTCACTTATACGCAAATACCCTTGGGAAAGGTATTAATCCGTCTCTTTCTTCCAGTTATGGGTTAAATAGCAGGACAGATTGGGTTCTATATCCTTGGTCGGCAACCAGTCTACCGCAGAAAGCAATGGCAAACTACTGCGGGATAATCTTCTGCTCATTCAGTCATGTCTCTTTCGAGACATGATCGCCCAAGCGTGTATCACGTATGGCACTTAACTGACCTACTGAAAGAGCAAGGATATTTATTAAAATGGTTCCATTGTTGGTGCAAGATCTGTTTTCACCGAGTGCTATATAAACATTACACCAGCCTTGCATAGGCACATTTGGACTAATTTAACACATTGAAGACGCCATAAAGTTAAGTTGTACTAGATGCGAACTATAATATAGTATTATATGTGTAAATATTTAATTAAGCCTCATATTAATATTTATATATCTATATACTATTTATATTTATATTAAAGGTAAAGAGGTAACAATAAGCACACTATCAAATACAATACATATATTTATTTTAGCGATAAACACTTCGTATATCTTCTAGGATTGCCACAAGTAGAACATTAGAATTATTTCTCATCTTCTTCCAGCAAAAATGATAAAGATGTGATTTGAAAAGCTTACTACTAACACTTCGTATTTTCTCGAGAATCATCGTTTCTTCGGATTAAAAACGATCTCTCATTTGCTTGAGTGTGTGCCTCTGAGGGGAAGGACCCGATAGACCTCGGCGCTACACCTGGATAGACAATATATTGAGGTAAACCTCACGCTATATTAGCACCAGAAAAAGATCACCATGACGCAATTCACTTTGCCAGAAATTTACAAACAGCATGCGGTACTGCTTGGCAGTCGCATTGATTGCGTCAATGCGTACATAACGGACTGTCAATCTGAGGACAGGGCAGTGTATTCATAAAGATTTGTATGGATCTAATGATGATTACTAAGAGACGACAGTTCGGAAAACACACTCTGATTTTGATAAGAAAAGATCTCTTGAATTTGTTGGTGAGGATCTCAAACTCAACATACACGTCTATAGCATGTGCATTGATGAGATAGTGCAGGACTCTTCTCTAAGCTACACAAGCAAGACTATACATTCATGGTTTTCTTACGATTTCTGAGACAACATCATCCCTTACATCTAGCCACCTAACTCTCCAGACTGCAACCCCCTTGATTATTACGTGTGAGTCGCAGTTGAGCAACAAACCAACGAAAGTGAGCTAAAAAATAAACTGAATGCAAACATTATGGCAGCCACCATCAACTTAAATAAGAAGAACATCCAGAAAAGAAGCGGAAGATTGTGGTGTTTAATAGTTCTAGTTAAAGCCAATATTAATTTTATTGACTGAATAAAATATATACAATTTCGATATATTTTTGTGTAATTTTGGTATATATCTTTTAAAATTAGATGTCAGTGATGCTTTATTTTGCGTCATTTAGGCGACAAATTATCCATCACAACCTGTATATCTGTTAAAAAATGGCTGTGTATTTTGTGTAGTATAGTTCTTTTTTTATAAAGAAAAGTTATATAGATTAGACCTCATAATATATTCACTTTGAGCCTGGATGGAACAACTGAGGAAAGGATGTTCTATCATTTGACGGATTTACCAGTCAATGAGGATTTCATGAACACCAACAATCTAATTTCGATTACATTAATATCTTTCTTAAGAGATCTGCAGGTTACTTATACGAGTCTTTATATATATATATATATATGTGTGTGTGTGTAAAGACTCGTATAAGTAACCTCGTATATATAGATAAAATTTGGAGGTCTGACCCCAGGCTGAATAAGTAAATGAGAGTACACAAGGAGAAAGTAATTTTCTAAAGTCACCAAAATTCGTTCGTCATATGAATAAAAATGTACGCAAGTGCGAGGCTGGTTCGCCGCCCACTTCCACGTCGAACAGATGAGCTTCTAGAAATAAATGACAGTGATCGTATATATGTGCAGGTGCACATGTATGTTTGTGATTCATTTGAAAAGAGTCCGCAAAGATATCGTACCTAGGAAGAAACGTTTACAATTGAGGAAATACATAAACGAATCGTTAGATTGAATCGTTTTCAAAAGAATCGGTAGTTAAAAAGATATATTTATTAAATAGAAAAATAAATGTTTTCACTTCTCATTTTTTTCTTCTAATTACAGTTTTTTTCCTATCAGGGTAACGATTAATTATTGAGGCAAATATCACATAAACAAAAGCAAACGGTATTCAGTTCAATTCAATTACGTTTAGGTTAGCCGCTCAGACGCCATTTTGGTGACGGTGTAAGTTACTGAATTAATTTCAAATAGTTCAAGATAGGTCAGAAACTGCCTTAGAAAATGACCAACCTGTAAATAATTGATCTCAAATGTCTCAAACAAGTGAAGTCACTGGCTATGCAGCATGCAAACGAAACTTCTCTTATAAAAAATGCATTAACAAACAGCTGCAAAGAAAATTAATGTATTTAGAGATATGCTGCTCGTATAAAAGTTAGAGGCTCGAAAAGAAATAGTGGTGTGTCGTGATCGAATTTCAATCGAACAAATATATAATTTGGAAAAGTATGAATGCGTCTTCTTTCCTCATCTGCTATGGAAGACTGAACACTCTAGCCATGGTTGGCAGCCAATATAATAAGACATCCCTGAATTCAAAATAATAGCATAGTTACAGTATAACCAACTCTGTTAGTATTGAAGAAACTTAAGTAGGGTTGAACAGTCGGACATGCTCGGAAAAGATCAACGATGTTGACGATATGTATTTTATATCATGAGATTTTAATATATGTTTTTCATATGTTATTAAACTTTGTTTAATATTGTAGAAGACCCTGTCTAGGAAATAGGAAGATTGTGTTGCCACAATTTAAGATATGTTGTAATGAATTAGGAAATCAAAATTTAAAGTAGCTTTTTTTCTTTCACAAATAGGTAAGAAAATCTACCTGTTGCTAACATATAAATGTTAGAAATCAGAATACTTATTAATGGTATATTCACTTTAAGAATACATAAAAAATGAGTGAGTAATATATAAGCAAAGTCTGAGATAACTATTCAAAATGAGCTCAGGCTGTACAATTCTTTTGCTGATAGACCGCACGTCAGGTACAGATAAATTTGTGGATAAATTTGTAGGAATTTGTTTTAATATCCCATGCTGAATGAAGGTTAGTCAGGTTTCAAACAAATTTCAGAATCGTTGTATATCGGTGCATTTCCTTTTTATATTTTTCTCAGATCATTTCTTTAAGAGAAAAAAGTACGTTTGCGTCTTTGGTTATCATCAGGTGTCCACTGATTGGCTGATATGGATAATCTGTTCATTGTTGTGATATATATATATATATATATATATATATATATATATATATATATATATATATTGGATATCTAACCGGACTGATGAGCAGTGATACAGCGAAACAGATCTCTCTTCAGATGACTATTTACGACCTTGCATCGTGATTGAACACTCTGGAAGAATGGTAGACTTTGAAAAAACAGTAGCTACTCTAGCATCTACGCATCGTTCATTCAGTAATGAATTAGAACACGCATTGCTACGGCGCTATGTTTACATGGTATATTACAAGCTAAAATCCGCCTCTTTCTATCGAGCGCCAATAGCTTAGAGGTAGAATCGCCGACTGATGTCAATTCGGTCGGGTTTAAACCCTGGCTAAAAGCAATCGGATCTCTAACAGTACGCATGAGCTGTGATACTGCGATGCGAATCTGTCTGCGGATGACTATTTACGCTCTCATACTCTGAGCACTCTGGAAGAATGGTAGACTTCAAAAAACAGCACCTACTCTAGCACCTACGCATCGTTCATTCAGAAATGAATTAGAACACTCTTAGCTACTGGCCTATGTTTACATAGTATATCAAACAGTAAAGGTCAACCTCCTTCTCCTGAGCACCCATAACTCAGAGATAGAATTGCCAACTGATGTCAATTCGGTTGGGTTTCAGTTCTGCCTAGAAGCAATCCGATGTCTAACCGTATTGTTTAGCTGTGATACAGCGAAACACATCGGTCTGCGGATGACTACATATATATTTTTCTTTTTGGCATCGCAACACACACACACAAAGAATATATGAACATATGGTATAAACCATCTACTCCTGAATTCCTTTTCGAGTACATGAAGTGAATGTGGAGAATAACAGTTCGACCAGACAACATGATGATTAGATTATCTACAGATTTAATAACAGAATAAAAGAAAAATAAGTAACCAAAACTTAGAGAGATAATATCAGAAGAAAGTTTAGTCACAGCATGAATAAATATAATGAATATGTTTGAGAATCCTTAACATCTTCATGTAATGGTCAATGCATTGAATACTTTATTAATACATGGATGTATGCTGGAAAAATATGGGCTGGGTTTGAATAAACTTATCAGTATATGAGTTCTTATTTTCTCCTTTTCTCTACTTATTTTGTTTATCTCTCTTTTCTTCCGATATATCTAACATTACTTATAATTTATCTCTTACGATCTTAGACAGGAGTTGAATTTCTGTCCACAAGATTCTATTGAGGATTCCATCTGTGATCCTTTGTCTGGAAGATTTTCCCTTTTTCGATTTGTCGTCTCCGGAGTTGCATTTAATAGACGGAATCAAATATTATTTTTTTTCAAATGACATGGGTGGAGAGTATATGTTTTCTCCAAACTTACCAGGCTTCGGCATTTTTATGGCCGGGATACAATATATTTCAAGTTTCTTGTTCTGTTAAATATCTTCTTGTGTAGACAGTGACTACGTTTGCAGAGGCTCAATCTATTTCTGCAAATCCTTATATTTTATTTTAACATAATTCTATAGCCACAAATATATTGTAAACCTATGCTGTTGTTATTATTATTATTATTATTATTATTATTATTATTATGTTACCATTTTTCATCAAATTTCGATTTCTGATATGGTCGCACTACCTACCAAGTCTGAGGGAAGTTCATAGTGTGTCGTTATGGATCCATTTCATGTTTTTTTATATCTCCCCTATCATCCCTCGCGTTACATAGACAAAGCTCTCGTTAGTGTGTGGGCTGTACTTAACAAGACAATTTTTTCTATATCTCTTAAACTGGGATTTCCAGAGATTCATTGAATGTGTTGTTTTGTTAATTTTTTATCATTCCAAGTGCATCTACTATCACTGGCACGATTCTTGTCTTTTTTCTATTTCAATTTCCAACTCTTAAATGTTTTGACAGTTTTTCGAATTCCTTAGTTGCTATGTTACAATCAGTAATGTCCGGCCTATTTGCTTCAATTTTTCTGTCTCTGTAGATGGTGTAATCCCATAGAGTGGTAACATCTATTTCTGTAACCGATGCTGGATGATGTTCATACCAGTGTTTCTTTACAGATTTTCCATAGTGTTTGCACATTGTCCAATGTAAATATTGCCGCAGTCTATCGTGACGATTTTTAATAATAATAATAATATTATTATTATTATTATTATTATTATTATTATTATTATTATTATTATTATCTGTATATTTAACAAAAAATCATTTTACAGTGATTAATCACACTTATTAAATATTTGTCATGATATAATTTTTCTTTCAGGGATGATCATTGACGTTATTCACTTTCAGTTTAGTATGTGAATTGGTTATTAACTCAAAACCTCAAAGTTTTGAATTGAATTTTATATATTAATTGATAAGTAATAAATTAAGAATTATTCACGTTACACTCTTAATAGTTTGCTTAAAATTGCATTGCAGTATCAAGTACTAATCTTCATTTGTTTAGGTAATATGTCTTAGAGTTATTTCTCCCAGTGAGGATCTACCTCACTACATTGAGTGTCTGTAAGCAAGAGAAACGTGCTTGCTTCCGCGTCACATTAAAACCACCTCCTGATTGTAGTCCAATATTTAATAATTGTTTTGAAACCAGCATTCGAAATAATATATTTTATCTAGTCTCTAAGAGCGACTCTTTTAATGATGGAAAAAGGGAATTATTCCACTCAATATTATGATTTTCTAAGTTGTTCCAAAATCAGTGGGTGGTGAAACATTCTGAATTCCTTCTCAAAAGACAGCCCCCACCCAAGATCAAATATTTCGACAACAGGATCTTGAATACATCTTTGATCTTAGAGATTTTTCCCTTCCTGGCGATATCTTTATCTTTTTTTTCCCACGCCCGAATGTATCAATCGCGATCTTGCTCACATGAATTCACTTCCTGAAATCACCACTGAGATTGGATAAATCATCTGAGTGTTCTCTCAGACTAACACTGCAACTGGCTTCATTGATAGTCTGAAATGAAAACTAGTGACAAACCTATTCCTGTATAACACTAAATTTGTTCATACTTTTGGTAGTGACTTTTGCTTCGAACATTTCGTATTTTATTATTTTAACTATTCTTATTTGTTACCCTCTACTAAACTGCTATATGATTAGTCTTTTGCTCCAATTATATTTGCCAACACGTCATTAATGCAGGCGACCTCAAACTAACATCTTGTCAAACTGACAATGCAGCTGGAGGATCGCTGTCAAAAACAGAATTCAAACAAATGAGAAGATGAGAAAGTACCAGGATTAGAGACGGGAGGTGTAGATCCAGATGCAGCGTTCAGGTGTAGCAATGGCAAAATCATGCTAAACAGCTACGCTAGGCGCTGCGAATCAGTAACGAACTAAATCCATTTTTGTATAACCGTTTCAAATTAAAAAAAAAGACTGAATACATGTTCATCAGCACAACAGAAACCCAAAATGCCAACTAGAGATCAGGGATACTAAAATCAAAAAGGTGAAGAAATTTAAATACCTGGAAGGTCTTCTAGCAGATAATGGAAAATACGACACTGTGACCCGAAAGCGTATTGCCATTTCAAAATCTAAGCAGATTATTGAGAGGCAAGAAAATTTTGTTGGAAACAAAGAAAAGACTGCTCGACTGTTGTGATATATGTATCAAATGCTGAACAATTTCATCAAAAGATGACAGAGAGAGATGAAGCAACAGAAGTGTGGTTCTACAGAATGATGCTGAGGATACCATAGTTTGAACATGTGAGAAACGTGGATGTGTTGGAGGGGACGCAAACGTAAAGTAAACGTATACTTAACATCAAAAACATCTGAAGTCTTAGACACGTAGTAGGGAAGGAAAGCTTTGAGAGTCTAATACTCAAAAAGCGAAAAAGGTTTAAAGGACTACAAGGGATAGAGAGTTGTGAAAGGCTATGATCGCCTACGTTCTGAAAGAACACGGCAAACAAAAGAAAAAAAGAATATCATTAAAAAATCTCAATACTCTGTGAAAACAAATGTCACGCCGAAAGCAACTCATATTTGTGCAAAATATACGCTTCGAATTTAAAATCCATCAGTTATTTTCTTTATTCTAAAATTGCAAGGTCAGTATAGAAATTGATTAATAATACTTTGACTTATAAAATAATTATTAAAAAATGGGAAAAATATTCATTAACCAGGTTTGTTAATCTAATAATAGCTCCATTCTTGGGCCTTTTTTTCCAATAAATATGGTCGTATAAATTTACAATATCACTTTTCAGTTTTTAGGTAAACCTTTGTCCAGGAGTTCTTGCACACTCACTCAAACTTTCGTATAAACATTGAGTATATTCTCGATTATATTTTCTGTTTTTCTGTTTTGTTTTTTAACATCATTTTGCATAAAACAACGCAAATACGTGACTCGTTTTTTATGTAATCGCATACAACCTTTTCAATCATACTAATGCATTTAATTTTTGTTTTGTTGTAAAAAAATGTTTAGTTTCTCGGTGACTTTGTAACTCGATTTTCAACTTGAAAGAAAACAAAGATTGTCTTTTGAACTCAATAAGAAAAATTATTTAAAATTGTAGTGCAGTTTTTGAAGATAATTCTTTTCTTCGTTGTTTGCTCAATTTTCTTCTAAATTTCTAACGCATACACGCTTGTGTTGAGTAACAACATGCCAATAAATAAAACGATATAATCAAGCAAGAGTGTAAACTGAAAGGCAGTTAAAAATGAGTAATGCATCATTGAATAAAATACCAGCAATTTTATAATACTTCAGTGCGCTGTCTCTATTATTATTCAAGATCGTTATGATCATGTATTTTTTGCAAGATTATCCTCGATACCATAATGCTATAATCTTACTATTATAAGCCTGTGGTTTTTACAGTAAATATGTATTTAACAGGATGGAATTGCCATACCCACGTCCAATATGCATTTAAGACTATACATACAATAAGATCGGATATAAACATTCAATTAATTGCCATATGTGACGTACACTTTGGCCGATTATACCTGTTTCGTGACATGAGTAATTAGACTGAAGATTTTGTTGCAGAAGGATGTTATTTCTCTCTGTGCTAGACCGGTTACCAACTATGGTTATATGACCTAATCTACCTTGCTGTTGAACCCATAGCTGGAGGGAGAATATACAGATTATTACCATTCTAAAGGGTGTTTGTGCGAAAGTAAATGATATAAATTCGACTGGAATTCGAACTCGGCTCTCCGATTTCTCATTTCGAGCTAATATCCATTACACCAAAATGCACATGCACAGAATACATTGCTCACTCCGAAAACCTGCATTTTGATGACAGCGTACGTGCTTGTAAATAATACAGATTCACATAACAATGATCTAATTATGATACCTGACACTGGTAACTTCAGGATCATTGCTGCTACCTCCACCATTATTAACAGATGATTGTTACAATCACCAACGTAATTGTTGCTGCCATTCGAGTCATAATCAATACCTTTTGTTGTAAATGTTTTCATCTATGCCGCTGTTTTCGTATTTAACAACAATGGCTGCGGTCACTTTACGTCGCTTGAAGTTGATGCATCAAAGTGATTTCTGCTGTTTCTCTGTTAATAATTTTCTACAATGTGCCTTCTGTAAAGTTCAAGTTATTTGAGATGTCGACCGTGAAAAACAGACATATCTGTAAGTAAAGAAATAAAAGAGAGGCTTCTAGATTACATTTGAAATTACAAAGTTATTTTTTTTTAAATGATACATTTGCAAATTAAATATTTCAAGTAGTTCACAAAACCTGGTGTTATCAAAAAGTGGTTTCTCAGTTAAGTTCCATACAAGACTAGCATTATAGCCCGACGTTGCTCGGGTGTAATGATAGCTTTAAAACTAATCCATGGTTTTGGATCTCTGACTCTTTGAACGTTGGCACGAAAGACTAAAAAGCAATAGTTGTTTCCAGTTAAAGCGAAACCGTAGACTGAAAGAAAAATGAATGGATGTAAGTCAAATTTTGATTTCCTGGTATCGATATCAAATAATTTTTTTTCATTGTAAACTGAATTTTGAAGGCTAAATAATTCCTTTGAGTAAATGGTTTCATGGCTGAGAGTAAGAACTACAATTATACCTACTTGGAACCAAACCCTAAGCAAAAACTAAAATAAAAGGGCTGAAAAAATACAGACATACAGGCAGATAAAGAGACACACGGACAAATATCTTGCCTTTCACACACACACACACACACACACACACACACACACACACACACACACACACACACATATATATATATATATATATATATATATATATATATTGTAATAACTGCAGCCTTGAAAGTTCTGAATATCGTTTCTTATGTCTTTGTGTATGACTGTATCAAATTTGATTAAAATCAGACCACTCCTTCTATAATCCGATTTTTTCGATATTCGATATTTATCTGGCGTAGCTCGACACAGACCCTAGTTAAGAACACTCGCAAACACTTATAGTACAACTGTGGAAATTTTCAAGAAAATCGGTTCAGCCGTTTCGGACTCTATAGTCAACGGACACATATCCACAGACTCTCTCTCACACACACACACACACACACACACACACACACACACACACACACACACACAAATTTCCATTTATAAATAAGTTTAGATTTCAGTGATCATTTGATAAATGATTTTTTGCAACATGGCTTGATCTTTACTTCAAGCTTTGTTTAGGTGATGAAAATTGTCTCTTCGAAAATCTCTAATTTTTAATGTACTAACTTAAATTCGTACAAAAACAAACCATGTATTCTTTTTTTTTTTAATCACATCACCCCAAGCAAGTTGGTAAGGCCACTGGTGTGCAGAGGGCTACGTAAGAGTGAATAGATTGGAAAAGAGAAAGCCGGAAATCACGTCCTAAGCAGGGAACAAGGAATGAGCCTCTACACCTGTTCAATAGACGTGGGTGGAGTTTGAACCGGGCGATAGTTCAGTTTATCTACTCCAATTGAGTTCAGTTTATCTACTCCAATTAAGAGCTAATTATATTATCCATAATATCTGACTTTAGATTTATTAAATAATCACAGAGACTCATTCCATGCATGCATAAGACTGTGTTTAAATTATTTTATGCGTTCTATCTCTTCAGAACGTAGTCGATAATGGCTCTCCGTAACATTTTGTTCCCGATATCTCTAATCAGTGTTTAAAACTTTACCAAATATCTTTGTTCAAGGTTTGCCATCCATTCTCACAGAACTGCTAAGTAGGTTCGTTGGTGTTTAACTCGCTATACAGTGTGTCCTGTGAGTTTTCAATTCTTTATTTACTGTTTTTGAATCCCAAAACTTGTATTTTCTTCTGATTATAACTACAGTATTATATTTCATATTAGTACTTCTAGAGATTCTTGGGGAAAACATTTTCTAGCTAGACAAAACAAGCAGTTAATTCAATATACTCTTACCACTTTATATGAACAGAAAACGATAGTCTAACAAAGGGGCTTTTGGTCTTTAGAATTCTTTTTTATCTGATTTTTTTATATTGATTTATTTTCTTTTGCATTTATCGATAGTTTAAAGTGAAATTTAAGAAGATTTAGACTACAGTGAACGGGGCATGTGCGCAGGAAAAAGAATACTTTTGCTTAACATTAGGAAGTGACAATTAAAATCTTAGCAAATAATCAGAAAAAAAAGACATGGAAAATTTAATACTCACAGAACAGATTGAAGTCAAGCGTAATAGAGACACCCAACGCACAAGCGATCACTTTAAATGGATTGCAGAAAAAAGTTTAGAAAAGATGACAAAAATAAAAAAGTTTTTAAGAGTAACAAAGGATAGGATATTTTGGAGAGCTGTCATTATCACTGTTGCGACAAGACAGAGCACATAGAAGAAAAAACGTAAGGATTTATCTTTTTCAGTTTATTATTTTTTTAATTGAAATTTGTCATGCGAAACCAATTTTTAAACAACTGTTATAATATCTAATCTTATTTATAAATGGAACTTCGTCTGTGTGTGTGTCTATGTGTGTGTGTCCGTTACCTATAGACTCTGAAACGGCTGAACCGATTTTCTTGAAAATTTACACAGTTGTACTATAAGCATCTGCGAGTGTTCTTACCTAGGTTTTGTGTCGAGGTACCCCCGATAAATATCAAAAATCGCTAATCGAAAAAATCGGGTTATAGGAGTGGTCCGATTTTAATCAAATTTGATACACTCATAGACAAAGACATAAGAAAGGATATTCAAAACTTTCAAGGTTGCAGTTCTTACAATAGTGGAGAAAATCGATAATAGATATATATATATATATATAAATTGGCAACAACGAAAAAAACTTATTTGATATCGATACCAGGAAATCAAAATATGACTTACATCCATTCATTTTTCTTTCACTGTACGGTTTTGCTTTAACTGGAAACAAATATTGCTTTTTAGTCTTTCGTGCCAACGTCCAAAGAGACTGAGTTCCAGAACCATGGATTAGTTTTAAAGCTTTTATTACACCCGAGCAACGCCGTACTAAACTGCTAGTATTTAACAAAAGCTTTGTTAGGATTATTTATTTATTAAAATTGTTTTTTGGGGTTTTTTTTACCGGAATTTACTTCTGACTCATATTTACCATGTCACTTTTGGGGAGGAAATCTGGGATTATTCTAAATGCTTTCCGTACAATTTTAAAAATCTATGGGGATACAGACAGCAAACTGTGTCTTTCTGCCGAGTAAATGGGTAGAAATTATTGAAGGTAACAGTGTCGAGAACGTGGAAGGCCAGATCGCTTACCAACTAAATTTTCCTTTGTTTACGCCCAGTGGTACGCGAACAACGGTTTAAAAACAACAGTTCTAGAATATTGGCAGTCGCTTTAGATAATCAAACCTTAAACTTAAAAAAAAGTAAAGCTGTTATTTCTGACATTTACCTTTCGAGAGACAGACGACTAAGCAAATATAGCCTGGTGATTGCTGATTCATTCCACTGAATTCCCATCTGCATTGTACAAGGGGATGATAATTTCCGGGGATTAACATGATGTCTGCGGTGCAGACCAAGGGAAATCGTTACTGTCTGGTAGTTATCTACATAAAAAAGAACTTTTATTGTATAATACTTTACGTAAAAAGAAGTCTTCATTTACTTACATCCATAATGATCTTAAATCGAATCAATTGATTTTGGGCACGATGCCAAATTTTTCTTCTTTTTTTTTCTCGTTATCCAGTGTTTTATTAGACAGACAGAAAGGAAAATGGATTCTTCAGATTTCCCCGCAGAACTCGATTTGCAATAATGCGCAGTATACCGTTATTTTATACTAAGATTTCGATTAGTCTTTTCCGTATGATGACATCGATTGCTTTCCTATCGTTTGTAGATTTTGATTAATGGTGTTTGATGTGCTAAAAATTATTAATGATCTTCGATTTGCTAAGATTACTGTTAAATCATTTTGCGCAATATATGTCTTCTTTTGTTATGTTCTTCTTCAGAAAGCCACCGGATACGTTGCAATATTATTGTTATATACTACCGCTAGAAAGCAACAAGGTACACGTATATATAAAAACATAATTTTAGATTTTTATTCTTCGAGGGTGATGCTTGTGTAGAGCAAGAGAGCAGTTGATTTATATAGTCTTAAAACCCCAAAACGACCCACATGGCCTCGCAGCTTCGGCACACACATTTTTGTATTTCCTGTTGTCACTTTGTTGTATTTATCTCGTCCTTTCTACAACTTCCCGTATATCTTGTTCTTTTCCTATCTCTCTACCTTCGCATCTGTCTTCACACCTATAATTCTCTTGCCCTTGCTCTGACACCCTCAGTAACTGGTTCGACATTCTCTTCACTCTCTTCCTGTGTAAAATTTTACTCTTATGTAGCCCCCAGCGAATCAGTGGCGGTATTGCTTGGTTAGGGTTAAAAGAATTGAAAAATTCAGTCATCGTATGGTAACCAGTATTTTAACGTGATTTTACTCTCTTCTTTGTTTATAGCGAAATTTTCCTGGTTTTTAATAATCTACTCAGTTTTTAGAATGAGTCATTCGCCATGCCAATTCACCTTTGGATTTCAGTGTAGCACTTCACGTCTTCTGTTAATATGTGTCTGTTTATCACATCTACTGGTCTGGATTTACCTCTCAAATACATCCGCCTGTTTATAGCTGTTCAAGGTAATACATTAAATTATGGATTGCAGATTTTAAGAAACGAAAATGATTTTTATATATATTTATTTTTTTGAAAACAGTTAAATAATAATCGAAAAAAATTTTGAGTGATAAATTGATGTTTTCTACGGCTTAAACTTTTGCGGGTTAATTAAAGACAAGAAATAATTTTTCAATTGTACGAATTTCTTTTTGAAGATAATAACGGTTTAGTAATACAATTATTTTTGATTTACATTATCTGTCGGGAGAAGAGGTGTATTAATACCATTCAAAAGGGTATAGTTCGTCACTGAATATAATGAACCCAACTGAAATTGGAACTCGTCAACTTGATTAAAATTTTATAATAAATATCTTTACACCGTTCACACATCCAACTTTGCAGCAGTTGGTAAACCCAAGCGATCACCCATATAGTTAGTGACCAATCTTCACTTGTGTTAAAATCCGTCCGTGCATAGAATATTGCTGTCATATATGGTCAGGTGCTCCTGCTGTTCATCTCAGCGTGCTCGACAATCTTCAAGGGGGATAGTTACTGACCAATCTTCATTTATATTAGAATCCGTTCGTGCATAGAATAGTACTGTCATATATGGCCAGGTGCTCATGCTGTTCATCTCAGCGTTCTCGACAGGTTTCAAGGGAGAATCTGTAATGTGATAGGTCCCGACTTGGTAGCTCGACTCCAGCAACATTCTCACCGGCTAGATCTAGCTTCCCGCTTGCTATTCTACAAATATTTTCCTGGAGTCTGCTCTGAAGAGCTTAAGTCGTTGGTGCCCCTACTACAAGAATTTATCCCTGCAACCAGACAAGCAACAAGTTCCCACCCTTTTACAGTTAAATCAACCAAATGCAACCGACAATTCTACTGCCTCGTCTTTTTTTCTCTCACTTCCCGCCTGTGGAACTCCCTTTCATATACTTGTTTTTCTGACGGCTACAACCTCCAGGAATTTAAATGTAATGTCAATACCAATCTCTTATCTACTTGTCTCAAGTTCTTTCTGCATCACCTTGTATATTTTGTTCTTTTCCTTTCTCTCTACCTTCGCAATTGTCTTCACACCAGATACTTATCCTTCTCTTTCTCTTTCTCTTTCTCGGATACCCTCAGTAACTGGTTCGCCATTCTCTTCCCTCTCTTTCTGTCGAAAATTTTACTCTTATGTGGCCTCTGCTAACCAGTGCCGGTACTGCATTGCTTGGGGTGAAACGATTAAAAAAATCAGTCATCGTATGGTAACCAGTATTTTAACGTGATGAGATCGGCAGCCTAATTGTTTGTGAAACAAAAACGTTGTAATCACACAGCAAACTGGGAGGCGGAGGTGTCAACGTTGTGCGATTCTGCGTTGTGTAAATGAACGATAAAATATGATCGGTGGGGGATAGCCTTCTTCATTTTTTATGTACCATGTCCCTTCAGGACAGAGACGGTCATGGCCGTCTACGTCTCCCCATCCCTGATGACTCTTAGCAAGCTTTCTCCTGTTATCCCACTCAAACCCCGCTCTCCCATCCACCTGCTCAGGCCTGTGAAATACATTATCTACTGCTTAACCGTGTCTCTCTTTTCTTCTATCTGAGCTGTGAATATTAAATTCTCCCAGCACTCCTTCCTCATTACGTATCCCAGGAACTTTATCTGTTTTTTCCTGATGCTCAGTATTAATTTCCTTTTCGTTTCCAACCCTCATCATTGCTCTCATGCCCGATCCATGATATCCGCAGCATCCTTCTGTGGAACCAAATTTCCGTTTCTTAAAGTTTTTCCTTCATCTTTGATGATATTGCCCAGCATTCGCTGCCATATTGAAGAACATCACATAGCAATCCAGTACTCTCTTCTTTGTTTATAGCGAAATTTTCCTGTTTCTTAATACCCTACTCAACTTCTGGAATGAGTCATTCGCCCTGCCAATTCGCCTTCGGATCTCCGTGTCGCACTTCCCGTCTTCTGTTAGAACAATTCCCAAGTACTTAACTTTTTGTACCTGCTTGATTTTCGTATCCCAGACGTGTAATTGTAATTTTCGGCTCCTATTTTTTTCTGATGACCATGCATTCTGTTTTCTTTGGTTTATTTATAATTCTTCCTTTCACCTTTCTTCATTTACATTTTTAGGAGGTCTTGTTGTTTTCTCTCCGTGTCGGCTATCAGCACAATATCATCTGCGTATCTTATGTTGTTCAGATTGTGACCTCTGATAACTAATCCTAGCATAACATCTAAGGTCCTCAGAATAATCGCGTTTGTTTGTTTGTTTCGAGGTTTAACGACCTATCAATCGTTATGGGATCATTTAAGGTCATAACCAATGATTTTGGGTAAGCTTATTTTATTTTTACAACATTTTTCTTTTCGAGTATCAAGATTCATTGGGTTTTGTTCAAGAGCCAAGTTTTACCCTTGTAATTTAACCCATAACTGGAGGGAAGGAACGGATTAATACCTTTCCCAAGGGTACCAGTGCTGAATGCATGCAGAGTATTAAACTGGAATTCGAACTCGGCTTACCGATTTCTCTTTCCGAGCTGATATCCAATGCGCCACAACGCACATCCGTCACTGTGCTTACAGCACCTGGTATTCCCTAGCGGTCACCCATCTAAGTACTGACCAGGCTCAACGTTGCTTAACTTCGGTGATCGAGCGAGACCCGGTGTATTCAACGTGATAGGCCGGAAGTCGAATAATCGCGTATATAGCCAGTGTTGAAATACTGCTGAAAGAAATATGGATTCATGGAAAAGTCATGATAGTTCACGTCCTGAAGTGAAGCAAAACATAAAATAAAAAAAACAATTTTATAATGTGCTGATTCCTTCAAACACAATTATCTTTATTTCCGTTCTTATAGCTGCAAGAATCGCGAATATGGTCTCCGGTCTTCTTACGAAACTCTTCTTTACGTTTCTAAGCAATCTGCATTTCTATATGAGATTCTTTGTCTTTCAACTGCTTCAA
Source organism: Ascarosepion bandense (assembly GCA_037127315.1). Lineage (NCBI taxonomy): Eukaryota > Metazoa > Mollusca > Cephalopoda > Sepiida > Sepiidae > Ascarosepion > Ascarosepion bandense. The sequence continues at coordinate 8,899,594 of JBBBDQ010000428.1, read as the reverse complement.
TTATGTGATAAAGTTCAAATTTGTTTTCAGTCTGGGGTTACTTTAATGGCGAATTTCGCAATCTGCTCACTGTTCTTTTCTTTGTTTTCTATGATTGTCTTCGAGTGAGTGATTGTATTTTGGATGCCGTTAGACTTTCATTAATGTTGTAAATAATACTGACAGTATTGTAACTCTGGAATAAGAATGATCTTAACCTAGAATCAACACCTAACTAAGTATTCCAATAAACTGGAACTAAAATAATTTTTTTCAAAATAGAATCTATGATCTGAAAGTGGAATGAGAACATTGATTGTACCTACCCTGAATACATCATAAAATGAAGCAGATGTAGTAAATATTAAACATTTCAAATACCTTAGTGTATGCATCAGTTATAACAAATTTAGTAGAGGAGTTAAGGAATATGACTTACGTCTGTGGTAGTTTCGTCCAACACTACGAATTGTTATAAAATCAAAGCATTAACCTGAAAAACATAGTATGTGCTTGAGTGAACAAGTCGAACTTTCATATGGAAGGCGTGCATGACGACAAATATGTTCATAAATATCTAATCTGCCAGCTGTATACAAGCCAGTTTGGAAGATCCATGGGTAAAATAGTGAAGTTTGTACATTTTAGTGAGAACCGCACATCTTCGAAATATGGAGACTACATTTACAGAACCCCATATGAAAATATCAGCAACGGCAAATATCAGATATAACTAGCATAGAAAATAACGATATAATCAGAGTATAGTTATTCCGGATTATTTCAAATAAACGGTTAGGAAGGAAACTCAGCGTTACAGGAAAGAGCGATAAATGTTACCGAACTTAAGAAGTCTATTTACCTCAAAATTGTTTTAATAAAGAATACAAAGTTCAAGCGACAGTAGTACAAGCTGTTCAATCATTGAATGCTGAATGTTTACTTTTAAGGAAACGGCTAATGTTACCATAACTATTATCGGAATTACTTTTTGCAATCAGCATTGGCTTACGGGGGAGTTCACTAAATCTTTGAAAACGCCGTGATACGCTCCCTGTACACTTTCATTCAAGGGTCATCCATTTGGGGCAACCTATTCCTCAAAATGGCTTCCCATTATTCCTCGCCAAATTATAAGGGTAAAAATGCGCGGCCCATTCGTTTTTGAAAGTATGGCCTTTAACGTTATCCACGGAGTACAAATAACGCTATTAAATCTGTTTTCACTAACGAGTGCTATTCAGTAACAAGGGGTTAAACGAACCTATGCGCATAATGTTTCCCTTACTCACTTGCGAATTTTCTTTTTAGATGCTGCACGGACAGTGTTTCTTTAAAACCAGCGCAGACAAGTCTTATTCATTTGGTTTCATGCAAAATAAATAAATAACTGAGCAATATACTATCTGGTTACGGATATTTAGCAAATATCTAAAATTTAATATTCATCTCAGCTTAAAGACGTCAAGCTTAGAAAAATGAGCCCGGTTTCTTCAAAAGATTATCATTAATATCTTCCCGTGAGAGGTTATAATAAAGCTTGTGTTATTATCTTATTTATTCCCTGTTGTTTGCTCCCTAAAATACTTAAATCTTTTAGACTTTTTGACAAACATTCAGTCAGTTAAATGTCACACGTGATGCACTCTTTGGGTGACCATGTCTCGAAAGAGACATGACTGACTGGGCAGAAGATTATCCCGCAGTAGCTTGTCATTGCTTTCTGCGGTAGACTGGTTGCCGACCAAGGCTTTAGAACCCATCTGTCCTGTTATTTGACTCACAGCTAGAGGGGTAAGAGATGTATTTTCGTATTAAGTAGAAATTAGTGAAGAATTAGTTTATTACCTCATAACAATAGAAACCGATCCCCCATTTTATGACCACCTATAAGCCTTAATCATGGTTTCAACTATTATATTCATTCAGTCAGTTAAATGCCACACGGGATACACTCTTTGAGTGACCATGTCTCGAAACAGACATGACTGATTGGGCAGAAGATTATCCCACAGTAGGTTGCCATTGCTTTCTGCAGTAGACTTGTTAACAACCAAGGCTATAGAACCCAATCTGTTCTATAATTTAACCCATAACTGGAGGAAAGAGACGGATTAATATCTTTCCTAAGGGTATTTGTGCGTAAGTGAATGCAAGGAATTCAACTGGAATTCGTATTCGGCTTTCCGTTTTGTCGTTCCGAGTCGATATCTACTGCACAACAACGCATATTTACGAAATCTAAAAACAAAGAAATGTAACTAATAAAAGTACTTTATTATACCAATAGCACCGGTTGAAATATGTATCACGTATGAACTAGAACAGAAAATAATGAGATAAAGATATTTTACTTTACCAATGGGTTAGGAAGGAAACACCCACTGTAACTGAAAGAGCGATAATAGCTACCGGACTTGAGAAACCTATTTAAGTGAAAATTTATTTTAGTACAAAAATTTTACACACACACACACACACACACACACACACACACACACACACACACACACACACACACACACACACTCTTCTTCTTCTCTACCAAGATGGTGATATTCTGATATTCTTCTAAGTTTCATTACTATTTAGTATTTTGACACCATCTCTATTATAAATTCACCTCCCCCCTCACTCTCTTGTTTAAGGCAAATTTCTCTCATAAATACTCATGGTTCCTTTTTGATTTTGAATAGTGGGTAGAAATATGGCTCGCAGATAGTGACATATAATAACCAGCAAATTTTTATAAATCCTTAATTAATACTGGTCTTTCCTTATCTATATCTCTATATAACTGTAGTGTGTGAGTGTGTGCGTGTGTGCGTGTGTGAACAACGATTTTATGAAATCATTTATATTAAAACAAATTCCCGTAAATAGGTTTTTTAAGTCCTGTTAACGTCATCCATCTTTGTTTTAGCGATTTGGTTTCTTTCCTAGCCTATAATTTGAGGTCATGTAAAATATCAACCAGTTTATCTAAGAAACCTATAATTAATGCTGCTTAAAAATAATAACTAATAGCAAAATTTACGCTGTGGGTTAATCAAAAGAATTGTCCACGGACAGTTGCCTTATAGGACAAAACCTCGCGGATAATTCTTCAATATTGTTGATGGGGAATACATAATAATGAAACTTATTAGGGTTTATTTTGCAGTTTAATCCGTTATCAAATAAAATAATTGTCCACGGACAATTGCCCCATAGGACAAAAACTCGCGGATAATTCTTCAATTTTGTAGATGAGGAATAATACTAATAAAACTTATTAGGGTTTATTTTCTAGTTTTATCTGTTATCAAATAAAAGTATTGTCCAAAATAAGTTTCATAGTTTTATCTTTATAATTATATTATTGCGGACGCGCGTTATTGTTCAAGGAATGTCGCCTCGGAAAGAGAAATCAGAGAGCCGAACATGAATTCTAGTTGATATATTTGCATTTGCTTACGCACAACTAACTTTGGGAAAGTTATTAATAAAGCCTTTCTTCCTCTATCTATGGGTTAAATAACAGGATATATTGGGTTCGATATTCTTGGTTGGCAACCAGGCTATTGCAGAGAGTAATGGTAACCTACTGTGGAAAAATCTTCTTCCCAATCAATATCTCCTTCAAGACATGATCGCCCAAGCGTGTATCACATATGGTGCTTAATTGACTGAACTATACAGTTAAAATTGAAAATTATGATCTATACCGATCAGTGAGTAGCTGTCAGTGAACAAGCGTACAGTGAGATGTTGTCAGAGGGCAATTGTGCAGTGTGCAGTTGTCCCATAACAGAATATCTTTGTAGGTTTCCCACAAGCAGAGACTGTATGCAAATTAATGTCATATTTTTAGTTTACGGCCACACATCACGTTGAAATATCGATTCCAGTACGATCACAGAAATTAAGCAAAATGATGTATGGTCAGTACCTAGCATGAGTGACTGGTTGGTAAAAACAGGTGATATTAACTTAGATATGCGGCTGATGTAATGGCTTGAAATTTTTAACCTGGGAGCCAAACTCTAACTCCCGTTGGTTCCATTATATTCACTAACGTGTAAATATTTTTAGGAAGGTATGAATCTCCCTCTACTCACCTCATACTATAAGTTAATTAGCAAAACATTAATCAATAAAGCATCATTTCCCCCACCTAAAATTACGATCATAATCTAAAAATATTTTCTGGCTTTAAATAACCTGAAAATGTTTTATAAGACGTAGAAAACGAACCAATCATTGAATCTATTTTGCAATTTTTTATTAAATTATGATAAGTTTAGTATTTTCATCCTTTTTTAAAATCATTTTGACCGCAAGCAAAGCGGGACAGTCGCAAACAAAGCGGGACCGCCACAAGGCATCGGATATTAAATATAGATGGTTTATGACAAACTAGATTAGGCCAGAATTTCTTTTAAGAGTACAAATTAATTCATTGGCTGGTATTGATGACGTCCTTATGCATAAAGCAATTAGCATGGTTAATAGCACTTGCGAGTCATAGTGACCGAGGGTTTCAGATGAAAGGACTTCGGACTGTTGGTCACGCTAGAACATGCGCTTTTTCCTAAACATTATAAATAAGGCACAATAAGCATAATTGCAGCTTAAAACACAGTTGAGCTCAGTAAGTGTTGAACACACAAAGATGATCCTAAGCAGGCGTCTGCAATAGGGATCGGCTAAACTCCCTAGAAGAGAGGCATACTAGAATACGGGCAGACAGGCATTACCACAATTAAATAAACAGTGTTATTCATTTTCTTTCCTTACTAAACCTAATGCAATGAATTGGACAATGTAAGGGGGAAAGAAAGCATGGATAATTCAACACTCACAATGCATATCGTAGGTAAGAGAAGTAGTGGAAAAAATGAATATACAAAGTTTCAGCAAATACATAATGTTTCAGAAAAAAGCAATGTTAGGGCTATTTTAATTATGAGTAAGACAATGTGGCCGGTTGGTACCTCGAAGGTCAGGAAGCAATTTAATGTGATATTTTTGGCTTACGGCCAAACATTACGTTGAAATACCGATACCATTACGATCATAGAAGTTAAGCAAAATCATGTATTAAAAGATAAATTTTAAGATGTGTTGGTAGACTCAGTGGTCATACTGAGAAAGAAGCTGCCACTGTAATACTATCTGCCAAATTCCAAAAGAGTACTTCCAGAACATCGTTGAATCCATACCAAGAAGAACTGTGTTTGTAAAAAAAACAAACGGAGATCCAACGCTTTTCTAAGGACACCAAAGTAAATGACCGGTGAATGAATATATATATATATATATCTAGTCGGGTGCCCCTTCTATTCTCCTCGGGGTTCTTGACAAACTACAGCGAAGAATCTGTAATGTTATTGATACCGACTTGGCTGACCGCCTGCAGTATCTCTCTCAGCGGCGTGACATGGCATCCCTGTGCCTCTTCTATAAATACTTTCATGGCTACTGCTCTGAAGAACTTAAATCACAGGTGCCTCCAAGATGCGAATTTGCATAAGATACTAGATTGGCAACTAGGTTCCAGACTTTTACAGTGAAACCGATGAAATGTAACCGCAATTTCTACTCCAACAGCTTCTTTCCTCGCACTTCCCGCCTGTGGAATTCCCTACCGCATGCTTGCTTCCCCGACGGCTACAACCTCCAGGAGTTTAAATGTAAGGTCAATAGACACCTCCTAACACACTAACTCACACCCACTCTCTCCAACTCTCTCCCTATGTACATCCTAAATCGTCTATCATCCTCCTTCTGGCATTTCCTATGTCCAATCCCGCTATGTAACGCCCTACGCTATAGTGGCAGTGGAATGCCTTGCTTGGGGGTGACACGATTATATATATATATATATATATATATATATATATATATATATATATATGATATTCGTTTTTTGCTTTGCTACATTGACTCGATGAAGTGCTCAGTATCAAGGATAGATCGTATGTAAATATAAAAATGAAAATTGAAGTCAACACCAAGATGCTACAGTATGTCTCAGGCTAAGCTCAATCGTCAGGCCATATTAGCAAGAAACAGACTGTCGCAACTGGACGCTGACCAGTCTCAACACCCAACTGTGAAACACTCTGCATGTTGCTATATTATTGATATATAAACAATGTTAATTAGCATTTGATTATAATTAAAATAGACCAGTACACAGTTACATTAAAAGTTCTCAATACATATATACCGTAGAGCGTTTGAACATTTTTCAGTTAAAAACAACTTATTTTCGCAACCTATGTTTCAACCTTTGGTGTCTTCAGGTGATTCATAATAATTGATTTTTCAACGTTTTCAAACGTACAAGAGACATTTTTACGAAAGATATATTATTTTGTATGATTGCATCTGGACGTTATTTCTCATCTTTAGTAATTTCTTTTGTGGTTCATTCATATCAATAATCAATTTATTGCTATTGAGAGATAACTTATGGAAATCTATGATCCTCACTACAATTATCTATATCCTTGAATTTAGTATATCGAGGCAGCAAGTAATTTTCTAATCATATGCTATTAAATATAAGAGACAATGAATGTCTATTATGTTTAATCATGAGCCGTTCTAAACGTCGTATTTTTGCTTTAATTTGCTTTAATTTCAACATTTGGATAATTATTTATTGGTTTTCTTCTAAGCTTTCGGCTCACATGAGCCATCTTCAGAGAGGTAGTTTAAACTGAAATATTATAAAATCCACCATCACCGACGATTTTATTTTGTGTTGACATAAAACTCCGCTTGGCAACGGCAATAGTTACCAAAAATAATAAACGCAGATCTTAAGTTTGCAATTAAGTTTAAATTAATCCTTGAATTTCCCTATAACAGTTTTTCTACATTAAGCAACTTCCATTATATTTCTCTGTACTCATATATCTTCTTTATAACATATTACTTATCAAAATCCTCTTTTCAGACTCTCTCTAATGCAATATTTTCTATTTTTGCGCATTCTTTTTATTCCAATAGTATAATTCAAAGTTGGTTTATCCCTCCAATATTAATATGATATTATCTTAAACGGAATTTTTTTTCAAATTATTCTGGCAGAGCAGAATATTACATCTATTTCTCTTTTTCCCTTTTTCTTTCTCTTTTTCTTTTGCCATTTTACGTATCTGTGGTGATAACGAGCAAAATGGATGGACCGGATGTTTGCGCTTTCACGACCAAAAAAGCAAATGACCAAAAGTCGTCCGTGCGACACCGGGCTACGCGCACATGTTCCGGTTGAAAACTAAAAATTAATTAAATATTAAATTTCCAGTTCGCGAGCCTACGCGAATTTTATTTATCAGCTAATGGGAAGCCGAGAACCAAATACAAGTTTGAAATTCCATATGAGCTGCTGTGATCCAAAAAGAAGATATAAAAAGCGGATACAGAAAGCATCGCCATGCAGACCGACTCGATGAGAAGAGAGTAATTAGTATCTCCCTAGACCCAAGTCAAGCGGCTTATTCCGCTCGCCTCCCTTACCTCTTTCCTTCTTCCCTGCCTCAAAAACTACATACTAACCTAAGGAGCGAATACATCAAAGACATCTCTTTCTTACAACGCACCCACATTCCTAAGTATTAATTCTCTTTCAGCATTTTATTGCCATGAACATTTTGACCTCCGTGGGACCTGTACTTCGTGTATTACTTCAATTGTAAAAACATTAATTGATATGTGTAGATATAAAATGTTATTTTTCTACTCAAGTTGCCTTTCTTGATTTGTAATAATTTTATGACTTATAGTAGGTTATCTACAACAAGGCTAAATTCCGTTGACCTTCAACAGTATACAACTACCCTTCACTAGAACGGGATCTCCACTACTAACAGAAAAGAATAGATAAGCAACCCACCATATATCTATCACTTCATACCCACTTTTATTTAGCTGGCGTTTCTTTCGAATGGCAGCCTGGCGTGATTTTTTCTTTTTTCTTCTTTTTTTCCATATTTCTCCTTTAAAACTTTCCTGTCTACGTCGTATTTTTCTGTTTCCCCTGCTTTCTATTTTCATATTCTCACACTTACATTCCGGTAACACGGTTATTTTTTTTTTACATAGACTTAATCTAAATGTCATTTTCAATTATCGAGTCTTGAACCTTTTTCACCGTCAATTTTTCTATTCGTTTTTCCTTCATCAATACACTCCGTATCAATGTCTAGACGATAAACTTCTAACATAATCTGCTCTCTTTTTTTAACACACCTCCCATTGTTTTTTTTTTATTTTTATTTTACCGTACTTTCATTTCTTTATTTTTATTTTACCGTACTTTCATTTCCTTCATGTAATCTACCGGGTATGATTTTCTTTTTTGAGTAAACACCGATAAATGAATTTTCTATTGTATTTGCATAATAAATAATTTTGCCGCTGAAGAAGTGAGGCTTTTCCTCGCTGAAAGGGCCATACGAAATATGTATATTTCGGAGGTTTACTTCAAAACATATGTATTTGGCTCGGTAAATAGATAACACTAATTATATCGAGCTCTCTGCCAGGTTCATTTTTAATATTAATGAGATGAATATTAATGGAATCTTCTTTGAGATTTTACCTACATGCCATTTTCAATTATATACACATATATATATATATATATATATATATATATATATATATATAGAGAGAGAGAGAGAGAGAGAGAGTGAGTCAATATTCATATTTAATTTAACGCTCTATTTAATTATTAAACGGTACATTTTGTTTATTTATTTTTGTTTAATGGTCTGAATTTTAGAAAAATCTTGTGGACGGAAAGCGCCTATTTCCATTTAATAAGACATCTCGATTATTTAGACAGGCAATCGAAAATAATTAAGTATACTGTTTAATAAATAAATCTCAAATATGAATATTTAATAAGAATAAAGTTTAAATTATGAAATCTCCCAGATTATCAAACAAAATCGATATTACTTCTTTAGGATTTGTTTCTTTGCGTTTGGATTTGAAACTTAGGATATATTAACGTTTCAAGTATCTGGGAACTATTAGCCATTATAATGCACTATTGAACTTTGCCTAATCGTCAATGCACTCCGTTGCTGAGACCGTCTAAAGCACGTCGGGTCCTGTGAGGGGTTCTTCTGCAAACAATTTTCGAATCTCTCCAGTAGAGCGCGTATTTTCCGTTAATAAAATTTCTTGAATATTCAGGCCACCAGAGGAAAATAAATATACATTCTAATATATAATCGGGGCATCTATTTAAATATTGGTGTCGATCAAAACTATCCACTATATTGTCGATCGCTGAGTTTGAAAAAATAAATGAATAAAAACATTTATTCCAAACTTTGCTTTTAGCTCAATTGAAAGCTGAACGATTAAATTTACTATTTCCACTGACAAAAATACTCGTGTGTATTTCAAACAGAAATTATATTCATTGGAGTGTGATTTATTAATTTTCATTTTTTCGGCCTTTTTTTTTTTTGAGCGATCGACACATCTGTGAACAAAATTAATTCTTGGATTTAAAAATCTTACGAAAATAGAATATGTATTTCTCACTCGATATTTTTTAAAATTAGCAAATGTAAAGTTAAATCAATCAGATTTGAAACAAGTATTACTTGTTTATTGCATGAAAATGAGAATAAAAGTATTTCTTAATTAAAAAAGTCTGGCTCGTTGACATTTAAAGTAGGCGATGACAGCTTATTTTATCTATCAATCCTGAAGTATAGTAACCAAAAGTTGACATAACCTACTGTAACTTTTGTAAGGGAAATAACCTTTGAAATATAAGACTTTTCAATGATAAATCTCTTGTAGGTTTCCGTAGTAAGTCAAAATGAGCAGTTTTACCTGATGAAAAAAATTAAGAATTATTTTTAAATTCTTAGTTCTGTATGATTTGTATAAACCATTTGAATTTTCGATTTGTAAATAAAGTCTATTTTTAATGAATTTATAACCGAAAACACTATTGAACTGGAAGAAATTTAAAATATGTTTGAAAGTATAATGAGCAAAGAAAAAAATGAAAACAACTCTTATATATATTCATTGTTCATCGAAATATTTTCTTCTACAGAATATGATATCCTAAATTATATTATTTATAAAATCAATGAAAAGTTTATCTACGTTAGAAAAAGCGCAGTTTTAATACATTTTTCATTTTATATTTTATACTTATACTTCGGAGCCGATATTCGGAAATTGATCTCGTAATTAGAAAAAATACATGATTTTTATACACTCAATGGATTCTTTCACAGTATACAAATAATCTTGCCTACTGAGAACTGTAGTTAAGGTGTCTGCTGTTGTTGTTGTTAGAGTTTGTTTTTCTCAGATCAGTTGAACCGCCGGTCGTTGGTAAGCAAGAATGTAAATTTAATTCTTGTATATAGACTCCTACTAACAAGTATTCCTGAATCTACTAACCGTGAACAGGTTGCATATCTTTTATTTAATATACTAATATTTTTCCTCTCATATCTGTTTTTGTTAATATTATTTGTGTGGTTTTCTAAACAAGAATCCACAACACATTCCCACACGAGTCCTACATTTAACTAATAAATAAAAAATGGCATAGATAATCTATTTCTAGAATTTACATTATTCGGACTATTGTCCTCATCTTTGTTGCCATTTAAACAACATTTCGGCCGCTGTACGATCCGGCCTTTTAAGGGGCTAGGAATTTCGAACAGAACCCTTTATTACAATCACTGGGGTATATGAACTCCATTCCTTGTGTAGTAGTGTCTCTTTTGGTAGTCGTACAAATGGCAACAAAGGTGAGGACAATAATCCGAATAATGTAAATACTGTAAATACTACCTCATCTCAGAAATATAGTCAAGTATTTCCAGAAGTTTTATGCAATTAAATAAAGTGGGAAGTTACAAATGTAAAAAATATTCTTCCAAAACTTTTCTGAAAATAAAAATTGTATAAATAATTTCATTCCTTTCTAAATAAGTCATGAAAGTTTCATCAAAATCAGACGGTTGATTTGGGCCTGAATTGTCATTTACTGTGTATTTCAACGCCAAAAAGCGACATGCGTAATATTAAGTTTTCTTTTGATAGTCACATTACATAAACATGCTTTGAATCGCTGACACAAAACAAAAAATTGAAAGAGAGGATGATAAACAAAATTTGATCTTTCTTCTTAATAATAGCATAGACATTTTGATGATAAAACTTTGTTTTTATTAAGTTTCATTCTTTTCAACATCATGCTTTGCTGATTTTTGCAAATGAGTGGAGGTAAATTTATATATATATATATATATATATATATATATATATATATATATACATTGTAACTACATTCTCTATAGCTTTCGGATTATTACTGCTTTCGGGGAAGATTTTTTGTCATTTTTAATACAATTTACAATTTGGACTTAATAAGCAGTTTGGTTCGAAATTCAAACATATTCCTCTGAAGAATGTCTGAGCGTACAACGGCCGAAATGACGTGAATATGCCAATAAGAATGAGGATAACACTTCGAATGATGTAAATCATATATATATATATATATATATATATATATATAGCCTTGGTGATTGATGTAATTTATGTTTAACAAAAATAATTAAGGTTTCGAAATTTCAATATTAGAATGTTATTATTAACAAGTTTATTCGGTTTATCATAGTTAAATATTTATCGGGAAATAGCTACTTTCGTAGTCGTAGTTTAAGTAGGAGTCGTATAAAAAGAAGAATTATTCTTCTTGATAGCAGACTGGTGTTGCAAAACTGGTAGCAGACGGGGTGTTGCGAAGATTTGTAGAAGAAAAAAGAAATATAAGACGAACATACACTAAGAGTGACATTGTGTCATTTAGATTTGAACTTCACTGACTCCATACTTTTTCTGAATAACGAAACTAGTGTCTAATTGGGGAATTCAAAACTCTCTTGAGTCCATGGACACAGACGCAGACATAAGTAAAAATCAATACATGACAACAGGGATAAAATCGATGTTTTAAATACTTGTGTTAGTAGATAATAACCATTTTGACAAGTATTACGAATTGCTATTCACATCAAGATTTCATATGTGAAAGGAAATTGGATCCTTATTTGTTTACGTTGAATAGTGGAGCGGGCTTTCTATAGCATTGTGTGTTAGCCAGTCTAAAAGAAGGAGAATTTACTGAACTAAAAACCAGTGAAATAATACTGGAAAATCACTTCAATCTCTTAATTACGAAGTCATCGCTATGAAGAGTAAATAAAGATATGTTACCTATATAGTGACCATGATCGCCTACATCCTAATGGATATGGTATTAATATATATATATATATATATATATATATATATATATATATTATGTTTAACTATATGTTTGTGTGTGTGTCTGTATATATATATATATATATATATATATATATATATATGTGTGTGTGTGTGTGTGTGCGTGACTGTGTGTGTAAATTCAGATAAAGCATTATGGAGATATAGTCATATTCATCATGCCATTTTAAGGAATGCATTTTTCGGCTCCTTATAAACAGAGAATGAGTAAAATATCTAAGCCCAGAAGTTATATGTCGGTTTTATTAAAAATTAAAAACAAGGTATTGTCATTATGTTCTTATATCACTTTCATGCGTTCTTATGATATTTCCTCTTTTCAGAACTCAAAATATATGAGAATTTTCCAACGATTTTGTATTTTCGAGCACATTTCCCTATATTTTATCTATTAATAAGGATGAATTATTTTACTTGTACATAAATATGTATAAAATTCTGCGAGACAATTCTGAGGGCCCTACAAGTCCTGTAAGGTTCTGCACTGTTGACCGCAATCTGAACACTGTAAAATACGCATATGAAACAATGCTGATAAAAGGCACGGAAAGAAAACTACATGACCTCTTACAAGAAGTAATTACAGTAAAGGAAAAGAGAAGACAACAAATAAATTACCAAAAAAATAATGCATAGTAATCAGTACAGAGAAGAGCACAAAATGACTACAAATTGAGAATACTATAATCAAGAATGTCAGTCAGTTAAATGCTATACGTGATACACGCTTGGACGATCATGTCTCAAAATTGACATGACTGACTGGACAGAATATTATCCCGCAGTAGGTTGCCATTGCTTTCTGCGGTAAACTGGTTGCCGACCAAAGCTATAGAACTCAATCTGTCCTGTTATTTAACCCATAACTGGAAGGAATAGACAGATTAATACCTTTCCCAAGGGTATTTGCGCGTAAGTGAATGCAATGAATTCGGCTGGAATTCAAACTCAGCTCCCCGATTTCTCGTTCAGAGCCGATATCCAATGCACAACAACGCATATCAAGAATGTACAGAACTGTAAATACAAGGGAAGTGTATAAATAGAAGACGGAAATTGCGACGCTGAAATTTGAGGTTGTATTGGCAAGACCAAGGATGCATTCCAGATGATGAAATAGTCTTGAAAGACAGAAAATTTTGCTGGAACCAAAATGATAGTAGTGGATTGTTATGTGATGCCTGTTCTTTAATATGACAGCAAATTATAGAAAAATGAAGGAAAAACAATAAACAATATAAATTTGGTTCTACATAAGGATGCTGAGGATTCCATGGTCAGAACATACGAGCAACTACGAGGTTTTAGAGAGAATGGAAACAAAAGCAAACAGATACTTAATATTAAGAAAAACAGCTGAATATTTTGAGACATCTAATGAGGAAAGAGGGCTAGCACAATCTGATGCTTACGGGAGGGATAGTAGAAAAAATTTAAAGGACATCAACGCTTGGTATACTTGATAAACTTGAGCTAATGGAAGGCGGTGCAGGGTTTCTGTGGAATAACAGCAGAAGGGATGTTAAGGGTGAAAAAGAATAGGGAGATGTTGAAAGACATGATCGCCTACGTCCAAAAGGGACAAGGCACATAGAAGAAGACGTATATTCATTAGTATGTTATATTCAAAACACGGTAACAATGTGCTGTCCGTGTTTATAATTGATATTATTAGATGTCTGATATCTTTTATTTTATCAGTAATACCTCCATTATTTTTAATCTTAATTTGGATGTTCATGATGCTACTATGTGTATAGGAGGCACTTCTAATATATAAAAAAGAAATCCTACACGGAATTAATTAACTTATGAACAATGTGTATGGCATGTTAAGGAACACGGTAACATTGTGCTAGCCGTGTTCATTAACATGACATAAACATGAAACTATATATAAACTTTAGTTACAAGCAAAACAAAATTCATTTTTGATAATGGCTAAAAGTACAGTCGAAAGCGCACGAAAAAATAACCTTTGGGCAATTGTTATATAAATCACTTCTGAAATGATAAAAATCATTCAGTCAGTTAATTGCTATACGTGATACACGCTGATCATGTCTCGAAAGAGATATGAGTTACCGGGCAGAAGATTATGACGTAGTAGTTTACAATTACATTCTGCGGTAGACTGGTTGCCAGCCATGGCTGAAAATCCTAATCGGTCCTGTTATTTAACCCATAACTTGAGACGGATTAATACCTCTCCAAGGATATTTGCGCGTAAGTGAATGCAAGGAATTCAACTGGAATTCGAACTCGATTCCCCGAGTTCTTATTCTGAGCCGATATCCACTGCACAACAACGCAGATTCTCATTAAAAGAAATCATTGGAACACAAGAATATTTTAAAAAATAATTAATGATAATATCTGTCATTTTCAATGTAACCTGCATAAAAGAGAGATTACTGCCGAAATACACAATATCTGCGTGTTTGTGTGTGTGTCTGTCTGTCTATGAGTGTATGCGTGTTTGTTTGCGTGTGTGTGTGTGTGTGTGTGTGTGTGTCTGTCTGTCTGTCTCAGTGCGTTAATGGTGTGTGTGCGTGTTTGTGTGTGTCTTTGTGTGTGTGCGTGTGTGTGTGTGTCTGTCTATCTGTCTATGTGTGTATGCGTGTTTGTGTGTGTGTGACTGTCTGTCTGTGAGTGTATTGGTGGTGTGTTTGCGTGTTTGTGTGTGTGTCTTTGTGTGTGTGCGTGTGTGTGTGTGTCTGTCTATGTGTGTATGCGTGTTTGTTTGTGTGTGTGTGTGTGTGTGTGTCTGTCTGTCTGTGTGTGTGTGTGTGTGTGTGTGTGTGTGTGTGTGTGTGTGTGTGTGTGTGTCTGTCTGTCTGTCTGTGAGTGCGTTGGTGGTGTGCGTGTGTGTTTGTGTGTGTGTGTAGGTGGATGCGTGTGTAAAGACAAACGGAGAACTTTTTTTTACCGACTTATTTCGTCCCCTGATAAACCTTAATGATTTTATTTCGAAATATGCATTTCTAAAAAGAAATCAAATTATCTTTACGTTTTCAGAAATTTAAAATTTTAAGAATACTTTAAAATATTCTTCAGGCTAACTGTGAATGTCAAGGGAAACTATAGACGATGCTATAGGATGCAATCTATAAACGAAAATGTGTAAATAGTGTTAATGATATTTATTTTTCAGTATTTAATTTTTAAACATACTGTCAATATAATTTATTTTATTTTTATTTTACTAATAAATATATGAATGTATTTATTTCTATTTAATTTTAATTTGACTTTTTTATATGTTTTATTGTTAAATATGTTGCTTTGAGAAAAATGTTATATCTTTTAGAAAAGATGATATTTGAAAAAGACTAGTCACTTCGTACGAGCAAAATTATTTAATGTATCCCTTCGTGACGTGGCCGACCATGGGCTTGCGCATCTTCCTGTCCATTGTAGGTCTTAATACATTTTGTCTTGTTATTTCTTCAAACCTTACTCTGCCATCCATTTGCTTAAGACCATCAAGTATGTCACGTGCTGTCTTCTTCTGTCTGTCTTTCCCTATATCCGTACTGTGAGTATCAAATTATTCAAGACCCTTTTTGCTTATTATGGGTCCCAGAAAATTCAGCTCTCTTTTTTTGAGGTTAAATATAAGTTTTCTTTTCGACTCCGTTCTCCCCAAATCTCGTCGTTGCCCATATGTTCGGTTGTCATCCTCAGCATGATTCTACGGCTTCCAAATATTTCATTCTATCAAATTTCACTCACAATGCTTTTTTTTTTATTTTGTATACGTGAGATGGTTTTGAGGTACTGTACAAAGGTGACAAAACCAATTTTGAAAATATAAAATAAATAAATAAATAAAATAAACATAAATATTTATTTGAAATATTTTGCATGCAGGCACTTCAAAATTTGTACGTTGAGTTAACGTTAATAGAAAGTTAAAACATACTATTTACGTAATAAAATCAGGTTCTGGAAATTTAATTAAATTGTAATTAAAATGGCCTCATTTGTGTTGGGTTCTATATACCCATTGTTAGTGTTCTCGGGTTAATATATATATATATATATATATATATATATATATATATATATATATATACTACCGGCCATAATTATTAGGTCACCCCAGTGTTCTAAAAATGGTGTATTTCAGACTATTTCTTAGTATTTATTGCCAAATGAATAATTTTAACTGAAAATAGAATGTTTCTTTTGTTAATACTGCACAATAACATGTGCATGAAATGAGTTTATAAATATTTAATAATTATCTATATTGCAGTTTCAGAAATGAAAAAATGAAGAAAATTTAAGGTGATATATATATAAGCATGTGCGTTGTGGCGCAGTGGATATCGGCTCGGAACGAGAAATCGGGAAACGAGTTCAAATTCCAGTTGAATTCCTTGCATTCACTTACGCGCAAATACCCTTAGGAAAGGTATTAATCCGTCTCTTCCCTCCAGGTATGGGTTAAATAATATGACAGATTGGGTTCTATAGCCTTGGTCGGCAACCACTCTACCGCAGAAAGCAATGGCAACCTACTGCGGGATAATCTTCTGCCCAGTCAGTCATGTCTCTTTCGAGACATGATCGCCCAAACGTGTATCGCGCATAGCACTTAACTGACTTATATATATATATATATATATATATATATATATATATATAATCATCCGCAGACAGATTTCTTTCGCTGTATCACGGTTCATTAGTTCGGTTAGAAATCCGATTGCTTTTAACCTAGGAATCGAAACCTGACCGAATTGCCGTCAGTCGGCGATTCTACCTATGAGGAGCTATAGGAGGTCGGTAGAAGGAGGTAGACTTTTAGCGTATGATGTATCATACGCCAGTAGTCAGAATGCTCTCTAATTCATTTCTGAATGAGCGATGCGTAGTGGCTAGAGTAGCTACTGTTTTTTCAAAGTCCACCATTCTTCCATATATATATATATATATATATATATATATATATATATATATATATATATATATTAACCCCTTTACACTCAATGGTGTGTAGGACAGTAATTTTTGTTAATGTTTTCGTAAGAAACTGTTTTTTTTACGGGGAAGAGTTGTTAGCCCTGCGCCCAACCTTCAAACCTGGAATATATATACTTCGTGTGTCTCTTTGACTTTCTATTTAAGTAAAAGTATTACTGAAAACAAAATGATATTCGAAGATTTTGTACCAGGCTATGGCGACATATTTGTGGAAAAGTCTATTGCAGTTGTTGGCGGAGAGAATCTCACTTTGCTCTCTTTTTTGTTAAGATTCTATACTCTTTAAATTTTCTGTATAATTTTGTTCCTTCCAATTTAACTTGTATAGCTATTCGCTAAGCCTGGACACTTATCTTGCAGTTTTACCTCTTTGAATTCCCCAGGGACAATGTTTTCAAGAAATCTTAACCGCGAATTTAAGTCTGGCAAGCGAAGACATGTTTCGCTTCTTTCTGCGATCAAGCAATCAATAATATTTTCACGACGCATCAAATTTCCTATACTGCAGACAACACAACATAAGCTGCATTTTCACCATGCATCCGTTTGCGACTTATTTCTCCGTTTTCATTTTCGTTTTTTATTTTTTTACTTTCAGTGGTCAGTCTGCTTGTTTCACATTGATTCTTGCACATTTTAAGTGCCTTCTGGCAGTACGATTATATCATTTCTTATTTCGAAGAATCATGTTGCTTCTTTAAAATTTTTTTGTTTCTTTAGTTGAATTGCAAATGGCAAATTCATTGTCTAAAAATGCATCACTACAGAATCCTTATAAGTAAGCACGCGCTAAAAAATTTTTTCGTGCGCAGTATTTGAATTCGAGCTGGATCCTTTTTTCACTTAACCGTGAGTGTTTTTTTACCCCGCAAAATTTTAAGTTCTCTTAATTTCTATTTGGCAACATTTTTCTTTTGCTTCCTCTCACTATTCTCCTGACTCAGTGAAAATGTGTAGCAGGCAATTTGACCTCAGTTGGTACTATCTAGTGGACGTCTGACTAAGTACTGCTATTCATCTTTTGGTTCAATTTTTTCGTGATTGTACAATTGTTTATTTTCTGGACATAAAATGTGAAAATAAAATTTGGTAAAAGTTTCAATGGAGCCTGCATAAAAGAGAGATTACTGCCGAAATACACAATATGTGTGTGATTGTGTGTATGTGTGTCTTGTGCGTGTGTGTGTGTGTGTGTCTGTCTATCTGTCTATGTGTGTATGCGTGTTTGTGTATGTCTGTCTGTCTGTCTGTGAGTGCGTTGGTGGTGTGTGTGCGTGTTTGTGTGTGTCTGTCTATCTGTCTATGTCTCCATGTGTGTTTGTTTGCGCGTGTGTGTGTGTGTGTGTTTGTCTGTCTGTCTGTCTGTCTGTCTGTCTGTGAGTGCGTTGGTGGTGTGTGTGCGCGTTTGTGTGTGTCTGTCTATCTATGTCTCCATGCGTGTTTGTTTGCGCTCGTGTGTGTGTGTGTGTGTGTCTGTCTGTCTGTCTGTCTGTGAGTGCGTTGGTGGTGTGTGTGCGTGTTTGTGTGTGTCTGTCTATCTGTCTATGTCTCCATGCGTGTTTGTTTGCGCGCGTGTGTGTCTGTCTGTCTGTCTGTCTGTGAGTGCGTTGGTGGTGTGTGTGCGTGTTTGTGTGTGTCTGTCTATCTGTCTATGTCTCCATGCGTGTTTGTTTGCGCGCGCGCGTGTGTGTGTGTGTCTGTCTGTCTGTCTGTCTGTCAGTCTGTCTGTCTGTGAGTGCGTTGGTGGTGTGTGTGCGTGTTTGTGTAGGTGGATGCGTGTGTAAAGACAAACGGAGAACTTTTGTTACCGACTTGTTTCGTCCCCTGACTATTTCTTTTTGGAAATCTGAGATTGATAGTGTCAAGAATTTTAACAATCTGAGTAATTCATCCTGTTTTCCATGTACCACTTTTACAGTCTCTTCTCTTGTACGGTATAGTGGGGAGTCCGTTCTAGTGAAGGATAGTCGTATGTTGTTGCAGATTAACGGAATTTGGCTTCGTTGTTGATAGCCCACTATAAGTCATAAAGAAAGGTTATAAACCAAGAAAAGCAAACTGAGTTGAAAAATAACAGTTTTTAAATACACATATCAATTAAGGTTTTTACAATTAAGGTAATCCTTTAAATATGGGTCCAAAGGACTTTAAAATGTTCATAGCAATAACATGCTGAAAAGAAAATTAATGCTTAGGTATGTGGGAGCGTTGTAAGTAAGTAATGTCTTTGATGTATCCGCTCCTTAGGTCAATAAGTAGTTTTGAGACAGCGAAGAAGGAAAGAAGAGGTGAGGGAGGCGAGCATAGTAAGCCGCTTGACTTGGGAGATACGAATTACTCTCGTCTCTCTCGAGTCAGTCTGGGTCGGTCTGTCTGGCGATGCTTTCTGTATCGGCTTTTTATATCTTCTTTTTGGATCGCAGCATATCATTTAGGAATTCACACTTACATTTCATTTTGGGCTTCTCATTGGCTCGCGAACTTGAATTTAATATTTAATTAATTTTTAATTTTCAACCGGAACATCTGCGCTAAGCCGGATGCGCACCGACGAGTTTTGGTAATTTCTTTTTTGGTCGTGAGAGTGCAAACACCCGGTCCCTCGCTTTTGCTCGGTCGGTATCAACATAAATTGTAGGGATTATAATATTTACGCTTGACAGACAGCGTAATTTGTTCAGTCGCGCTGTTGAATAAGTAAAGGAATTTTAAATGACTTTTAAATGGGAATAAGTATTCGTCGAAATCTTGGGCGTCAGAGATTAAAAGTACGCTGATTTATGAAAACGGAAAAAACAACAGTTGGAAATAATTATCTCTTGTCATTTCAACGTCGCATAAACTAAAAACTTTGTAATGGAGTGTGTGCTTTTGGTCACACGAAATAGACGTTCTTTTCTTCTGAAATACCTGCATTCGAATTTGAAAAATTCTCTGCGAGGGTTGTGCGTTACAAATGCAGATCCCATTGAATCAACTGAAATCCACATAGATCACTGTTTTTCAACATTTATGATGTCATTCTCTCTTAAGTTTATGTTCTTGAAGACTAAGAAAAAAACACACCGTATGTAATTTCTCATAGGTTAAAGTAGTTTATTAAAATCCGGACTTCACGGTAAATGACGGTGAGACTTTGGATATTTTTTCTGGACTTGGATTCTACATCTAGAAAAGACGTCAAAGATATTCTTTCATTTGACCTCTCAGATTAGTGTTTACATATTTTATTCAATACGGTCCCCCTCCCATCCGCGTGCGCCTCCTAGGTACAGCTGGGTCAAACAAGTGCTAACATGTCGAGAGCAGACAATGACGAGTAAAGCGAAAACATCCGCCAGGTCGTCGCACTAGTTCAACGTATCCCTAATTATATTCTCTATCCTGTCTATCGAATCACACGCTACTTTCTTTTAAATCTGCAGAATTTTACTGTGAATTTATTCCTGACAACATGGAACACTTGTTTTATTATAATTAATGTTATTGATCTTTGCCTTGTACCGTACGAGTTGTCTCCAAGACTCAATTAGAAGTGGTACCCTGCAATCAGAAATTAAAATGTATTATTGTGGTCATTGCATAAAAAGAAATCTAGGCACGATGGCAGAATGGCCACTGAATAGGATTTTTTACTATTCACCTTATTTAAGGTGGCTAAGAATTTGTTCAACATATTTGTTTGCGCGTTTTGATATTATTCTCAAATCACTAACAACAACAGTTACTGATATTGTCTTTGGATACGACATCCTGCTGATTTGATGTTTGTATTTACTTAATTTCTAAGACTTTTTAAAAATATGTTTTTACCGGCAGGAATCACAACAGCTATCACGCGGAAGGTATTTGCGAAGTTTTTTTTTTATTTTTCATAAATTATGTCTGATAGTTTTGCCTGTACTTCCATATCTGTCTGGACACTGAATTCTAAGAGGTAGGTAAACAACTCCATATTGAATAACTATTAGTTTCTTATAATCCCACCAATTTTCTCTGCTGGGAACGCTGAATGCACAACATCTTCGCTAATCTGAGAACATAGCATACCTACCATTTCTTTTGAAGTACTTTGTTTTTGCCAAATATTGATCAGTTTTCTTTGGATATTCTCTACATACCCAGGAGCATGAGCTGCTAATTTCAAGAACATTGAAATTATAGTTTCTGCTTGGAGAACATTAATTCTCAGCAACATTTATGAATCCTTCAGGTTTTGCAAGCCATTGATTAGTAACAGTATAATCTACATCTCCAATAGGGAACCTGCCTCGCAGAGATATTTCTTCTTTAATTTTTTCATTATGATTTTTTAAGTCTTTTTGTTTGAATCTTTAATTTGTTCTTGTTCGATTACCGGGATTTGCTGAAGATACGTTACAGAGTATTTGGTTCAAATTTCAGTTATTTTGTTACTTTCATGCTTCAGAAGAATTTCAAGATGCAGTCAAGTGGGTGAAGCAATCAAAATTACACAGAAAATTTAAAGAGTTTCGAATCTTAACAAAAAAAGTAAGATTCTCTCCACCAATAGCTGAATTGATCTCTGGCCACCTCCTCTCCTCGAAAGTAAAACTGGTCAATGGCTGATTTCGTGTGGTACATTCGTGAGAAGGTTTCGCATTGTGGCATAAAATTTATTCTTATCGGAGTTGGCCTAATGAAAAATATTGGAGCTGTATATGATTGCATGTATGGCCGTCAATTGCTGGCTACAGTTTTGTCTGCTATTCATCTGTCTTTAGAATGGTTATTACCCTGCGATAAATGTTTATTGTAACCTTTTTCTCATCCATGAATCTAATTCCAACTCGTAAAATACCTAAACTCTTATAACTATCGTCGGTATCTGAATCTTTTATTTAGATATTATTATTATTATTATTATTATTATTATTAGTAGTAGTAGTAGTAGTAGTGGTAGTAGTAGTCGTAATATTAGAAGAAGATTAAGAGAATACTTTTTCGCTGTTTCATTTTTCGAATAAACTACCGCGTTCGTAAAACTGCTATATCAGCACTTTTTAGCTATCCAATGGAAATCTTACTGATTGACTGTTGTCATAATTTCCAGCAAGGAAAAATAAGAGTCATCGGCTTGCTTGACTCCGATATCTAAGCTACATTCTGTGAATGTATTTTTCGCACTCGGGACACACATCTTTCTGTTGATATAACTAGAAAAAAAGTGTAGTATAGGTTTTCATGCCAAGAATAAAAATGTGATCTGAATGAAGCAAATTGACTTTTTACTCAGAGATGTTTCACTTGATTGTAGTGTGGACTGGGATTACACCTAATAGATGCCGAAGGAAGTTTTGTATCCGGTTTCACATCAAAACATCAGAACTGGAGTATTATCCTTAAGCCTGCAAGTGCAATGAAATTAAATTCAAGCCGCAGTTACGAGGAAAAACAAAAGCCAGCGTATCCTTACGAGAAACTTGCACACTTCGTTCAATCTCTTCAAAAAACCAAATTGCCTCAATACTACCGTTAATTACATGGACTTCTCAAGATAATAAATAGTTCCGTCATAGTATGTGGCATAACTCTTTGATTCTGGTATAGTATGTGACCTACCAGATCTGATTTGGTTCGACCTCAGTAAGAATATATTTATAGATATAACTATTTGGTCATTTAATAGAACTAATTATTTTTACATATATTTAATTTTAATCTACTTAATTGCTAGCAGCTGTTCTTTAACTACTTGTTATCAAACATACTCAAACAGCGTCTTCAACTAGTTGTTCCAAAACATAATAAAATATCATTTTTTAATTGAAACAAGCAATTCTGTAGTTATTTGTTAACAAACAGTTATAGTATTTTATTTTAATACCCTTTTTAAGGGAGACAGCATATTATATCAGTCACAGAATTTCGTAGGCCACATACAAAAGTTAGGTCATATAATATACCAGCAACTTAATTTCGTAAGCAAATATTCATTAAAAATAGCAAACAAAGTATTATCATTAATATTTTTTCGATAATTTTTCATGTGTTCGTAGTTTTCTTTTCTTTTCGGAATTTTGGACAATACTTATATAATTTGAATTCCGACAAAAAATTATACAAACACATGAAAAAGTATATAAAATTCTTAATGATAATACATTGTCTGCAATTTTTATTGACGCGCGCACACACACACACACACACACACACACACACACACACACACACACACATATATATATATATATATATATATATATATATATATATATATATATAATAAAACTGACTCTGTACGTATCTAGATCCTAAAATTTTACAAAAGCAAACCTTGAGGACCACAAATAACCGGCAGAATCTAAGTCCGTTACCGTCCGTCGCTATAAAGCGTTGGACAAGAGGGAAAAAAAAAGAAAACCGCGGAGTACCGACAATACATACAGTACCTCGCAGCAAAGAAAAAAAAACCCTCAAACGGAACCAACCACACAGAAAGAAAAGTGCTCGATACAAACTAACCAATTCGAATTAACAAAGAGGAAGTAACGTAGAGCAAAAACACACGTGAAAAAATCACAAGATCGTCACTTTTCACTTTTCTGTTCTTGGCGATCTTGTGATTTTTTCACGTATATATATATATATATATATATATATATATAGCCGCTTACGGAGAGTCATGTTTTGCTGTATCACAGCTCATCAGAACGGTTAGATATTGAAACCCGATTGATTTGACATCAGTCGGCGATGGACGATCGCTGGAGGAAGGCAGATTTTAGCGTGTTATATAAAATGTAAACACACGCCAGTAGCCAAGGGGATTCAAATTCATTACTGAATGAACGATGCGTAAATAGTGGCTAGTAGCTATTGTGTTTAAAGTCGAGATTTTCTCGCTGCTCAGTCGACGGACGAGAGCTTAAATAATCATCCGCAGACAGTCCAAAAGCAACAGCACATTTTTTTATTAATAATTCAAAACGACAATACAAATACAACAGCAAAATGACAATCAATGCAAAAATACATTTTTATAGTAACATTACCAATAATATATTCTATGATGTACAAACTATATATCTAAAAATAACTTTAATGTGAAATATAAAAGTATAAGATTATATAAATAATATTTATATTTCGGCACTAAATAACTCATAGAGATGTTGACATACCGCTAAACAAAATCAACTAAATATTCCTATTTTCTTTACGACTTGTTTTTTGCTGATCAGTTCTGTCCAATGTATTATTATTAAGCCTGCGTAGAACATTTTTTTAATCATATCACCCAGAGCAAAGCGGTAACGCCACTGATGTGTAGGGGGCTACATAGGAGTGAGAAGATTGGAAAAGAGAAAACCGGAAACCTCATCCTAAACAGGAAACAAGGGATGAGCCTCTTCACCTGTTCAATAGACGAGGGTGGAGTGTGAACTGGGCGATAGTTTAGTCTATCTACTCCAACTGAAAAAAAAAGAAAAGTGAGAAGATTGGATTTCATCTTATCACCTCAAATCACTTCTTCATCTGTGAGTATATTGTCAAAATTTACTGCTATTCAATTGATTAGATAATTCCTAGAAATTCAGCGCATATTCCTACCTTTCTATCATAGGTTTCCGTTTTTAATATTTTGCATAATTACTGAATGACGTCTTTGGTTATTACTGTGCTTCTTTGAGTTTACGTGCTACAGAGTAAACCGTCAATTTGTAAGCTATGCACAATTTAGATTTCTGTAATGGCTTGATTTCTGCATTTATAATACATAGCTCGCAACTAATTCTCTCTCTTCTACTGTCAATCATGTAGTTTGTCTTCTTTCAGTTGAGAATTGTTCTTTTCTTTTTTATTTTATTTAATACCTCGTCTAAGAATTATTTCACTTTCTGTTCTAATCTCTCAGTTCCACCAAACACCGTAAATTTCTACAAAATAAATAAATAAATTAATAAATAAAAATAAAAAAAAACAACGAAAAAAGCCCCGTTACAGAAGTTTGAAAGTAACTGTTTGGTTTAGCGTCATATAGATGATTTCAGGCCGAAATCTAAATATTTAAAAACACAATTTCACGCGTCAACTAAAGATATTTTGAACACAATTTTATGCCTGTATCTAAAAATAAAATCTATAGTTCTGTCATTTTAATACAAATAAGTACTGTTGATATCTAAACTTATTTATAAATGGAACTTTATCTGTGTGTGTGTGTGTGTGTATCCGTTATGTATAAACTCCGAAACGGCTGAACCGATTTTCTTGAAAATTTACACAGTTGTACTATAAGCGTCTGCGAGTGTTCTTAGCTAGGTTTTGTGTCGAGGTATCCCCGATAAATATCGAAAATCGATAATCGAAAAAATCGTGGTTGGATTTTAATCAAATTTGATACCCTGATAGACATAAGAAACAATATTCAGAATTTTCAAGGTTGCAGTTCTTACAATAGTGCAGAAAATCGATAATATATATATATATATATATATATATATATATATATATATATATATATATATAAGGCAAGATGGTTGTGTGTGTGTCTGTTTATCTGTCTGTATGTCCTTTGTAAAATCCACAATTTTTATCCGATTCTCACCAAACTTCACACAAATATTCTTTAGGCTGAATCTGAGCTCCAGACCATGTATTAGTTTTAAAGCTTTCATTACACCCGAGCAACGCCGGGCTATACTGCTAGTAATTTATGTAAAAATGTATTACTAGAATTTTTACTATAACATGTATTTCCATACTTTTATATGGTTTTGTTTTTGTTTGAATGTCTACTATTTGTCCATAGCTGGTAATCTAACAGGTTCTACTACCCCTGGTCACGTTGGACCTGGGCAAAGCAGGAAGTAAAAGGTGGTTCTGCGCCAATCAACACCACAAGTCTCCTGTTCAAGGTCATCTTGTCGGATGTCGTTTATCGTCATACCAAGAGTTTGTGATATAATGACTGAAGCTGAAATGCTAGGTTGCAAATTCTTCTACGCATTTCATCATCTATATTTCAAGATTTTCAAAATGAATTCTATGCCTTTTCATATTTTCACTACAAGCGAGGTAATAAAGCCACTAAGACGCAAGGGGTAACGTAGTTTCGAAAAATATAAGAAAAAGAACGACATTGTTCAGCAAAGGTAAATGACAGATGATATCGATTGTATTTACATTTTTGGTGGTAACAAAACTGGCTGAAAAGCAATAAGCTGAAAGAGAGTTCCACAAACAAAGAGTACAAGTGAATAATAACCTAGGACTTACGTCTACATCTACAAATTTCAAACTTAAACTGATGAGACCTGGTTGACAATCTAGTACTGTGATTAAATTTTTGAAGTCTTGCTACAAAAGAGGAAAACTCACCAGAACAATTACCATAAAAATATATAGCGACATGCTATTCTGAGAAGGTAGGAGAATGACTGTAAATGAGGAGCCAGGTTAGAACTAATAACATTGCAGACACTTTTTTGGATCAAATCTAGAGTCGCTGTATATAAAACAAAAGAACCAGATCAAATGTGACAGCAATATTAAATGCTTAAATGAAAAGTATACATATAAATATGTCAGAGACACGAGAAAAATTGTCAAGCAGGATAGACTTAGCAATTGATTCAATATATATTCACTTCATGTTAGCAGAAAGTGTTAGCCCGAGAAGACATTATTTTTTCTTTATATTTCTTTTTTTATACTCTTCTATTATTTACATTTTTATTTATTTTATTTTATTTTTAAACTGATATATATATTTTTTAAACGTTTCACACCAAGCAAGAAGGTAACGCCACTGATGCGCAGGGGGTTACATAAGAGTAAAGGATTAGATAGCAGGAGATTAAAAGAGAGACGAAGCAGTTACGGGGGTGTCAGAGAAAGAAGTAAGATAAGGATGGCAATACAGGTGTGATGACAATAGGAAAGGTTTTTTTTAATCATTTCAACCCAAGCAAAGCAGAAATGCCACTGATGTGCAGGGGGATACATAACTGTAAAAAAAAAATTAGAAAAGAGTGAGGAGTACAAACTAGTTAGAAAGGAGCAATAGAAATCTGAGAATGCAGGTGCGATGACAGATACATAGGTGGAGAGAAAGGGAAAGTTATACGGGGTTGGGGAGAGAGCTAGAGTCCAGTGCTTAGTAGATGAGTGTTGACATTGCATTTAAATTTCTGGAGGTTGTAACCGTCAGAAAAGCAAGAATATGGGAGCGAGTTAGAGAGAAATGGTGATGTACAAAGAACTAGAGTCAAGTGGATAAGAGAAAACAAAGAAGAGGAAGAAAATGGTGATGATGATGAATTCTGAGGAGAGAAATTGATTACGACACAGTGAACCAACTTTCCTTGTAACAGACATAGCATTTGATTCAATATAATCTTTCCTTTTCATGACAACGGAAAACTTTTTTTTTTGTTCATTTATAGTTCCCTCTTTTTGCTTATTTAATATTTGATTTCTTTTTGTTTTATGTTACTTCAAATGCAACATTTAACAACGCTGGAGGAATTATGATATTCATTCAATACTTGAGGTTAACATTTCGACAACGCCTCTTATGTACGCTGCCGGATGAGAAACTTAAGGAATTTTTTGAGTTACGAGTTGAAGTCAGTGCAAATAATTCCAATCGTCTATTTATTATTTTTCTCAATTTCTACTTGACGGAGCAGAATCTGGTAAGTTTCGCGTAAAATCTTTATTTCTTATATTTTCTATTTGAAATTGAAATATTTTATGTTGGGAAGAAATATCAAAATTCACACTTGAGTGTTCTTAACCATGAGAGACATAAACAAAGATATATCTTCCTTTTTTAATTCAATCGATTTTAAAGAAAAGATGGTCTGGTTAGGTGGCGAAATTAAACACGAAAAGTACGTATACCTAAAAGAATTATTTTTATACTTTGAAATAAAATTGAAATATTCTCTGAAAAGATAGAAAATGAGAGGCCAGGTCAGTTCGAATAACATTGCAGACTCTTCTTTATGTTTTTCTAAGAATATTTAAATACATAATAGGAGCATAAAACCATAATTAAAGTAATTTTCAATACCAGAACGAGGTGTATATTTATAAACATTAGTTTAAGATAACCACTGGATGCTCCGTACTCTTGTTCCATGATTATGCAACAAAAAAACTTTGCTGAGTAAAATGTATAAAATGTCTAACGCAACACAGTAGACTAATTTTTCTAGCAGTATATCTAACAATTGATTTAATTTATTTAATGCTAGCGGCAAACGTACTGGTTTCCGCATACATTCGGCTTTGTCATACATCTCAGCTACACTTAAAACTACTGGGGCACTTCGACGTGATGTAATGTTTAGCAAGATTGCCTCACTGGATCGTTTCTGTCTGAATAGGAAGGTCGATCATTACTGGGTGCCGCATATTTTCGGCCTTAGTCCACTTCTAAGTAAAAATTGAAAAAATACTGAGGCACTTTGACGCGGTTTAATATTTAACAGGCATTTCTCGCTAAATCAATAAGGAGATTGATCCTCACTGGGATATATAAATATATAGTCATTCGCAGACAGATCTGTTTCGCTGTATCACAGTACTGATGAGCTGTGATACAGCGAAACAGACGATTGCTTTTTACCCAGGATTGAAACCTGACCGAATTGGCGTCAGTCGGCGATTCTACCTCTGAGCTACGGGTTCTCGGTAGAAGGAGGCAGACTTTTAGCGTGTATATTAACATTCTACACGCCATATATATATATATATATATATATATATATATATATATATATGTGTGTGTGTGTGTGTGTGTGTGTGTGTGTGTGTGTGTGTGTGTGGCGCAGTAAATATGTGCACGGAACCAGAAATCGTTACACTTTAAATGTTTTGTATTCACTTGACCTTAAGAAAGGTAATATTCCATCAATTCTCCTTCCAGCTAAGTTAAAAAGCAGGTCAAATTTGGTTTATTAGCCTTGTTTGGCGACCAGTCTACCGGAGAAAGTAATGACAACCTACTGCGGGAAAATTTTATGCTTAGTCTATCATGGATCGAAAGAGGCATGATCGCCCATGCGTGTAAAATGTATGAATCTTACCTCGCCTGGATAGACGTAGGGTGAACACATCTACATGTAAAAATAAATGTTACAGGAACGTCGACGATCCTCTCGATGGCAAAGGCTCACCGATAGCATATGCTTCAATGAGAGCAATGTAGAAGGAATATAGATATATATTTGTGAAAGGATAGGTAAGGTTTTTTTTTTTTTTATAGATTTTGACATTTCCATAAATGTAACCAGCCTGATAATCACGGATAATCTTTCGAAGATTATTTGATCTTGTTTTAACATTGTTTGCAGTAATCAGTTTATTGATTTTTTTTAAGTTAGGAAGTGGTATTATTAATTAACTTTTGGAACGAATACTGATTCTCCAAATGTTTGTCTTTATTTCCAACAGAAATTAAAGCCAAATACTATGTTTAGAACGGATCATAATAAGCATTAAATATCGATTAAGTTTAACAATATATATAACCTTAAAAAAATTAACTACGGAATCTCCACAAACATTCACGAATGCCTATAATGATAACAGAAGCGATTGGTTATCCCAATGGCTTTCTGTACTTAATACTTCTTGCCCCCACTCTCATGTGGTCATGTGAGACGTCACAAGCTGTAGCCCAGTTTTCGCTTCAAGCATACACTCACGTGTTCGCCATTTCTCCACACATGCAAAATAGACGACTACTACTATCGTCGTCCGCGAACTGCTCGTTAAAACTAACACTATTGTCATCTTTGATAATAGCTGATGTAAGCCGAAAGCTCAGAAACGATTAAATAAAAACATGTATCAATATTGTTATTTTCTTTCCTCTTTCAACGATAATGCTATTAAGCTTATAAGACGATATGAAAAAAACTTACATAAAATAAATCGACAAAACATGTCTATATTAATTAATGAAAAAATGCTGCCTTTTTTATTTTGTAACATTTTAGGGAATGCACACTTCTGTGTTTACGAATGCTCATATATGCTTAATTTCACATTCGAAAACGTTTTATTGAGTAACATCGACCGTAAGCATTTTACATTTTATAAAGTATTTCAGACTTCCGATTTGAATAGAGCGAGAAGCAGAATCAGGCCAGATATAGGGCAGGAACAGTGCGGGTTCGTCAAGGACACTGGAACAAGGAACGTCATATTCATGATTAGGATGCTCTCTGAAAGGGCATTACAAATGAAGAAAGACTTGTACCTATGCTTCATTGATTACGCGAAAGCATTCGACAAAATACGACACAAAGAATTGATGGAAATGCTAGGGAACCGCGACATTTTCGGCAAAGACATAAGAATAATCAAGAATCTTTACTGGCAGCAAACGGCCTGCATACGGACAGGTAACTACCTCAGTAGATACACAAAGATAGAAAAAGGCGTAAGACGAGGATGTGTCTTTTCACCGGATTTGTTCAACCTATACAGCGAGAATATTTTGAGGACCCTAGATGACACACCAGGATTTGTTATTGGAGGCCACAACCTGAACAACATAAGATATGCGGACGATACAGTACTGATTTCGGACACGGAAAGGAAACTACAAGACCTCATACAGAAAGTAGCAGTGGAGAGTGACAAGAAAGGACTACAAATAAACTTTAAGAAAACTGAGTGCATGGTCATCAGCAAAAGATACAACCCAAAATGCCAAATACAGGTAGGGGATAACAGAATCAAACAAGTCCAAGAATTTAAGTACCTAGGAAGTGTTCTAACAGGAGATGGAAAGTGCGACACGGAGATCCGAAGGTGAATTGGCATGGCAAAAGACGCGTTCCAGAAGATGAGCAAAATACTAACACACAGGAAAATCTCAATAGAAACGAAGAAAAGAGTGCTAGACTGCTACGTGATGTCAGTTCTTCAATACGGCTGTGAATGCTGGACAATATCATCGAAAATGAGGACAAAACTGGAAGCGGCCGAAATGTGGTTCTACAGAAGGATGCTACGGATATCGTGGACTGAGCATACAAGCAACGACGAAGTGTTAGAAAGAATGGCAACAAAAAGGAAATTGATGCTGAGCACCAGAAAGAGACAAATGATGTTCCTGGGACATGCAATGAGGAAGGAGAGCCTGGAGAACCTGATACTGACTGGACAGATAGAAGGAAGGAGAGACAGAGGAAGGCAGCGGATAACATATTTGCAGGGTCTGATCAGGTGGATGACGGAACGGGGGTTGCCAGGAGCAACAGGAACAAACATACTAAGAGCCACAAGGGATAGGGAGACGTGGAGATCCATGATCGCCTACGTCCTGAAGGGACAGGGCACATAGAAGAAGAAGAAATTTAGATTAAAAAAGTCTATTGCCCGGAATTAATTTTTTATATATTTGAGTACTTTTATATATTTGAGTACTTTTGATGAACAGACAGATAACTCACAATTCTTGATCACGACTGTAGTCAAAAGTTTAACATTTTTAATCCTAACGTAAAAAAAACCCAGTCGAAAAAAAAAACAAAAAGACTATAAATAGTTAAATACACAAATTTCGTCGGTGTTTTTCAGTAAAACTTTATTGAATGTATTTTTGATGCCTAACGGAACGCCTACTCAAATACTAGTATCCACTAAAAATAACCTTTAAAATGATAAAAATCTGTCGAATTGATTAAACAATATCTAAAATACTCTGTGTTTATGTTTTTATAGGAAATTGTGAAAAAACAACGAGAGATCTATGAATGGAGAAATTTGTCTTGAAAGTACAAGATTTGACCTAGTCTTTCCGAGTGATCTTCCTGGTAAAATTGGAAAGAGGTCATGAGTTAAACTTAGATCCCTTTTCGATTTCTGTCGCAAAAATTTTCTTTAATAAGATTTATCGAATATTTAGACCGGTATTAAAAAAAAAGTACTATTATAGGTGTTTAATAAATAATCAGAGCGACAGCTGAAACACGAATATCCATTACCAATAACGTATATATATATATATATATATATATATATATATATATAACTAAATAGACTCTGTAAGTATGCAGGCCGTAAATTTATACTAAAATAAACCTCCGAAAAAACCATTAACAAACAGAACCTAAATCCGTTACAATTCGGTGTACTAAGACGTCAGATAAATGGGGAGAAAAAAAAGAAACCCGCGGAACAAGAACAAAACATTCAATACTCCGCAGTAAAGAAACCTTTGCCCTGACGATCCGTAGTGTGAAACCGCGGTAGGTTTTGGCTCATTCTATATATATATATATATATATATATATATATATATATATATTATGTTGGAAAAGGCGGTGCAACGTAACAAGGGGATTTAAGGGTGAAATCATTAGTTAACTTTATTCTTAAGTGTCACTAACTCTTTCTCGGTTCATCATTTGAATATCAATTAAAAACAAATGAGGAGATTAAACTTAAGACTCGTTCCTGTAAAATTTCACCTTTTGTGTACATTTTTTATTAGAGTAATATACATTTTTCCCTTTTTTGACGCGTTTCAAATTATAGTTTTATGTTTGTTTAAGTTAAATAAAGTTGAATTTGGAGCGTAAATCAGGTATTACAGTGTTTCCATGTCCTAATTTTATCGTTTCAAGTTACCCCATCATGTTACAATGCGCTCCACTGTCTATTACTTTTTGTCCCACTTGTTGAGTAAAAAGAATATTTTACAATCATAATTTTCTATTCACGTTAAGTCAATGAATTAAAATATTCTCATCATAATGCTCAATGAACATTGATATATTAAAAACAGAAATAGGGGGGCTGTTCCATCAAGAGAAATTAGTATAGAAGAAAAATGTTTGAGAAGCCGTGAACGTTTTGTTTAAAGTGTAGATTTCTCGTTGTTATTATTATTAATATTACTTGCTTTTTGTATGGTATATTACGTGCCCATAATGATATTTTTGTCACTACACGTGTTTTGAGATTAAAGTTTACTCGCTTCTGGCAAATAAACTTGTGATTTCACGTATCGAGATCCGTAACAACACATATACCATTATAGACACTCAATATAACATATACCATTATATACCATTATTATTATCATATACCATTATAGACACTCAATATAACATACAAAAGACAAGTAATATAACAATAACAACATATCTACACTTTAAAGAAAATGTTCACAGCTTCTCACACTTTTTTCTTTAATATATATATATATATATATATATATATATATATATATATATATATATATATATATATATAAGATAAAGAAATAGGGTTATTCCACGACAACGCTATTTGTTTTGAAGAAATAGGAATGTTAATGTTTTAATTTGTATGCATTTATGTATGTATGTATGTATGTATGTATCTATCTATCTATATATATATATATATATATATATATATATATATATATATATATATATATATATATATTAAAGTTTTGCATATATAACTTTACTAAATGTAATTGTGTATCAATATCATTTTATGTTCCTCTTCGTTTTGAGTTTTTTCTTACATTTTTGTTTCATTCTTCTTCTTTTTCTCAACTCTTTCCTTCCTCCATTCATCCGTTCGATATCTGATTCATTCAGTCGATCTTAACGTCAAAATTCATCTCTCACTCCTACAACCGATTACACACACTGTTTTGTTCTCTCTCCCTTCTTTCATTTTTTTTCGCTACACACCATTATATATTGTTTTAATTTGTTTTTTCAAAACTCGTCATCTAAACCCTTCAATTCTTCGTACGCGGTTTTCTCCCCGCATCTACTCGTTCGTTCTTTCGTTCATTCACCCTGAGCTACTTCGTCATCAACTGCAACTTAGCGGCCGGCAACACCCGAAGAGTCGAAAGAACGAACGAACGAACGAATCTCTTTCTCGACCTGACTTAACGGCACTTGAAGCATGTTACGCCGCAACGTTAATAATGTTTTGCGCTGATAAATCAACAGTTTCATTTTAATGATAGAAAAACACAACAATACACAAAAATTGTCATTGAAGCGTCAGTATTAAACAAAAAAGTGATAAAATATTTTTGTTTACTATTATCCTGCATTAAAAAAAATGGAATAGAAAAAGCTGAATTGTTATTTCAAAACTCAGGAAGAGGAAATGTACATTCAGTGACAAGAGAAAACACACCATATAATATACTAATTTTATAGCGTCACTAACCACAGCCATAAAAAAATAAAAAAAATATTAGCGCGCTGAACAATTCAACAGTATTTTTATTAATTAAAAAAATCTTTAAGATTTTTTATTTAGAATATTTCCAGTTAGGCATGAAATAATATAAAAAAAAAACAAAATTGTGAAACAAGACGAGTCAACAGTTATTTCCAAAATATATTTATATTTAAAAAAAAATCTAATATTGAAACAACACCAGATTTTGTACACTCAAAATAAGTACTCTAGTCTATATTAGTGTTGCTATTCATACAGAACTGCTTCTGCTCACATTACCAATACGACAGCAACTTGTGTTGGTACTAGTTCGACTCCTTCTTACAACACTGCTGCTAATAATGCAAGTACCCGCTGTAATTTCAAGTCGATCACACAGCGACAGCCACCGGGACTAAAAGAATTTTAAAAAGTAAAATCGTGCAACTTTTCCAGCTGCCTTTATACTTAAAGGAACATCAACACCATCGTTGTATTTGCGGGAAGTTACGATTGCCTTTAATTCGCGTGTTGTTATTAAACACTAATTGTGCGGGTAAAAATTATTAGAAACGCACTAATAGTATGACTTCTAGCACACGGAATATCACAGTTGTTGTTTATTACTGAACCACAACTCTTGGTTTGTTTTAATGTTTAGTAATAATACCATTTTTGTTTATTTCGGTCTTGATCTTTAGAATTTGCTAAAGAAAAAATGTACATCGGCCACAAAAGTAGTCAAGGATCTTTAAGCAGCTATAGATATTTATCTCTGTTCTCAAGAAATTTATATAAGTCAACGAAATTTTAATGAGAAAAATAAGCCCATTTGTTGGAAGCGACAAATAATAAAATTTATTTTACGAATAAAAAAAGCAATTGAAAAATACATACATATATATATATATGTATATATATATATAAATTATATAAGATTATTACAAAAAAGATTAAAATCGTATCTTCCAACATATATATATATATATATATATATATATTAAATACACACATATATATGTGTATATATATATATAAATCTACATATAAATCTATATATTTATAAATTATTATATATATATAAATCTTTCTCTCTCTCTCTCTCTCTATATATATATATATATATATATATATATAAAGATTATTATTACTACTAATACTTATCGTATAAGTCCAAGAAATATTTGTACTTTTACTACTAGTGCAGCTGCTAATCACACTTGCAGGACTGCAAACACTTCATTTAAATCTGAATGTGTGCATGTGTTTATAATTCGTGCCGGTAAACTAAGGATTGAACAAAGTTAACGAAAAAAGAAAAGAGAAAAAAAAAAGATGACTTCGACGAAAGCAACAAACTTTGGATATCTTTGTACCATTCTGGTAGGAATAATCGCAGTCGCAAACCGTGAGTATACGTTTCTTAAAGACACACTTGACTATGAACCATATTCAATGCACACGCACACTCATACATACACACATAGATTCTCACGTATATATGTTTCAGTGTGGACGAATAACAAGGCACTATTATTAAGCCTATATATATATATATATATATATATATATATATATATATATATATATATGTGTGTGTGTGTGTGTGTGTGTGTGTGTGTGTGATTTTGTGTATATGTGTGCTTGTGTGTTAGTTTGTATGTGCATCTGTGTGCGCCTGTGCTAGTGTGTTTATGTATATTTGTGTATGAGTACGGATGGGGATGATTTTTTAAATTTCCGAACCAGCTTAAGGGGAATTTAATGCGGAAACCAAGATACATGTCCATTCATATATATATATATATATATATATATATATATATATATATATATAATGAATCTGCATATTCAGTTAACCAACACAAGAACATTTTTGCCAGTTAGAAAAGTCGAAAGTGTTCGGATATACACTACTCTTTTGGACAATTCTTCTACACTCAATATTCAGAAAAGGTAACTTGTATGAATGGAAAAAATAATAAAAGGCTTAATATCTGTGCCTTTTCAATCGTCTTCAATGAAACTAGTATAAAAGAAGGATTGCTGTTAAAATACAGAATGATTATATATATATATATATATATATATATATATATATATATATATATATATATATGTTTGATCTGATAGGTAAGTACGACTTTTCCCGAAAATGTCATGTACACTCATATAGCTTCAGGCAAAGGAGTGAACAATAAAACTGGATGCATCTATGGTCATTCAAGCATACGAGAGTGGATCAATAAATTCGTAACTTAATACATTGCTATATACTGATTTTTTTTTAAAAATGTTTATTGCATAGTTTTTTTTTTAATGCAATTAATATTCAGATGTGAATTTTAATTATGTTTATAAAGATATATAATTTTTTTTTTGTGCAGAATAAGTATTCTCCTGGTTTAAGTCTGTGGACTTATGTATTTGTGTGTAGAGAGGTAACGGATAATTACATTAATAACTACATCTGTGTGTATGTGTGTGCGTTTGTGTGGGTGTGTGTATGCGTATGTGTGTGTATTGTTACTGATTTTCTCGTTTGAAATAAGGACCCAAAATCGCTGTCCGGTATTACACCCAAATGCTCATCAGTGGATTCGTACTCACAACAACTGGCCAGGCGCTATATATATATATATATATATATATATATATATATATATATATATATATATATGTTGTGTGTGTGTGTGTGTGTGTGTGTGTGTGTGTGTGTCTGTGTCTGTGTCTGTGTATGTATGTATGTGAGTGTATGTGTGTGTGTGTGTGTGTTGGTGAAGAGATAAAAGAAGTGAAAACTCTAGAAAAAAACATACAGACTGAATCTGGTACAAGATAATCTTATGACAAGGCCCCGAGTAGAAATTAAATCACGTCAGCAGGCGCAGCATAATAATTTCAAAATATAACATTATTTTAACGACAATGTCCAGGGAGAGAAAAACTACAAAATTTGACTGACATTATATCTTTTTGGGAAAAATAGATAGATAGATAGATAGATAGATAGATAGATAGATAGATAGATAGATAGATAGATAGATAAAGGATACGATTTCGCCATTTTTATTTTTAATTTCGTGCAGTCGTGGCATTTACATTTTTAATTTTTCATTGCACAGTATAGTGGAGTCTGTTGGGCACCGTCTGTGAGAAAATGAATACCATGACGCAGTTCACTAACACAGAAATTTGGAAACAGCATGATGAACTGCATGGCATTCGGGCCGGGAGCTTTTTAAGAATATTTTAAAGTGAGTGAGTGTCAATCTGAGGAAAGTGTAGTTGATTTGGAATCAGCTAGATGAGCCTAATAGTGATTACGAAAATACGGCAGCACGAAAAATTCTATGAGAAAATTACTCCGAATCTGAGGGCATCATATTCAACACGGAGGCCTAAATCAAGAGTCTTTCTGCGTTAGTGCTGCCCTAGGTCAAAAGTGTGGCTGATAGAAAATTCCATGTCTAGCATAATGACTGTGCAGTAGTTATGGCTATCAGACAATTTTGCCACCGCATAACCCCTTACATCTGGACACCAAACCCTCCAGAATGCAGCCACTTGAATATTATATAAGTGGGGGCAGTTGAGCGAGAGACCAACAAAACCCCCGTAACACTAAAGATGGACTGACAACAAGGATTATGGCAGCATTCACCGACTTAATCACGGAGATCGTCTAGAAGAGTTGCAGGATATTCCGAAGTCGTCTGGGGACCGCGGTTGAAGCAAATGGTAATTTACAGAATAAATTTCCTCTTTAATATATTAAGAGATTTTTGCGTAATTTTCGTAGATATATTTGGTAAAATGAGATGCCACTTCTATTTTCATTTTGTTGTAATTTAAATGTCAATTTATCCATCCCACTCTTTAGATCAATAGATACATAGATATGGAAAGCTATAAATGCACAAACCAAAAATCAATCGAAGAGATACTGAACAGTCGAATATATATACATAGAGAGAGAGAAAGAAAAAGTGAGAGAGATGAAAAACCATAAACGCACACACATAAACACACATACACACACTCACGCATACATATGTGTGTGTGTGCGTGATTGTGAACTTCCATAGATAAATAGATTGATAAAAAGCAGTTGCGATAATCGTAAATATTACATCGTATCAAGTTTAATGTATATAACACTTTGATTCATCTAATAGAGAGACAGAAAAACCAAGCCAATAACTCTTAAAGTAAATATATTTCCTACACGGAAGAACTCTCTATTGCGCTTCTCATTCGTGTAACTTGGTGAATCCCAAGCAGTCGGTTAAATAGCGGAGCAGACATGGCTCTCGACCCGTTAGTGCAAACAAATCAAAGAGAAAGAAAACTCTGAATTCTAAAACGTTGAAATGCGAACTGGAAATGAAATCTCTGTTTTTCTTAGAAACGCATAACAATTCACAGATAATAACGAAATGAAATCTGGGAAGATCCAACATATCTTAGGGCCTAAATAGATATAGAAAAACATAAAAGAAAAAATCGGTAATTAGCATAAAGTCTTTATTTTATGTAAGACACTGGTACAGCAGCGAAATTAGTTTATTAGACATTTTGTATTCTTAACGAAAAAATATATTATTTAGAGAAAATATATAGCATTCAGTGTATTTTAATGACGACAGCAAAAAGTTGATGAGTGAAACTTACATAAAAAAGGAAGAGTGTAAATTGCAGACGGTAATTTTAGAAGAATTCTCTCAACACTGCATCTCGTGCATTAAATCAAGAAAACGCAGAGTATTTTCTGTTATTATAAACTGCGTATGAAAACCCAAAATATATTGAATATTTTCGACGTCTGTATAATTCTCAAATG
Organism: Ascarosepion bandense; assembly: GCA_037127315.1. Classification (NCBI taxonomy): domain Eukaryota; kingdom Metazoa; phylum Mollusca; class Cephalopoda; order Sepiida; family Sepiidae; genus Ascarosepion; species Ascarosepion bandense. Next base: position 8,860,266 of record JBBBDQ010000428.1, on the reverse strand, counting down.
CAATTGTTGCTGTCGAATACAGACATGTGTTCGTTCACATTTACACTCCGTATCTGTATCTCTATCTTTCTGTCTCTGTCACTGTCTCTCTCTCTCACACACGTACAAACAAACATATATGCGCGCACGCAAGCACACATAATCACACAGACGATGAGATAGAGACAGAGAATGGTGATATAAAACCGACCTCTGTGTACAAGGCTATATCAGAGCCATATTCACTCATGTATAAAATGACTTCATGTATGGTGCGACCCCATACACTTCTGCATGAATGTTAACCCTTCCATCCAGAAAAAAAAAACTAAAATAAAAAAAAACATCTGTATATAGTGAAAGAAGTCCCTAAAATTGCAAGGGTTTTTATTAAAATGTGCAAATAAACTAAAGCCTCCGTATTTTAGCGTAAAATAAATCTAATCACATATATTCGCATACCGATCGAGAAAAATGCATATATATATATATATATATATATATATATATATGTATATATATATATATGTGTGTGTGTGTGTGTGTGTGTGTGTGTGTGTGTGTGTGTGTGTGTGTACAAAAATACCTAGTTATTAGCTATTAGGTGTTAGACTAAGAAGTTGGTGGCGGAAAACGTGGACGACACTCTGTGAAATGGAAGTTTACTACACGTAAACATAAACACAATCGCACTCATAATTATGTAATATATATATATATAGATATATATATATACGTGTGTGTGTTTGTGTGAGTGTGTGAGGGTGAGAAAGAAAGAATAAAGGTGAACAAACCCATGTATGTATCATTCGAATGCATATGTAACATTTTTACCATACAAATATACTCGGAAATGTAACAGTTATTTGTTCGCAAATAGAAATAATAATAATAATAATAATAATAATAATAATAATAATAATAATAATAACGTGATTCCATTCGTAATTATAAAATGACTTACAGACATAGATTCATTATTCTATTCTTGTGTGGATATACCCCGTTCGTAAATGTGAACATTTACATTCATTGTTACGATTCATTTATCTGAAAGTCACTACAAAACCGGAGAAAAATACGCATTATTTGTACACATCTGCCGTGTTGACAATCGCTATCCTTCCACTAATAAATGTCCTACGTGCTGTAGGAAATTAGTTTTCTACGACCTTATAGGTGATACTTAAATTTCTGGCCCGTTCGCATGAAGTTATTACGATTCGTAAATTCAAATTTAGAAGTATTTTATCAACTAAGCACAGGTCATTTTTGAAGAGGTTAAAAAGAATTGTCCTCATATGTATTTCTGTAAAAATGTTACAGTTATATTTTTAATTGCTTATATTATATTGGATGAATAATTTGCATATCCATATAAATTGTCTAATGATTAATGGGGTTACAATGGTTCTGCAATGTGCAAAATTCAGAATAAACATAAGGATATAAACTTTTAGGGATTTATCTTTTGCTGAATGTCTGATGTATCCAAATTGTACCATAAGTTTATTCTTCTTGCATCAAGTCAGTAAGTTTTTCCTATTTATCATTAAATTGTTTCAAGAATTTCCAGACTTATGCAATTTGTGTTACCTGAATTTCATTCTGTTAGGATAATACAACATCGGTGACAAGAATAAACATAAAAAGAATATATATATATATATATATATATATATATATATATATATATATATATATATATATATATATTAGAAAAGATTTTTGATTTACTAGAATTTCAATGGGTAATACATATTTCACCGCATAATGATGTTATTATTCCGGCTCGTCAGACCCAAATGGTACAAGAGTTCATCCATAAAATTTTGAGAAAAATCAACTGTTGTACCATTTGTGTCTGACGAGCAGCAATAATAACATAATTATGCTGTGAAATATGTATTACCCATTGAAATTGTAGTAAATAGAAAATCTTTTCTAATTCATATTACTCTGTTTAATTAAATAAATGAATTTAACATTGGGTTATTTGAGTTCGTCTCTATCTGAATTTACCTGGATAGTATACCAAGTGTGTTTTGTTATATATATATATATATATATATATATATATATATATATATATATATACAAGAGCAAACTGAGATAGATAGATAGATAGATCAATAGATTGATATGAATAGTCATAGATAAATATATGAAAGTAGACTGATATATATATATATATATATATATATATGAATAGTCATAGATAGATAAATATATGAAAGTAGACTGAGATGGATAGATAGATAGATAGATAGATAGATAGATAGATAGATAGATAGATAGATAGATAGATAGATAGATATGAACAGTCATAGATAGATAAGAACGCTTACATTATATAGATTCCATGTCAACGAATATTAATTATTTCAGAATTTAAGCAACTATTTACTGTCAATGCAGGCATCAGATTAGTAGGTAAAATCTAGCTATTTAGCAGCAATCGTATTGTGGAATTGCATTACACACACACATATATATATTGGGCTAGAAAAGAATGTATACATTATCCTCGTTGGATCTCATCAATATGAGCTCCTGTTTCTGTATAAAGGGTATTTATATTGTTTGTCATTACTGTATCCCTACATTTGCATCGCCTTACATGTCTCTTTCTTCACACACTCTCTCTCTCTCTCTCTCTCTCTCTCTATATATATATATATATATATATATATATATTGGGGATCCGAAAAATATTCGAAGAAATTTACTTTCTTAACTCTCAGCTAAAGTACAAACATTACTTTTTACTTTGGACCAGTCGTGGATTTAAAAAGCAAATTTCTCACCACAATTTGTAGACATTTCACTCCTCTACCCAAAAAACATTTAGCAAAAATATATGCTTCATCATTTCGTTTATTTTATAGAAATGGGATAACTTCTTCACCAGTGTATATAAGTATATCCAACCACATAAACACTGATATATATATATATATATATATATATATATATATATATATATATATATATATATGTACTGATATTTATTTATATATATATGAATGCACATATATGTGGGATTGTACGTCTCTGTGCGTATGTGCTAACATTAAATGAAAAATTACTCTAATTAACAGTTTGTCCTTCCTCGCTCGCTTGCTAGCAGTCGTTCAAAATTAGACACATTTATCAATGTAATTTCATGAGGCTTTTCGTTATAACTTCTATATTCATTAAGTAATGAGTTGTTTTGTCTTTTTTCTAATATGGCTCCTTCTTCTGGGGTTATTCTTGAATTAGCTATTTCATGTGAATCTTCTCGTCTGTTTACCGATGTTACCTCAAAAAGCTAGATTATCATTTTTCTTATCAATCGGTGGTATCAACAAATTGAAAAAAAAAAAAAACACAGAGAAAACAAGCGCTTCGTTAGATGAGTTGTGTTCCTACTACAAAACTTGGTTTTATGCTGCTTGAGTAAAAAACTGTTTAAACTGCAAGGAAATATTAATAAATCCACGATCGTTAACTGTGTATTTTATGCTGCTTGAGTAAAAAACTGTTTAAACTGCAAGGAAATATTAATAAATCCACGATTCGTTAACTGTGTATTCATGGAAATTGTTCGGTTTTGTAACTGCAGTTTCTTGGACTATACAGCCGGCAGTGTTTGGACGAGTGTCACATCAACATCGCTAACATATTAAGGCGAGATGTTTGAAGCTTCGAACAGTGTAGCAGTCAGTCTAGTATTTGATGCCAGTCAATAAATTATCTGTGAGTCTGTCATCTCGGCCCATGTGTTACCTTGTTTACAAATCTGATTGCAGTCAGGAACGGTTTGTATTAAGACCGAAACCCCGTCCTGATTAGGGGTATCGCACAGTTCTTTTTGACCCTCACTTGCTTTTTTCTGCCTTTATTTATATATTCGTTAGAAATTAAACTAAGCACAACTGACTATTGAAGGATTGACAATATTCACGGATTTTGACGTAATTCTAGATTCATTTTTTGTCTAAATGAGTCAACTTTTTCCTCTCATGCTTAGTCTCGAAAAAGACAGCATAAAATTCATTCGTTTTTTATCCATAATATTGAATGTGTTAAAGTTCTTGAACTTTTTAACAAAATCTCAAGTTGATGTTAAAAAATTACCCCCAAAATATTCTTGATTTATTTCAGATGGAATGATCCATTATAAACTTCCTTTAATTTGTATGTAGAAAAATTAAATGTAGTAGAGTGGTGGGCTGTACCATAGATTCGGTAAGGAGAAGCAGCAGACCCTTGCATCGGCCCTGACTGCAGGCATTTGTTTTACGCAATGAGCGAGAGAAGTCTCAAAACTAATCGGAAATCTCGCAGTAGGAGAAAATATTTCAAAAACGCTTAAAAAATTAAAGAGATCTAAAAGAAGCATAAAACGGACAGAGTCATAGATTATATATAACTTGATTCTTTGAGTAACTATCTAGATTGCTAGCTGACTAGTTGTGATAGTTGCATAATTCTCACTAAGTTTGCGCCAAGATAATTAATTACAATGCAAGTTTTAAATACAGGTAAACACACTGTAACACTTCCAACTTTGGAGAGAGATGCAATGCAATCAGTGTGACATGCTAAGTTCTTTTTCCTCTGTGTGAAATGTACCTTCAGGACGTTGGTGGTCATGGCTAACCCTTCTAACCCTTCTTTCCTCATTACATACCTTAGAAATTTATTCAGGATGAAATGTATCAGTACGGTTTTCTCACTATTTTTTTTTAAAACTTCGCCATTGCTCATATGTTCAGTCGATGGTATTCTGATCATCTTTATGAAGGTTTATATTTCGGTTACTTCAGGTCTCATCTTCATCTGTAAAGAAGTTTTCTACATTCACTTTCGCCATCCCAAAGCACTTCGGATTTCAGTGCAACATTCCTCAGATATTTAAAAATGTTTTACTTATTTGGTTTTGGTTTTTCCAATTTGTAAGTTGCATGTTGAGCTGTTCCTTTTTACTAACAACCATACATTCTGTCGTTTCGCACAATCCATATTTAATCTTTCTTTCCCGTTTTCCCTACTATGTTTTGTAGGATTTCATTTAGTTTCCTTTCTGTGTCTGCTATCAACACTATGTCCTCTACTAGATAGACTAAACTATCGCCCCGTTCACACTCCACCCACGTCTATTGAACAGGTGAAGATGCTCATCCCTTGTTCCCTGTTTAGGATGTGGTTTCCGGCTCTCTCTTTTCCAATCTTTTTACTCTTTTCTTTTTTTTTCAATTGGAGTAGATAGACTAAACTATCGGCCAGTTCGCACTCCACCCACGTCTATTGAACAGGTAAATAGGCTCATCCCTTGTTCCCTGTTTAGGATGTGGTTTCCGGCTTTCACTTTTCCAATCTTTTCACTCTTACGTAGCCCCCTGCGCATCAGTGGCATTACCGCCTTGCTCGGGGTGATATGATTAAAAAAACAAAAACAAACATATATAATGTTGTTAAGATTGTGACAATAAAGATATTCTTACGTTTTATAATTTTTGTTATCTCACTAAAATCCTGTTTCACTATCATTTTGCTCAAGATCACTAGGTACGCATGAGCTGTTTTTTTCTGTCTACTTGCTTTCAATATGTCCTGTGAGTATAAAAGTTTCGAAGCTCTCTTGTCCATTTAAGTGCATTAGAAAAGTCCACTGTCTCTTTCTGATGCTAAATATAAATGTTCTTATTTATTATTTCCTGTAAAATGTTTTCGTTACTCACATATTTAATCCATGATATTCTCAGCATTCTTCTGTAAAAAACAAACAAAAAAACTCATTTGTTGCTTCATGTCTAGCACTCAGTACCAAATAGAAAGAGCTTAGTAAATTTTAATACTAAATAGGTGTTATTTGTTCGTGAGAACAAAATAAACAGAATGTAAATAATACTGATAATGAGATAATCTGAGAAAACGTAGAAGTATGTCAGACAGGACATTCAAATGCAAGGATTCAAAGAGACAAGATGAAGCTTGATGATGCATTAAGATTTTTGAAGATCACAGTTAACAGGACAGCCTGAAAACTGAAAACGTTTCCATGATCGAAAAGTGCGAGATAAGAAACCATTGTTAGAGAAATTGCACTGAGCAATGTCAACAGTAAAGTGGTAGGACATTTTACCCAATCTAATAGTAGAATCAAGGTAACAATAGGGAATGAGTATCAGAACTGTTGCCATAAAATTATTTATAGAACGAGCACATGTGACAGCGATGGGACAACAACTGAAGCCGATATATACACACTTCTTGTTCTTCCTCTTTAATGTTACGATCATTCACTTTATTTTTATGGCCTTTTTAACCAAAAGAAATCTTAACAGAAATGGAATCTTTTATACTTTCAATAAAATTAAACAAAATAAAAATAATACATTTAAAATTTGCACTAGAGTTAATCGATGAATTTGAATAGCAAACGAGATATAATCACAAAAAAGATCAGGACATTCGTATGCGCCTATCGTTTAAACCTATAATATAATACACACACACCTACACACAGATAGATAGATAGATAGATAGATAGATAGATAGATAGATAGATAGATATGCAAAATATTTCCTATACGCATACGAAAGAAAAAACACACAGATATTGACTAGACCCATGCATATAGATTTTACATAGTTTAATATATCTTCCTATCAACGCAACCGTGTTTGTTTTCCTATCAATACAATTTTTATTTAAACCATTTGTAATCGGGTGATGGAAAGATTGTGTTTCACCAATGTTTAAAATAGAGAGTTATATCCTTCCAAAAAGGGGACTTGTTACTCTACTCGGACATCAATTGATGGCACGAGAGCAGCATTCTTTTAGAAAAATGGAAATCCGCCGGAACAGACACATGTATCTATGTCTGTTTGCCTGTCTCTACATACGTATCTCTCTCTTATATATATATATATATATATATATATATATATATATATATATATATATATATAGTCTTTACTTATGTTTAATTGTGATAATAGCGGCTACGTTGTTTTGTTTTCAGTCGTTTTACTGATAAAATGTAATTTGGCAAGCAGGTTTTTTATCGATAATTGTTCAATGTCGGGGTGGACATAGAGCATTGATGAGTAGGAAGAGATTGTCTTTTTAAGTGAGAAGATCCATGCCGACCTCAAATTTTCGTGAGTATACAGTTATGATGTTCTCACGCGTTAGGGCTCTGATATAAGTCGAGTTCGTTGCATTACCTTACGCATAAATACCATTGAGAAATATATGAATTCATCTGTTCTCCCCGATATGGACCAAATAGTAATTTTTTTTACATTGAAAAATCATTTTCATTGTTAAAAAATCTATTAGCGCATAATTCCAATATTCTCACAATCAAAATTATATGTGGCTTTAAATAACCAGCAAACGGTTGATAAACCGTAAAAGCACTAAAACAGAATATACATATATATATCCGAGTGGGTACAGAACGAAGAAAGAATTTTTTCCGTCCAAAACATTAATTTAAAACAGTGCTCGATATATGATGTATAGAGCTGCGAATATTTATTATGAATTATGTTTTAGAACATGTACATTATTTTTTAATATATATCATCGACAATCATATGTTTGTTTCACCTCCCGAAGAAACGTTGGGCACCCAACGTTGAAACAAACATATGATTGTCTAGGACATATATTAAAAAATAATGTACACGTTCTAAAACATAATTTTTAATAAATAAATAAATATATATATATATATATATATAAGGGGTTGTGTGTTTTTGTGTTTTTATGTGATTTTGCGTGTGTTTTTGTGAGTTTTGTATATACAGGTTCTTTTCATTTAAAGCGTCTCTACTGAAAATCTCTCTATTTAAATCTCTAAAATATGAATCTGACAGGCAGTGACATCTATAAAACAAAGCACTCAGCCAGGTTATATTCTATAATATATTTTGCATATGGACTGCTATATGTCTACTACACGAATAGTTCACTTCTATCCCGACCACGTCGGAGGGCGTCCGTCGTACGGGAAGTTCGTCCTCCTGCTGTCTAAGAGATTGTTCTCTGCCAAATCATGGGAAGCAACTGCCCAACATCTTTATTCTTTATTTACTGAGTACCTTACAAGGCAACCATTAAGAAACACCGGGTGAAGATTTAACTCGAATTGCACAAAAATAATATTGGAGACATGTGTTAACACTTTAAGTAAGACTAAACTTTTTGATATTAATATTTACTGAAATAAACGTTTTCTCTTTAGTCTCAGTAGAGTTCATACTGTCCACTAACTCTTTCCTATATAGGTTTTATAATCCTCTCAATTTCTGTATAGTTTTGCCTGTACAGAGTTTTGAACGAACAGTTTTTGTTCTACAACACTGCATGTCAAGCATGGGTAAATGGACGGTTTGACTTAGCATTAAACCCATAGCAGGGTAGTGAGGGGAGATACTGATTAATAATCCCCGATGGAATTTGTGCGAAATTTGAATGTAACGAAATCGGATAGAAATCGAACTCAGCACTCCAATTTTTTTTTCGGAGCTGCTAAAAATTAGAAGACTATTATTGTAAAAAAAATATGTGTGTGTATGTGTGTGTCTTCGTTATGCTAACTGAAGTTTCTTATAAAATAGGTTGCGGTTTTAAATAAGTGAAATTGATTTAAAAAAATGAACGATATTTTTGTTTGTTTGTTTCGAGGTTTAACGACCTTTCAGTCCTTATGGAATCCTTTAAGGTCATAATCAATGATTTTCGGTAAGGTTATTTTATTTTTACTTTTTTTTCGAGTATCAAGATTCATTGGGATTTGTTTTTAAGAGCAGGGGCCCCAAGTCCTACCCTTGTTATTTAACCCATAACTGGAGGGAAGGAACGGATTAATACCTTTCCCAAGGGTACAAGTGCTTAAGCGAATGCAGGGTATTCACCTGGAATTTTAACTCGGTTCACCGATTTCTATTTCCGAGCCGATATCCACTGCACAACAACACATCCATTACTTTCGCTTACAGCACCTGGTATTCCTAAGCGGTCACCCATCTAAGTACTGACCAGGATCAACGTTGCTTAACATCGGTGATCGAGCGAGAACCGGTGTATTCAACGTGACAGTCCGTAAGCCCCCTTTTTTTTCTTTGGCTAATGCAATAACGAGAGATGCCTGAAATGACCGGTGGAACCTAAGCAACAAAGGTAAATATTTCGATAATTGATATAATAAATTCTATGAAATTAGCTTTGCATGATTAATGCTTATCTGAGGATTAAGCGCATTTACAATAAAAAAAAAAAAGAAAAATTTAAAAAATACAGAAATTAAAATAAAATATGGGTAATATCCTGTAAAAAATGTTATATTTTTAACTCTTTGTTGCATATTGGTTACAATTGTAACTTTTCTCTATGATAGTAATGAATTATTTTAGAGAAAGGTTACAATTATAACCAAAAATGCAACAAAGTGTTAATATTAGGTTACGAACTTAGTGATATAATTTTCACATATATTTATTAGTCCGTTCGCCTTAAAATGTAGAAAATTGATTCATTAACCTTACGAACTTTGTTGGCAGACCAATATTTGTATAGGAAGCTTGATAGATTTTCTTGGAAAAAAGAATGTTAATGGCAGAAACACAAACATTGATAAGTGCTACAAAGGATAAGAAAATATGGGGAGCCATGATCACTTGTGTTATGATGGAATGCAGCTCCGAGAAGGAAAATGTCAGTAAATGTTAATGTCTCCATTCGCGTAAATAAATCTTATGTTACCTATGTCAACAAATGTTGAATAAAACCCCGAGACTCTATTTCTGTTTGTCTATCGTTCCTATGTTATATTTTCTTCCAAGCTTTTCTGTCTATTTTTAATTTCATATTTCTCCGTTAGGTTTTCAATGAAGATGCAAAGCGTGTAAATCTGTTGTGAATTATTTTCTCCTGTAAATAATCAGACAAGCGGACACACGATTTCGTAAGATGCAGAACAGTTCTTCAGTTTTCAGTATTTGGAATACATTCTTCAGATTGCCTTTAAAAACGTCGAACTGAATCCATGAATTAACTGCCTAGCAATGCCGCAGTCGGTAACTTGTTGTTCTTGTACTCTATTCCTACATCCGCTCAGTGGATCATAAATTTGTTCTCTGCACGTGTGACCTTCTGCCAGGTTTTAACAAGCGACCTTAGAAGACAATTACAGTAGCCGATAGTCAGCGAATGGTCTATAGCTGCGGCAATTTGTCAGAAGAATCTTTGCAATCCGCTTCGCATTGCAATAATAGTTAGCACAATTATCTATCGTCCCACGAATGCTCCGATTTACATCAGGTTCAGATAAACTTGACCTCACCGTAGACAAGAATTAATAGCTTAATCGCGGAACCATTATAATGTCGAGTATGAATGCCAGACATTTTTGACATGGGTTGAAGCTATTCAAAGATATTCCTATATAGAGGAAAATATATTTCCATATTTTGATTTTTTGTTTTACTTTGCATGACTCTAAATGTCATTATGTAAATTAATAAAGTGTAACACCTCCATATGGAGTCCAGATTGGTGTTCGGACGTAGGTGCCAGCTATAACTCCAAATGCCCGGTATTGAAAACTCGCTGTTGGAATCTCAAAAAAAAAAAAAAAAAACAGGTAATAAACACGGTCTGTACGCCTACGGATACCAGTATATGTGTAGTTGCAAAATCCGTAAGACTCTTGTATAAATATATGTTTTGGCATTGCAATTTCTATCACCAAAAACGTTTTATAAAATGAGATTAGATGCATGTAAACTTCATATTCCATATTCGAACAGGATGCTAAATATAAAACTGAATTGAAACTTTGGTTAGTAAAGATTAAGTTTTTCGGCTAATCAGCCTAAACATATTCTAGATTGTAAAAATAAATATTTTATATTCAGCAAGGAAACAGAATTATCATTTGCGGGTATGAGATTTGCTACAAAATGAATGTAAGAGATCGGTCTATAAGTATATGCCAATAGCTTTTATATATATATATATATATATATATATATATATATATATAAACAGAAATAGTAGGAGGATTTGAAATAAGTAATTCATTTTCAGATCTCAAAGAAATACAGAAAGCACTAGACGGCCGTTTCATTCTATATTTGGGATTCATCAGCACGTCGCATCCACTACCAGAAATTGAAACATAGACAGTTACGTCATTAAGCAAACGTCATACCAAATGTATCACGGGCCCCGGTGACGAAGAGGTAACGAATTAAACTAGTAATTCATCGAGTTTTATTCTGTTATTCTGTTGAGGTCTAATAAAACTCGATGAATTATATATATATATATATATATATATATATATATATATATATATATATATCCAGTGTCTGTAATATATAAAAAAAATTTCTTTCTTTTCTTTTCTTTTTCCCTCCCTTCCATCCTTTATCTCTCTTATCTCCCACCTTTTTTCCGTGTTGCTTAACCTTACATCAAATCAACACGGCCGTCCGTTAATTTTTAAGTTACAATTCTCTTTCCTTTTTTGCGAACCCAGACGATGTCAATTTTTTCTTTTCTTGTTTATTTGATTTTATTTTGTTTTATCTTTTTCTTTTTCTTTTTTTCTTTTTCTTTTTCTTTTTTAATTTCTTTGCAAATCTATTTACAAAGGAAAATTAGACTGATTTTTCTCCAGTTTCTGAAAGGATTTTTCTGTTGCTGGGGTGATGTGTTATCCCCCGTGGGGATTTTCATATCGAAATGATCATCCAACATCATTGAATTAATTCTTTTTTAATTTATATTTGATCTGTAATATTTTATTACATGGAGCTCTCTTCCTGTATCATTTTTTAATATTAAAAAGAAATTTTTAATATTAATTAGGATCGGGTTTTGGAATTTACCTTCCTGCTTTTTCCGCTTGGATTAAAGTATCTGAATTAATATATATATATATATATATATATATATATATATATATATATATATATAAAGGTTATATCAAAAATAATTTCACAAACTTTAAGGGGTTTTATCACACCAAATCTAAGACAAAGTCCATATATACATGTTCGCAAATCATGTCCTTGACTTATTACGTTTACTGTAGATAGCGATAGCGTGGTGATACATTTGAGCCTAATCTTTCAACGATTAACAAGTGCTGTAGTTGGTTATTTGAGACGTGATCCGTTAAACAATGCAATGATATCTATATCTTGAACATGCAGAGAGGATTTTTGCCTATATCCGCGCCAGAATGATCTACAATGTAATCAATCTGGACTTAGTATCTCGTCTTCAGTCACACTAGATCGACCTGATGTGGTTTCTGTTTTTTCTACAAATATTTGAATGGCAAGAGCTCGAATGAGCTTTTGTTTCTGATACCTTGATCACGGAAATTTAAGCGCGTTACTAGACTGGGATCTAGGTTCCACCATTTTACTGTTGGAATTGTTAAATATAACCGCCACAGTTTCAGTTTTCGCACGTCCAGCTCGTAGAACTGCCTTCCATTTACTTGAAATTGATTTCTTCTGTCACCTTAAGTTCTATTTATCATTTATTCTTTCTTCCAATATGTGTAATCTGTTTATTTTTTCTTCTATCTCTTACTGTAACCTCCTGCGTATTATACAAAAGATAAATAATATTAATAATAATAGCAACTCACGCTTTTCTCAAGTATACCATTTTCTCTCGTTGTAACAACCCCTATTTCTGTTTATATATATATATATATATATATATATATATATATATATATATATATATAGTGTATCGAGGCAGCAAATAATTTTCTAAACATATACAGTTAAATATAAGGAAAAATGAATGTCTATTATGTTTAATCATGAGCCGTTATAAACGTTGTATTTTGGCTTTAATTTCAGTTGAAAATAAAGACAAAAATTCTCCAACATTTGGATAATTTTTTATTAATTTGGTTCTAAGCTTTCGGCTCACATAAGTCATCTTCAGAGAGTTTATTAAGACGGTAATACAATAACCTCCACCATCACCGACGATTTTATTTTGTGCTGGAGAAATTTTGTCTTTATTTTCTACGGAAATTAAAGCCAAAATACGACGTTTATAACGGCTCATGATTAAACATAATAGACATTCATTGTCTTTTATATTTAACAGTATATGTTTAGAATATATATATATATATATATATATATATATATATATATATTGAGAGAGAGAGAAAGAGAGATAGAGAGAAACGATATATATAGAGAGAGATATAGGTAAAAGTGCCTAGAGATAAAGTGTTTCTCGTCCTTTCTTATCTGGGAATCACTTCTCACATATTTCTATGTTCTCTTTACATTAAGAGCGCTTGCTTATACTCTACTTATAATTTGCATTAGCTATCTAACTAGCTAGCTAGCTTGTTCAATTGGTTCAAATGTTCTATCTGTTTATCTCCCTATATGTCTATAGGTAATGTTTAGAAATAAAAGAGTACTTTCTATATTCTTCGTATACGCTCAAATAAAGATATCTTGATTTTTTATCGGACCCTTTAACTCTCAGCTTCAAAGTTCGCGAGATAACTGCTGGAAATTGCTGACTTATTTTTTTCTCGTTTAGTATACAGTTTATAATTCAATTGCAAATTTATCTTGTTCTGCGCAGAAAACGATTTTTTTCTTTTCATTTTTTTGTTGTTGCTATGGATTTTTCTAAATTGTTTTCTTCACTTCTCTATACATCTCGTCTCGCCTCACAGCAGACAAGCACAAACGACTACATTCTCTTGTCTCAATGACTGTTATTTGTTCAGAATATGAAGGATTATTTGGCATATCGAACTGTAGTTACAATACAAACATTACGGTGAAGCTGTAAGCAAAGAAGCACTACAAGCAGGTCGCTGCCATCAAACTAACGTATTTTGTTTGTTGGAATGCAAGACGTAGTTAATCGTCTTTTTATCTCTCTCCTCTCTCTCTCTCTCTCTCTCTCTCTCTCTCTCTCTCTCTCTCTCTCTCTCTCTCACAAACACATTCTCTCTCTTTTTCTTGTTAGCTCTCTTTCTTTCACTCTCACACATACATTCTCTTTCATTCTCTTTTTTCAGTACCTCTTACACACACACTTTTTCACTTTCTCTCTTACTGGCTGGCAGTATTTATATATAAAATAATTCTTTGTATTTTCACTATACTCTTTCCTTCATATATATCTTTAAATTTTTATATTCTTCCTTCCTTCTTTTGTTCGTTCTTTCCTTCCTTCCTTTCTTCTTTCCTTCCTTCCTTCTTTCCTTTCTTACTGTTAATCTTTTTTCTTTTCTTAAAATTAAATTAGTTTAATATTGTTCGAATTCAGAACAAAACTGGCATCGGATCAAATGACAAAGAGAGGTGGGGAGAAACTGACTATCAAGGTATTGATAGTTATCTGAGAGGCCACCTTTTCTTCAATTCCATCATTCCAAGTTCTGTTTTGAATACTTGCTATCTATCTCGGAATCACTCACCATGTACTTCTCTTTCCTCAATCGTTTTTATTTTAACAGAGCATGTTTATACTTTACCCTTAACTTTCATTCTCTTGCCTATCTATTTATCGATCTATTTTATAATCATGACTGGTTTCTTCTGCTAGCGTTGCCTGATGCAAAATCCTGCTGGCTGACAGAGAAGAGTTTCAAGCTACCACACTCTTGACCTAAGAGAGCGCTGAATTCTCAAGTCACTTAACGTGGACATCGGTATTGAGTCTGAGGTTCTTACCAACAAATTCAAGATTTCATTCTAATCAGAACCATCAGAATAAGTTTTTCGAATTGCTGTACCTACTTAATCACCATTAGACAAATTTATCTCCTTCCAAATCCTCTAAACTCTCCTCAAATTGACGCACAAACTCTCTTATATATTAATACAAGAGATTCCGGCGCGAATGCTAACCAGTACAACATGCCATTTCCAAATTGCTGACGGAGCGAAATGCATCATGGTAATCTTTTTCTCACAGACGGTGTCCAACTGACTCTACAATAATTTGCAGTCAATAAAATCAAAAGCAGACAAGGCACACAAGGGAAATTAAAAATATATACAAAATTTACCTAACGCAAACTGTTTATATTAAATTATATATAGTTAATTTTAGCGACTGGATATTCTGTTATATTAGTTCATATTGTTCATCGATATGTCGACCTGTATTGCATTGATCATTCTATCGAAACAAGTTCTCATTTAGTGACTATCTATCTATCTATCTATCTATCTATCTATAATAGTTTTGATCTTTTGATATTTAGTTCCGTATTCCACCGCATTTATCCCACACAGTTCTCCCTGTGTCTGTATCTTCGATTTGAATTCATTCACTTTTTGTCCACCCCATCCTCAAAACTGAAAGTATCCTGAACTCTAACCTCTCATTCAAATTTTTATTCTTTCATATCGACAGACTCGATTAATTCCCAGTGACTAGACACGCAACAATAGAATATTTTGTCATTCAGAGCACTTCAGCAAAGACGACGCCACTGATTCTTATTAACACAATAACGACTTGTGGGGAAGATGCGTAGCTCATGCGTTAAAGATGTTTTAATGCAGTGTTCTCAACCCTTTTAATCAACAGCACACCTAGTAGAAAATTAAAATATCACGGAACACTTTTTAATTTTTAATAGGTTATGAAATAAAAGAACAGATAAAAAAACGCATATGAACTTATTTTATTTCAATTTTTCTATTAAAATATGTGTTTAAGTTATTTAGTGTGAAACTTGTGCCTAGAGTTTCTTCAAGATTTCTTTAATATTTGGTTGAATGTTCGATAAGCAAACCCACGTTTTTTTCTTTACTTGTGTCTAGTCTTTCTTGATTCTTATAAGAAAAATAGTGAAAGGATTATTTGAAAATAAGTTTGATATTTATTCATTTATTCAAATACTAACGCTAGATGATTATTACTTCCAAACACACATATACAGAGTGATTAAAATAATTCCCCATTTTTAAATATATTTACTTTTTAAATTTCATTTCTACAAAAAGTGAATATGTGAGTGAGGTGTTTAGAATGAGGTCTTATCTGAAATTCGATATGGGCACCAGATTTCACGAACAACATTTCGGGCCGCCCAGAAAATGTATCAGCTGATTTTACCACGAACACTTGTGGTATGGAAAACATAAATTCTTGTATTCGCCTTTCACGTTTTTCCAAAATCTTAGTGTAGAATAGTAGGCTTTTAACCAAGCCCAAAGAATAAAGTCGCAGTGTGTTAAGTCAGGACTCCTGGCTGGCCAGTTATACATAAATAATTTTCAGTCACCATGTATATGCAAGACGTGGCAATATTTCGCGGTATATTTAAGAGGGTCCCCAGACTAATTAGTGTGCCGTGACACGACCGCTATTAATCAATAGTTTAAGCAAATGCGTTTTCCTGTTCAAAAAGAAACCTTGCTTCTTAAAATGTAGATGGGCATTTAAGATATCTTTATGCCGGTTCAATTTTTCTCTTAACCTAATAAAGAACACTTAGTTTTTATTTTCGTTTCTGCTGTAGAAATAATATCTGCTTATAGGTCAATTCCGTGTTATATGTTTTCGTGTGTAATGGTTATATATATATATATATATATATATATATATATATATATATATATATATGCTGTTAAATATAAGAGACAGTGAATGTCAATTGTGTTTAATCATGAGCCGTCATAAAACCGCATCGCAAATTTAAGAACTGCGTTTATTATTTTTGGTAACTATTGCCGTTGCCAAGCTGAGTTTTATGTCAACACAAAATAAATCGTCGGTGATGGTGGATGTTATAATTTTTCAGTCTAACCACCTCTCTGAAGATGGCTCATGTGAGCCAAAAGCTTTGAAGAAAATCAATAAATAATTATCCAAATGTTGGAGAATTTTTGTCTTTATTTTCAGCTGAAATTAAAGCCAAAATACGACGTTTAGAACGGCTCATGATTAAACATAATAGACATTCGTTGTCTCTTATATTTAATAGTATATGTTTAGAAAATTACTTTCTGCCTCGATACACTCTCTCTCTCTCTCTCTCTCTCTCTCTCTCTATATATATATATATATATATATATATATATATATATATTAAAAAGGATTAATTCAATGATGTTGAATGATCATTTCGATATGAAGATCCCCACGGAGGATAACACATCACCTCAGCAATAGAAAAGTCCTTTCAGAAACTGGAGAAAAATCAGTCTACTTTTCCTTTTTAAATAGATTTGCAAAGAAAATAAAATAGAAAAAAAAAGATAAAACAAAATAAAATCAAATCAAATAAAAAAGAAAAGAAAAAATTGACATCGTCTGGGTTAACAAAACAAGGAAAGAGAATTGTAACTTAAAAATTAACAGACGGCCGTGTTGAATTGGTGTAAGATTAAGCAACACGGAAAAAAGTGGAAGATAAGAGAGATAAAGGAAGGAAGGGAGTGAAAAAGAAAAGAAAAGAAAGAAAAAAATTATATATTACAGACGCTGGACATATTCAAAAACCTAACTTCCCAAAAGCGTTGAAGTGTTAGAAAAAGGCCTTTACTTAAAAAGGCATAATTATTTTTAAAGGGAATAAAAAGATATAGGATTTAAAATATTTTTTAAAAAATTAGGTCATTTGATTTAAACTAAATAAAGACATCGCTAGCTAAAAGAAAAAAAATTCATTTACAATTACACATACATATAGAAGTACGCACATACATACATACACATACACACACAATTCTACGATTATGAATACATATATACATACATACACATACACACATGCATTAAATTTCATACACATTTATATACGTATAAACACATACATGCGCATACACACATATATATATGTACACACATATACAAAAAATTTACACACACACAATATACATACACACACATATATATACATTATACATATGCGCCCACACATATACATATAAAAAAATATAAAAAATTAATGAATATTATAAAAAAGAGCATTTAAATACCCCCCAAAAAGATTTTCACACATAAATACATATATACACACATGCATATATACATATATACACACATATATACAAATATGAACATACACACACAAACATACACATATACATAAAAATTATAAAAAGAAAAATTAAGAATTAAAAATTAAAAATTAAAAATTAAAAATTAAAAAAACTTAAAATTTAAAAATTAAAATTTAAAATTAAAAATTAAATTTTAAAATCCGCCCTATGACCGCACTTATTAATGAATTCCTTCCTAAGATTCAAAAGTAAGTCCTGATGAGGATACTTCAAAATCAGAATCTTCTCCAATAAACATAGACGGCACCTATGACGAAAATGTTTAGGGGTACAAGCTGAGCCTATTAATTTCCAGCTGATTATAGGGTCCTGCCCTTCCTCCTTCATTTCCCAGAATCTACGTGATAGTGCCGTCTGGAATCTTTGGTTAGGGTTCGAAAACGAGTACTTGTGTTTGTAAAGTCTCTGTTTGAAAGGGCCCGCGGACATGCCAATATAAGTCCGGTAATTGTCTTTGTTAGATTGAGAAATACGGGCTTCATAAATTACATGGGAGGATTTACATTTGCCCTGCACCGAGCAGGTATCCACAGAATTACAATTATATTTATCAACAATTCCGGATTTAACGTCGGTATTATTTAGGTTCATGAAAATATGCCTATTATGGGAATTAATTATATCATCTATATTTGAGGTGCAAGAGTAACTGATTTTTAGGGTGAATTTATTAAAAATTTTATTTAAGGGATTATTATTATTATTAAAATGTTTCTCGATTAATCGGAGAAAATACTTACCAATATTTATATTAGTTAGCTTACAATAAGAAGGGTTAAACCAAATTATCTTCCTTTTTCTACATTTTCGGGTGTTTTTAGTTTCTGATGATTCTGGGTTAATAGCAGGCTTATCATACGTTAACTTGTTAATAAAAACCGCTTTTCTGAAGGGCCTTATCGTAAATTTCTTTACTTGCGTTGAAAATTTTGATATTGGATGATAATTGGTTAACCATATTATTTACTATCTTGGGTATTTGTCTTATAATATTCTTGGGGTGGTTGGATAACCTATTTATATAGGTGGGAGAACTATTTTCTTTGAGAAAGGGTTGGTAGGAACCATCATTTAAGTTAAGGGTGATATCTAGATAGTTTACAATTTTGAGATCGGAAGTAACCTCAACCTTAAAACCAAGAAAATTTAGGGCTCTGATAATTTTCTTATGTATTCTATTAGTGTAAGGCCCATTGGAATTGGGAATACATATCAGTCCATCAGCCCGATATAGGCCTATTAGTTGAGGGTCTAAAAATCTACTTTAAATATCTAAAATATAAACACCTATTAGATCTGCTACCTGGGTAGAATCATAGGCTCCCATAGGGACATCAAAACTATCTTCAGGCCCTTTTGTCCAAGTAGAGTTATCAAAGGTGAGAATGGATTTTCTAGCTCCCAGTATAATCCTATAGTCCCTATCCGAAATATTAACATAACCCCTAGCAAAATCTAAACAATCCACAAGAAGTTTTTTTTTATATAGAGGAATAGAAATCCACAATATCAAATTTAAGGAAAGTGGATTAAATTTGTCATTGATATTATCAAACCATTTTATGGTATCTAAGGAACTCTTCCAAAGATTCGGTTGTAAATTAGATTGGAACTTCTCTATTAGGTTCTTCAGAACTTGCCTAGAAATTATGCCTAATTCACTTTTAGTGGGATTAATTAGTCTAGTTTGTAATTTATTTTGGAAGTTTGGCTTGTGGTCCTTAAATAAAATATAAGTTTCTTTGGTCGAAATTTTTCCAATTCTATCACTAATATTTAGTTCATTTGCAAATTTAGCCATATCAGAGTTAATTTCCGATAAAATTAGGTTTCCTCTGTCTATTTTGTAATGACTAGTTATACTATTTTTAAGGATGTTTAGGTAATTGCAAGTATTACAATTGTAAATGTTATTTGATTTCTCCGATTTTATCCATAGGTCTTTAGAATTCTTTAAGGTATTAATGTTCGACTTTAATAAATCCTGGAATTTATTAGAAGTTCTCCGGAACTTGATTTCGGGGATCAAATTAAAAAGGTCTTTTTCAAACGAGTTTAAAAATTTTATATTTGCTCTGTAATATTTTATTACATGGAGCTCTCTTCCTGTATCATTTTTTAATATTAAAATAAAATTTTTAATATTAATTAGGATCGGGTTTTTGGAATTTACCTTCCTGCTTTTTTCGCTTGGATTAAAGTATCTGAATTAATATATATATATATATATATATATATATATATATATATATATATATATATATGGTTATGTCAATTTTACATAAAAAATTGTAAAAGTGTAAAATTGACATAACCATATAATTACATTATATTATGTTAGGCTCTATAATACTCATTATATTGAGCACTGTTTATAATAAAAAAATGCCAGAGCACTCAAAATAAAAGAAACCTTGAGTTCTCTTCACTTGTAATTATATATATGTATATAATCAGATACTGGTGCTAAAAACACATAAAAAATAAGAGGTTAAATCGGTCAAATAACAGAAAACTTAATATTGTGAATAGATAAGTACTTTTTAAATTACTAAAGAAATAAATTAAGTTCATTGAATGAGCAAATGTGGAAATAATAAACAAAATCAATGATAATGAAAACAATTAATGAACAAATATTCAAAATAAATATTTGTGCAAATGAGGGATTAAATGACTCTAAGGACGTCTATATATACATAGAACAGTCAGTAGAGTTAAGTCCCATACGTGGGCGATAATGTTTCGAAAGAGGCAGACAGACGGGGCAGAATATTTTTCTGCAGTGGGTTGCCATAAATTTCTTCTGAAGTCTGGTTGCCAACCAAGGCAATAGAACCAAACTGTTCTGCTATTTAACCCATAGTTGGAGGTAAGAGACGGATTAATACCTTTCTCAAAGTTTTTGCACGTAAGTGAATGAACGAATTCAACTGGAATTTGAATTTGACTTTCTAATGTTTCGTTCCGAGCCGATATTCACTGTACCACAACGATTCAGATTATCGTAATAAAATAACTATTATCCGGAAGTGGAATGAAAACAGTGATCGCACGTAGTCAGAATCCACCATAAAATTTCAATGTGTGCAATTAGTTAATACTAAACACTTTAAATACATCGGTATATATATATATATATATATATATATATATATATCAGGAAAATCCTGTACACACAGTAGTAGAATAACTCTCTAAGAGAGCTCTAAATAAATATGTATATAAATAGATATAGAGCAAATATAAGGGAAACCAAGGCAGCCACGTAATTTAATTATATGGTATATCGGAGATCAGGTCCGTTTTTATTGTACAAACGATCATCCACGAAGCTGATGATAGTTCGCCTGAAATAGGCCCAAACTTCCGATTTACCATAAAATAAAGTGCCTGCCTAATTTTTCCGTGTATATATATATATCAGTTAAATTAAATGTGTTTAACAGTTTTGTAAATTGAACAAAACAAAGATTAATCTAAAATTTTGATATATGTTCATAAATTGCCTCATCAGATTAAGACATTCATACGAATGTTATGCACGGCCCAAGAACGTTAAGGAATATGTAAGCTTTCTCAGTTTGTCTGTTAATTGTGCATTTGATTGTGTGAAACCTGTAGGTCTTCACAGCCCACTTTACAAAATGGTTACAATGTCACAAAGAAGTATACCGACTAGTGTAAACCAAATCACTTATTGTATACCTATATATATATATATATATATATATATATACAAGATTAGAATGTTTTTATCCTCTCAAATACGTAGAAACTATTAATGAAGAGGATAGTGATTATACAGGCCAGCAGTTCACTCAGTGTAAATACTTTACGCGGCGTGAGAGTTTTGTATTAGTTGATATACTCTTATTCCTAACATCCGTTTTGGTGACAGCTCAAGCAGGACCATTAAGGGTTACAACGCTTGTGGACTCTGATTCGCAGCCTTAAATAAAATGAATACCAAATGAAACTGGAGAGAAAATATTGAAATAATCCAAGGTGTTGACCTCCCCAGTACATTAACAAATTTGTTAGGAAAGAAATTCCTATCAACATTGCAAAAAATCGATAATCGTGAACTTGATAAATGTTTTTTTTTCTCCTGAAGAACTATTTTATTGGAAAATAATTAAGAAATAATAGTTTTTGCTTTACAGAATTACATGTTTTTGTATCTCTTAGTAAGTTTTGTCTTTTATATAATCTCTCCTAATCCCTGTTATTCCAACAAATTCCACATTCATAATTATTCGATTCTACATTTTTGCTATATTAAATTAATGATCTTTCTAGTATTATTGTCAGGTCATCAGTGCATATCTATGCAGATGATAGAACGGTTCAAATTCAAATTTCTTGATGGTCAACTGATACCATAATGATCAGCTGATCTCTTCTCCAACCTAATTGAAAGGAAAAAGATGCCTTATAAATTTCAAATCTCCAATACCTAGAGAGTAACTTTACATCAACACCGATTTGTCACAAGAATTTCATCTGTTAAGGTGAGCGGCTGTCGTGTCATGGAGGCTTCCTGCCTTTTCTAATGTGACTCAAATTATAACACAGACCTCAGTAAGAACTCACATTGATAAAGATGTTAAAAAATGATAGCTCCAGAAACTAACTGACTTCTCCTGATATGCTCTTTTATCACATATGAAAGTCGGTTCTCTGTGCAGGGCCCGGAAGTTTTTCCCAACTGAATCTATTCTGCACATATACAAATCTAACATCCGCCCGTGTATTGAATATTGCTGCCATATCTGGTCGGGTGCCCCTGCTGCTCTCCTTGGGCTTCTTGACAAAATACAAAGGAGGATCTGTAACGTGGTTGATACTGACTTGGCAGACCGGCTGCAACCACTCTCTCACCGGCGTGATGTGACTTCCCTGTGCCTCTTCTAGAAGTACATTCATGGCTTCTGCTCCGATGAGCTGAGATCACTGGTGCCGCCTAAGCACAAATTTACACGAGATACTAGATTAGCAACTAGGTCCCACCCTTTTACAGTTAAACAAATAAGATGTAACAGTAAATTCTACTCCAACAGCTTCTTTTCTCGCGCTTCCCGCCTGTAGAACTCCCTTCCACAAGTCTGCTTTCCCGACAGTTACAATCTCCAGGTGTTTAAATGTAGGGTCAATAGACACCTCTTATCACACTAACTCCCAATTATTCTCAGAACACTCACATCTACCCAACCTTCATTCTCGGTATGCTTACCCGCCTATCACCCACCCTCGGACATTTCCTATATTTAATCATCCTTTCTCCACTCTATGTAGCCCCCTGCGCAGTAGTGGCAGTGACATTACTCGCTCGGAGTGAAACGCTTATAAAAAAAAAAACTGAACATAGACTATCTGCAGCTTCTCCGAAGAGGATTCTTTTTCATTCACTACTATTTTAATGTGTTAAATCTAGGGTTAGCCGATTTCTTCCCTATCTATCCACATAACCTCTAACTCTTCATCTGTAATACCTCGATTTCCTCACAGGTATTGTAAAGGGTGAGCCCCACTAGAAAAAAGTTCAAAAGCGTTTACGCGGCGTTGGGATCGATTAATTATTTTCAAATCAACATCCTCTATTCTTACAAACTTCCTACTCTTAGATACTCCCAACAACTTCATTCAGTAACTCACTATCTTGAGTTTCTCTTGGGCCTTATGTGAGTTATATATTTATTCTTATATGAATTTACAGTTTACTTGAATATATTTCCCCCAAAAATTTACTCATTCTTAATATTTCTTTTCATGATGAACGCTATACTCAATCGGTTTAATATAGACTCACGCACATGTATTCGCGGGTAGACATGAAGATATCCTCTTTGCAACGGACTTTTCATTACCATAATGACGTACCTCTGAGCTTATCCTCTTCATGCACTATCGTGGTACTACATGTCAGATGAATCTTTAGGAAAGAGGAAACGTTCCTTGGTGGCCTGTATCGCAGTCTGCCTAAAAACATGACATATATGTAAATATACAGTTCAGCTCCGTGATTAAATACTCACTTTTCGCTGGGTTTGTTGGATCAGGACCAAATCGCGTAAGGCTGCACTACTTTATCAACCATTCCCAAAAGGTTGTCATTATATAGTCGTTTATAAAAGTAGTTTGCACTCTCAACTTCTGGAAGATTTCCATCTAATGTCGAGGTGACCTACAGAATATCTTTGTATCTCTGTTACTGCGAGATGTCAGCGAACTCATTTAAATGGAATAGAAATTAAGAACTTGCGTGTTACTCAGAAGATCTATTATAGTATTAATGAGTAGTTTCGTGCCAGCGAGTAATAAACAAAAAAACAAAAAATAAACACAAACACTTACATGCGGGCGTGCACACACAAATATTAATATATATAAGCCGCAGCTCAGAGGTAGAATTCAATTCAGTCGGGTTTCAATCCCGGCTAGAGTTAATCGGATGTCTAACCGTACTGATGACAGCACAAAAGATCTGTCTGCGAATAAATATATATAGTAATCCGCAGACAGTAAATTATTTCTCAATAAGCTGACCAATATTCCTTGATTTAAATACGAATTAAGAGGTTTCTACGATTTTACTTTAAGAAATATCATCACAAATAATAATCAGACCCTACATTTTTAAAACTACTACGATTGCATATACCAAGACAAACAATTTTATTTTTATTAAATCATTTTAGAAACCAACAGCAGAAATAAAACCTTTGTAAAAATAAGAACTATGAATAGAACGTTACCTTGTTGCCTTTTGCTTACGGAATTTTTCATTGGGCCTAGAGGACAAATGTTCTCATAACTCTCGGCTTAGAATTGAGTCTCGAAAAAAATCATTCAGCTCATTTTGATAAAACAGCTCTGATAGAGTTTCGAGAACTTAGTCAGGGTCGTTTTCGATGTGTCTTACACTTACATCAGCATCAGACTCGTCACTTTCAACTGGTTTTAACAAATTTTCGTAAAAAACTGAGATTAACAAATCATCTGAATGTTAAAGTGTTTACTATTACTATTTTAGCAATAAACTGAAAAAAAATTCGCTACTTTTATATTAATTTTTTTTTTACTCAAACACTTTTTTTTATTAGATGGCTCATATACATTTCTCGGCCTACCTGAAAATTAATGGGTTTCTACCATCTTTATTAACTAAATGTTGCGATCAGCCATATATTTTCTAAAAATGCGCAATTTCAGGACAGCAAAAGATCTGTCTGCGAATAAATATATATAGTAATCCGCAGACAAATCTGTTTCGCTGTACCACAGTTAATCAGTACGGTTAGATATCCGATTACTTTTTACCCAGGATTGAAACCCGACCGAAATTGCGACTGTCGACGATTCTACCTCTGAGCTATGAGCGCTCGGCATAAAGGGGTAAACTTTTAGCGTGTAATATACCATTTATTCATACGCCAGCAGCTAAGAATGTTCTAATTCATTACTGATATATATATATATATATATATATATATATATATATATAGCGATATTGCTATTATAATTTTATAATAAAAACCTAAGTGTACTACAATACAACAGTTGTTGTGTTTCGGTACTATCTTGTTAGCACCACATCAGGCAGTGAAATATTATTTTTACTATTAGGTATTATTATACCTAGAAACTAAGTAAACAACGCAATTTTTACCGAAAGTTGATTGTAAGAGTAAAGGGAGATAAACTTAGAAAAATATAAGACCCATACACTTTTCATGACAGTGTTGAAGTGAATTAATATATATATATGTTGCTATATCGCAAATCTGAAAATTTATCGCCTGTTATTGTGAAACGGTCACTGGATTTTCTTTAAGTTATTATTCAACTTAAAGAAGTGGACAAGAGACAAAGACGGGAAATTTTATTTATTTTATTTTATTTTTTGTAATACATCGCACGTCAAACACATGTATAGGTCTCAGTGGATGATCTATCCGTTAAACGGCAACAAATTAAATTATCAAATGGTGAGAAAATCAATCAGTATGTTCTAGGGGATGATCATAGATGTCTAGTTATATTATTTAAAAAAAAATCTATATAATATTTATATTAAAAGTAACTATAATATAAAAAACAATTTTTAAATTTAAATTATAACTATATTTTAACTATATTTATAATTTAACCCTCTAGGGCCATTCGTATCATATTTGATACAGTATTTCCCTATAAGGAAACATTTGGTATTTCCCTATAAGGAAACATTTGGTATTCATTGACTGAGCAGTCAGTATTGCTTTCATTTGAAATTTATAAAATATTTCTCTTAAAAAAAATGATACGAATGGCCCTCGAGGGTTAAACTTATTATATTTTAAAATTTAAAAATTAAACTATAAATTTAAAATTTAAAATAAATTTGTGATTTTAATAATATTTTAAAAGAAATAACTATATTTTAGGGTATGTTTTGAAAGATGATGACGAATGAAAGTTCCTTTGGTACGTTGATTGAGTAAGTTTTTTTTTTTGATTTTGATAATTTGTAATTTTTCCTGTAAAGATAAAAAACAAGGCTCATGTAAACATTTACAAGTTCTGTTTTTTTTTAATGTTCTATTTTATGGTGGGGTTTTTATTGGCATCTATTAATTGCCAATGATGAGTAAAAAGTGACGTTCTATTGCGGTAAGATTTATTATAAGGTGTGAAAATAATTTCGGGTCTTAAAATATTCTTGATATACCCTATATGATATTTTATTACTGTGGAGTATTCTATGGTGAAAATAGAGCGTAGGTAGACTATAGAATCAGTTAGACATTTATTTGTTGATGGACACTCAATAAGTTTTCGGTAATTACATTTATTGTTATTTTGATCGTTAGTATTTTTATGTTATTGTTGATTGTTTAGATTATTATATCTGTTTAAAATTCTACGATGGTGTTTTTCGATGTTCTTCTCAAGCTTATCACTATAGCTATAACTTAATTTCAGTTTTTCAGTTAAACATTTTCCTAACAGGGTTCTTCTTAAGGAAGTGTTTTTCAATAAATTTTAGGAATATATGACTTATCCTTTGGTTAAATGGGGTGTGTACCAAATTGTATTTCTCCTTCTATTTTTTTTTATTGTTATTGTTATGTTTATTGTATTTAAGATCTGGACATTTATAGCCGCTGTTTTCAAGTGCTGTGTCATAGAATTTGCTATGTTCATTAAAAATGTTTTTATTAGAAGAAGCTATACTTATTTATAAGTGGAACTTTGTCTGTCTGTGTGTGTATGTCTGTAAGTGTGTTTGTCGGTGTGTGTGTCTGTTACCTATAGACTCCGAAAAGGCTTAACCGATTTTCTTGAAAATTTACACAGTTGTACTATAAGCGACTGCAGGCGTTCTCAGCTAGGATTTGTGTCGAGGTATCCCCGATAAATATCGAAAATCGATAATCGAAAAATCGGGTTATAGGAGTGGTCCGATTTTAATCAAATTTGACACAGTGATAGACACAAACATAAGAAACGATATTCAGAAGTTTCAAGGTTGCAGTTCTTATAATAGTGCAGAAAATAGATAATATATATATATATATATATATATATAAGTGTAAGATGTTTGTGTGTGTGTCTGTTTATCTGTCTGTATGTCCTTTATACAAATCCACAATTTTTATCAGACTCTCACCAAATTTCACACAAATATTCTTGAGGCTGGGTCTGAGCTCAAGGACCATGGAATACACTCAAGCAACGCCGGGCTATACTGAGAGTTGTTACTAATTCTGTTTTCATTAGAGAAGGTTATATCCTTGATAATTGATCTCGGGTGGTTGGATTTAGGATGCATGCATATATGATTAGTATTAGTTTTTAAATATGATAGTATGTTACATCAATTAGATTAAGTGTTACATCTACAAAGTTTACCTTTTTTGGATTAGTTTTGATAGTCACTTTAATGTCAAGACTTTTCAAGTTCACTATGTATTAATTTTCTTATTCTCTTGGCTTTCGGATTAGTGGATTTTTTTACCACCGTAAGACCCTCATCTCTGTATTACCCTAGATCCTTCATATTTATGACGCTATATGCTGTCAGATTAAACAGAATAAATTGGCCAAACTTATATGAGGACCAGTGGAGTCTAGAGATACCATAGTGATGTCAAATAAGTCCTCACATTTAGTTTTTTTCACTGTTCATTGTGAGGGATGAGTATGTATCGTTTTGCACCCATGATTATTAACCGTTCCTTGTTAGATCGGAAATCTCTATTGCGACTTCTAGTGCCAAAATTAACACTTCTTTGGAAATAGAAGGGCCATAATCAACGATGTCTCACTGGATAAACGAACAATTAGTTTTATTACTGATTCGGTTAAACCAGTAGTTGACATCATTGGTGCTGATCTATTGAGTTAATCCGAATTGTTTTAATTTGCAAATTGATTCTAACGAGATCATTTTGTTAATTTTTCCAATTTATGTTCACGCGGAGTTTTCATGAAAAGTAATATTTTGTTTACAAAAATTAGTAAAAAGCATGACAATGAAAATATTGTCCATCGCTAGCCATTATTTTTTCTCATCTTTCTGGCTGCATTTGAATTCCACTTCTGAAAAACGACAAGTTATTTTAGGCTAACCACGAGACAACACATATTTTTGCATCTTCTTAAGTATGAAAGTGCTGCTCAAACAGGACATGTGACCTCGATCAAAACAAGTGATAATCGTGAGGTGCAATGTTTGGTTAATACGATGGGTTTAGTAGGACTTCCCATTTAAGCTGTTCCAAGTAGGTTTTCACCCGTTTTGCAAAATCAGGAAAAGCGTTGTCATTGTTGGAATATCACTTCGTCGTGTCCCTGCTCGTATATCGTCCATTTTTTCTTCAAAGCTCAGTTTAAACAATCGGAATCGTGATGATTACGCTCGTTTTCAGCATCTCATAATAGTCTACACTGAACTGATCCCATCAAAAGCAGAGGAAAAGCTTGAAACCATAGATGCTCGGCTTTGTCGCCGATGTTGATGCAAGACCGGGTTTAACACACAATCATATATGCTTAGAGTTATCGTAGTGTGTCCACTTTTCAATGAGAAAAAACTTTCCCTTATCAAAATTAATAGTAAACTTCTTTGTGCCCTTGAAGCAGCTGTTCACACGTGAAAAGATGCCGTTCGACGTCTCACAGCTTCAACTCGCCCGGCACCCAATGTCATTGTTTTTGAATCCTTCATAAGGTTTTCGAATGTTTCGAAACTGTTGGCTTACGGCCATATCACGTTGAATACAACGGTTCTCGCTCGATCACCGAAGTTAAGCAACATTGAGCCTGGTCAGTACTTAGATGGGTGACCACTTGAGAATACCAGAGGCTTTAAGCGTTTAGAGACGTATGTGCGTTGTGGTGCAGTGGATATCGGCTCGGAATGATCAATCGGTGAGCCGAGTTCAAATTCCAGTCGAATACCCTGCATTTACTTAAACACTGGAACCCTTGGGAAACGTATTAATCCGCCCATTCCCTCCAGTTATGGGTTAAATAACAGGGTAGGACTTGGGGACCCTGCCTTTAGAAGCAAATCCCAATGAATCTTTATATTCGAAAAGAAATAAGTATTACTAGACACAAAACACATAAAAAACCAACAATAAATTGTTGAAAGAATAAGGTATTACCAGCAATAAATAAAATTTAGTTGTCAATAAATTACCCGCCGAGGTTGATATGGCATAAAACAAAAAACCAACCAACAATCGAAACTGTTGTGTGATCACTACAAATGATTCTTCAAATTCAGCTTGAACCTGACATGAGCTTTCATGAAGTAATGCTTCTAGTTATTTGTCTGGAAACTTTTTCGGCGCGCCAGAGTGTTTTTTAATTTTAACATCAAAATCATCAATTTAAAGCGTCTAAATCAAACTCCGCGTGTTGTTTCCGACAGAATATGGTCGCAGTAAGTTTCAACACAAATTCAGTGCAGGTTTCTTTTGAATAAGCGCAGTAAATCTCCTCAGTAAGACAATTTTTGGGTACGATATCCAACATGCGTAACGATACGAAAAACGAAGTTGTTTAAACTTCGACTAAATATATACACTGAATTTCAGGCTAGCGTATAGTATTTCCTAAAATATGTGTTACCCTCTGAAACTACACGCAGGCAGAACTAGGAACGTCATCTGTTACAAAAACCGAGAACATTTTATTGTCCTG
Source organism: Ascarosepion bandense (assembly GCA_037127315.1). Classification (NCBI taxonomy): domain Eukaryota; kingdom Metazoa; phylum Mollusca; class Cephalopoda; order Sepiida; family Sepiidae; genus Ascarosepion; species Ascarosepion bandense. The sequence goes on along the minus strand of JBBBDQ010000428.1, from coordinate 8,829,990 downwards.
ATATATATATATATAAATTTTGCGCATGCGTTTTGTTTTTGATTTTGACAACTGCACAGTATAGCAGTGTCAGTTGGGCACCGATCCTGAGAAAGAGAGCAGCATGGCTTTCTCTTTTCCAGTCTTTTCACTCTTTTCTTTTTTTTTTCAATTGGAGTAGATAGACTAAACTATCGCCCGGTTCACACTCGACCCACGTCTATTGAACAGGTAAAGAGGCTCATCCCTTGTTCCTTGTTTAGGATGTGGTCTTCGGCTTTCTCTTTTCCAATCTTTTCACTCCTACGTAGCACCCTACGTTTCAGTGGCGTTACCGCCTTGCTCGGGGTGATATGATTAAAAAAAAATGACGCAATTTACTCAGCAAAAAGTTTGGAAAGGCCATGTTGTACTGCTTGTCATTCGCGCTCAAATCTTTAGTTTGGATATTTCAGGGTAATTGAGTGTCAATTGAAAGATATTGGAATCAACTTGTGATTACGAAGACAATCTGACTAATGTTTCTGAACTGAAAAGAACTTCGGAATTTGTTGGGGAAGAACTCATACTCAAAGCAAAGGCCTACATCAATTGTCTTGATGAGGTAATAGATGCTCTTGATGAAGAGGATCTTTGCTAGAAGACCTCATGTCTGCGACCACATCATAGCATATATCTGGCCACCTAATTAATCAAACAACAAGCCCCATATGTGTGGGGCTAGATTTGAGCGATTATTTAACAAAACATTTTGCAACACGAAACAAGAGTTGCAGTTAAAGATTATGGCAGTATTTATCAACAATAAATGTGGAAATCGTACGGAAAAACTGCATGAGCTTCCGAAGTTGTCTGGAGGTGCTAGTTGAAACCAGGACCGATTTTATTGAATAAAATTAATATCGCAATTTAGACGACTCATCCATCGTAATATATATATATATATATATATATATATATATATATATTTCACTTTTCTCATTGTTAATTTTTAAGCTGACGCCATTACAAAAAATGAAATTTATTTTAATAAAGTTAACATTCTTGATACAAAACGTGATTCATGTGTATGCTCGATTGCTTTTTCCTTAACCTGTGGACTATAAGAAATTTGATTATGACTTATTTCAACGCAGTTTTTCCTTTTATTTGTTTAATTCAATATGACATACGTAAACTTTAGCGCAAATGATTATATAAATAAATAAAATAAAAATCGAAACCAACTTGAAATTAGTTATAATCTAATTTTAGCTCATTTCTAATTTTTTCTGAAATTAAAAAACAAATATTTTATGCTTACGGAAACACACTTTGGTTTTATAATATACTTTTTGCTGAAATATATATATATATATATATATATATATATATATATACTGAAAAAACAACAAGAGAAAGTCAATGACGGACTTTATTAAGCCTGTTATTTAAAGTTCCGTTGACTTTTAATCAATATATTTCCTTTACAGAAACATTCTATCTAAAATTATCTATCTATCTATCTATCTATCTATCTATCTATCTATCTATATATATATATATATATATATATATATATATATATATGGGGGGGGGGTGTAAGTGAAATGGCAATTTGCTTTTTTTAATGCAAGAGCGAAGAAGCTGAGAAACCGGATGTTGTTCGCGAATTCACTATGAGTTATCTGCAGTGATTTAAGCATAGCATTTTAAAAGTTGTAGCTGACGGATAACAGGAAAATAATTGTAGGTGATGGATTTCATATTATTATCTACTAGGCGACAGTGGAGCGAGTGTATGACGTTGAAAGACACGTAACCCTTAATGATCTTCGCTTAAAACCGTCAGTCATGCTCTGTGCTAAAGCACGTATGATAAATATGTATTTCACCAACATATATATATATATATATAACATTATATGCATTATTGTGACGTCTGCAGTTTTTTCTAGGCTTTTGGTTTTTTTACGTATACGCACATATATTGAAGTAAGTTTCATTAAATAATAAAGATATATATATTAATTCCCTTCCACACGATTGCTTCCCCGACGGATACAATCTCCAGGAGTTTAAATGTAAGGTCAATCCTAACACGCTAACCTGCTCCCATTCCTCCTGACATTCCCTATGTCTAACATTCATTCCTCCTGACATTCCCTATATCTAGCCACTCCTTCTCTTTACCTTCCCCTATGTAGCCCCATGCGCAATAGTGGCAGTGGAATGCCTTGCTTGGGGTGAGATGATTAAAAAAAAATATTTATTTCTATAATGTGCGATGTGGCGCAGTGGATATTTGTTCGGCACGAAAAAAAGGGGAGCCGTATTCAAATGAAATTCACTTTCGCGCAAATATATCTGGGAAAAGTATTAATCCGTTTCGTCCTTCCAGTTATTTTTTAAATAACAGGACATATTGGGTTCTATAGCCTTCGCTAACAACCAGTGTTCCACGGAAAGTAATGGTGACCTACTGTGGGATACTCTTCTGCCCAGTCAGTTATGTTTCTTTTGAGACATGATCGTCCAAGCCTGTATCACGTATGGAACTTAACTGACTGATTTAAACGATAATCCCTTACTGATCTCTAATTATGTTCTTGAAAGTTTAAATTCATCAAAGCAGGCGCAGTATTTTTGTTAATCCAAGTATCTTAGTGATGAATTGCCAAGACAAACATTATTGTAGTCATTTTGATGGTGAGTTTTGCAAACACCCATGAAGGGGCCATGCTATAAGTATTTAAAAATTAACCGTTGTGGTGACGATAATTTGCAAGCAAACGTTCCCCAAGCAAACTTGATTGTTATTGACGGTAAATTTCAAAACGCTTTTATATTATTTTTAAACATTACTACTGTACTTGCAATAAATAAATTGATAGTTTCAATCTAACATAAATAAGATAATTAGACAACAAGAAATTATTGTTATGAAAATAAGGAGATATAATGTTTTATTTAATGAAACCTGCTTGAACACACACACACACACACACACACACACACACACACACACACACACACATATATATATATATATATATATATTAGTCATCCACATAACACCCTGTTTCACAGGGCATCCGTGCGGCGAGACATCCACAGGCTTCAAACTGTGATCGAAACTGTGACTACTCCGTACGATATCGGCGCATATCTGAGAGAGGAAAAAATTTTAGCTTGTTATATATATGCCGTGTATTACACACGGCATCCACCAGGAGGACTCAATACATTATATATATATATATATATATATATATATATATATATATATATATATATATATATATTTCTAATATGTTAATGCTGATATTTCGCGAAAAAAAAGAAAAACGAGATTTGATAAACCATTTCGGCATTTAATACTTCATCTGATCTAAGACGAAAGACAGAAAAGCATGTTTGTCGAAACTTATTATATTTACTTAAGCTGAATTTCTTTTGAAAACTTTAATCCGAAAAAACAACTGAGAAAATTTAAAAACTTATTGTTTAAACTAAATGTCACTCTTCTTCATTATGTTTTCAACTGACGAAATGCATTAACACATCTCTTATTTCGTTTCATGCAATATCTCCCTTATTAAATTTGAAATATCCAGATAAAGAGGATCCAGTGTTACGCATTTTCACGTTTACATGTAAATCATTTTCGCAACCAACATCCAACATCGCCTGATGACAAGATTCTATCTCGAGACATAGAAATGTCCGTGTCGCAATGTACTTTTAATTCATAATTACATATATATATATATATATATATATATGTATATATATATGTGTGTGTGTGTGTGTGTGTGTGTGTGTGCACTTAAAATAATTCACAACTTTATTTGTCTTTGCGATAGAAAAAATTTGTAAAAAGGATTAAAAAGAAATATATATATATATATATATATATATATATTGAGGTTTTATGGAATTTTTTTACGTTTCAAAATGTCCTCTATCATTAGCAATACAAAGGGTAATACAATTTTTTCAGTTCACAAAAAACATTTGAAAAGTGATTTACAGTAATGCCTGAAATCATATTAGTTATGTTAGCTTTCAAATCTTCTAATTAACTATGTTTGCTTGCAGACACGATTGTTTTCACTTGAAAAATCTAATAGCAAAAGTCTGGAGAACGTGGAGGTCAATAAAATGACCCACCGTTTCCGAACCATCTGTTAAGAAATTCCTGATTTAGAAACTGTCTAACACGCAGAGCAAAGTTACAAAAAGCGCTATCTTGTTGAAAAACTGTATTATCTTTCAAGTTCAATTGGTCAAGCTCATTTTTTACAGATTATTTCTAGCACAAATAAAATAAAGTTATTTTTTAAAGTGCACACAGATTTATGGACACCCTATATATATATATATATATATATATATATATATATATATACTGAAGAGTTATAGGTCAGATTTAAATTAAATTAAACCAGTAAACAGTCATATTGGAAAGTGCTCAATACATTTGTGAAGGAAGATGAAGATTCAACATCTTGGGTATTTAGATATTTAGGCAGGGGAGATGAGCCGGTTACGTTAACATGGTTTCGTTATTACGATTTCATCGCCTGATGAAAACGAAAACGTTTAAATCTTAGTAGCGTAACCGACTGGTCTTACCCCTTCACTTTCTCTCTCACACTCTTTCTCTCTCTCTCTCTCTCTCTCTCTCTATATATATATATATATATATATATATATATAGTCATCCGCAGACAGATCTGTTTTGCTGTATCACAAGTTCACCAGTACGGTTAGACCGCCAATTGCTTTTTACCAAGGATTAAAATCCGACCGAATTGGCGTCAGTCGGCTATTCTATCTCTGAGCTACGGGCGCTCGGTAGAAGGAGGCAGACATTTTAGCGTGTATATTATCATTATACACGCCCAATATATATATATATATATATATATATATATATATATATATATGTGTGTGTGTGTGTGTGTGTGTGTGTGTGTGTGTGCGTGTGTGTGTGTGTGTGCTTAACGATGTCGATGCAGCTTAATATTAATCCGCTCGGGACCGACAAATCGACAGACAATTTGTGTACCTATTATGTTACTGAGAAAATAAGCGATCCAAGTACGTATCTTCTATCCCATCTACAGATTATATATTTTTTTCAATGACCCACACCAGCATGTCTGCAATGAGTACTCACAATAATAACTATGAAAGTGTTACTTCATTCACTTACACAACCTAGGCAGATGCAATATTTATTTAAATATATTCTATTTAATAGGACTGACAGACATTACTGCTACGAAGTTTGGTAAATTTCTCCTGATGTGAAATAATTCCTTTAAATTCCGTTGCTTCCTTCTAACAAACCTTGGTTGATTTATCGATTATATTCCGACTAATTTCGTCTTTTGTTGGCTGTTTTTAAATAAAATATCAAGCGATAGACAGATTTGGCCTTTACAGCGTTAACGGACCATAATTTAAATGAATGTTTATTTACAAACTGTGACTCTATTTTAGCGTAATGTGGCTAAAATAACCATACAGCCCAAAGTCAATTTAACAAGATGCAAATCTAGATCGAAGAAACATTCCTATATAGCAGTTATGAATGCAAGAACCTCAATCGATTATTTTATTTTTTTGACACCTTTGTCAGAATTAGGTTTATTTGATATGAATAAAACCATATGCATTAAACTGACGCTTTCATTTTCCATATGTCTAGGGTATAGTTATGAAATATATATTGGAATGTGAACATTTCACATAAATCTGTAAGAAAATAGCCACCTTCTGATATATATATATATATATATATATATATATATATATATATATATATATATATAGGGTGCGGTTGACGGTTTACTCTTTTCCAATCTTCTCATTTTGTTTTTGTTTTTGTTTTTCAATTGGAGTAGATAGATCTATCTATCGCCCGGTTCACACTCCACCCACGTCTATTGAACAGGTTAAGAGTCTCATCCCTTGTTCCCTGTTTAGGATGTGGTTTCCGGCTTTCTCTTTTCCAATCTTTTCACTATTACGTAGGCCCCTGCACATCAGTGGCGTTACCGCCTTGCTTGGAGTGATACGATTAAAAATATATATATATATATATATATATATATATATATATATATAAACAAGTTCAAACATTAACACAAATGATGAGCAGATGTTGAGGAAAATGTATGTTTTAAGCCGATGTCAGGAGAATGGGTTAATGTAGTGATCTGCGGGACTTGTAAATTTGAAAATGTCTATGTTCGTTTAATAGAGCAATGTAACTGAAAATCTAACGAAAATATCGATGTATTTTTTATATCCATTCTTGTGTATTACATGCAAGTAATATGTGGTTATTTTGTGTATTAAATCCCATGTTAATGGCTAATGATAATAGTCTGTTAGTAATGTGTAGTCATTTTTGTTTGGATATCTATCTATGTCTCTGCCTCTCTCATTCTGCCTGTCTCTCTATATATATAGAGAGAGAAATATGTCTGTCTGTTTGTATGTCATTCTCCAGCTCATTTTCTCTCTCTCTCTCTCTCTCTCTCTCTATATATATATATATATATATATATATATATATATATATAGCCATAGAGACAGATCTGTTTCGTAGATCTGTTTCGCTGTATCACAGCTCATCAGTATGGTTCGATTGCTTTTTCCCAGGATTGAAACCCGACCGAATTGGCGTCAGTCGGCGATTCTACCTCTGAGCTATGGGAAGAAGGAAGCAGACTTTTGGCGTGTGATATACCATGTAAACATACATCAGTATTTATAGTGTTCTAATTTATTACTGAATGAACGATGCGTATATATATATATTTTTTTCTACATTTCTATCTAGCTGTTCTCCATGTGCGTTGTGGTGTCAGGTATAAGCACTTCGAACGAGAAATCGGAGAGAAACTCACTGACACACAAATACCCTTGGGAAAGGTATTAGTCCATCACTTCTCCTTTCACATATGGGTGGAATATCAGGACAGATTAAGTTGTAAAGCATTGGTTGACAAACAATTCACCGCTGAATGTAATGGCAACTGCGGGAGAATCTTCTATATAGTCAGTCATGTCTCTGTCGAGACATGATCGCCCCAGCGTGTAATACGTACGGCAATTAACTGACTGTTTCTATTACAATGTCTGTCTGTCTTTCTGTCTCACACATACACACACAAACATATATTGCTCGGTTGACTTCTTTGTTATGGTACATAGATTATTTGAATGCACTACTAGATTAGAAAAACGAGTGAATTCGATTAAAAGAAAAACCCTGGGTATCTTCGTTGCAATCGGTTATCTTAGTAATTTCCTATGTACGCTCTGCATTGCTTGTGTTTGTTTTCATAGCGGCTATTATCCTTGTGCTATAAACATATATATATATATATATATATATATAATTAAATTTATATGTACATATACACGCAAGTAAACGCACATATAGAATAATTTTAGCTGTTTGGCTAAAACAGTGCTCGGTGTAATATGACTGAGGTATGAAATACGCATTAATAAATATACATATTATTATACGTCTATAGCAAGACTTAGATGTTCATGCACTCTTCAGTAATATAACGGAGCTATAGGCCATAAAGCACTGAGATGAGATGTAGACGTAGGATAATACGCATATTTACTAAAATATATATATATATATATATATATATATATATATATATCAAAAACAAGATTATATATATATATATATATATATATAATCTTGTTTTTGATACAGCAAAGAAAAACGCAATGCCTGCAAATTTCAGAGAAGAAAAGTTCTCAACAAAGATATTTTCGAGAGAGACTTGTCTCATGGTTATGCTATCACTATCTATCTATCTATCTATCTATATATATATATATATATATATATATATATATATATATATATCCAATAGTATATTTATGACTATCACTGTCTGTTAGCATATGTCTATCTATCTATCTATTTAAGTATGAATATATTTTTTAGCGGGTCTTATGGAAGAATTGAACGTAAGTCTGTATTATATTTCGTTTGGGTTTTATTCAGCTAAAGAGAAAAATGGTTTTGTCCACTTTATTTCATTAAACACGAGTTTCAGGAATATACTTATCATAAGCCTATATATATATATATATATATATATATATATATATATATATATGGGGTCTATGCATGGATCGTGGCAATCGTAAAACTTATTGTTACTTTTCTTTGATCGGATGAGCCTGGATGGTTTTATTATAGTTAAAACATTGTTTTCATTTGCTTTCTCATTTAAGTTTTCTATGGGAACAATGTTTGTTATTGTATGTTTCTGTTTTTACAGTCATCTAATTTGATTTTACTTGTGGTTCATCCTAATGCACATTCCGTACTGATTGTGTCGCTATTTCTATGTATCTATCTATAATATATATATATATATATATATATATATATATATATATATATGTGTGTGTGTGTGTGTGTGTGTGTGTGTGTGTGTGTGTCTGTGTGTGAGTGTGTGTGTGTGTGTCAGTCATCCACATACAAGCCTGTTTCACTGTATAACAGCTCATCAGTGTGGCTAGACACATCCAATTGCTTCTGGCTGAAACTCGACCGATTTGGTGTCAGTCGGAGACGCTTTCCACTAAGCCATAGGCACATGGAATCAGAAAACGGACATTTTAACGTGTTGTCTATAAGCAGTGCACTCAATTCATTTCTGAAAAGTCACGCATATATCGAAAAAATGGAAACTTTTTAAAAAATATTCTTCTCTCAATCGTAATGACAGTATAATATTTTAGTCATCCGCATACTAGCCTGTTACGCGGTATCACAGCTCATCAGTGTGGATATACACATCGACTTATATATATATAATAAGTATGCATTTATTCATGTGTGCGTGAGCGTGTGTTATATGTGATATATTTATGAAAATTTATCAGATGTAGAACGTTTTAGAGAGAGATTGATTTTATTACGATGCCAAATCTATCTATCTATCTATCTATCTATCTATCTATCTATCTATCTATCTATCTATCTATCTCAGACCTTTATTATCTATCTATCTATCTATCTATCTATCTATCTATCTATCATCTATCTATCTATTTATTATCTATCTATCTATCTATCTATCTATCTATCTATCTATCTATCTATCTCAGACCTTTATTATCTATCTATCTATCTATCTATCTATCTATTAAATTTTCCACTTCTTCTATCTCGGTCTCTGTATCTGATAATAGCTGCAAAATAGACAAATTAATAATATACCTACAAAAGTAACAAATACATAACATACCTACAATTATAACAATGGTAGACAATATAGTAACCATGATTTGTGGTTAAAGCAGATGTTTAAATATGGTAGCTCGTTTGCTTATGTACTACTTACTAAAACCGACATATTGTGCATTTGTTTCGTTTGCAGGTGCTTTGGAATAGAAATTGGTCTAATTTAACTTTTGACGTTGGGTTGGGTGAAAATATTGAAGTATTGAAAAAGCTAGGAAAATCAGAGAGACGGAAGAGCAGTAAATGCTAAAAATGAAAAAAGAAAATGGAAAAGTCGTGGGAAGCGAGTTAGATACGCGGCTGATAAATCAATGAAGTAAGAGAAATGAATGTAATTATGAAAGAGGATGTGGAACAAAATGGAGATGACGTATGTTGTTCACAAATGAAGATGAATAAAAAAGGTCCTTTAACAACATACGCTTGCACTACTTATATTATTCTGCTAGAGATAGATTGAGATTATATATATATATAAACGCACAGATAAATATATATACATTAGACCTGGTATTGGGTGAAAATTATATATATATATATATATATATATATATATATATATATTGGGCTTAGTTTTACGTGAACATTATTTAAATTCACTATATATATATCCGCAGACAGCCGTTAATTCGATGTATTACAACTCATAATTTCGGTACGACATCCGATTGTTTCCATCCAGATTGAAACCCGACCGATATGAGAACCGACTGAGAATCTACTACTAATCTATCGGCGCAAATGTTTTACCCGAAATTAGGTCATATATTTATTTTTTCTAGAAGTGCTGCACATCTAACGTAAGCCTAGAAAATCACCTTTCAAAATGAAAATAACGAACGAGTTGGAGAGACAATAAGGAACAGCCCCACGACGTGTTGCATAAAGAATGAACCTTTTGAAGTTTGGGCATATGACTACACAGCAGCCACATTTCCTCTACCTACTAACAAAACGACTGCTACAAACAAGAAAAATAAATTAAAGAAAAAGAGGGAGATTGAGTTTTCATTCATGCAAGCTTATCCTCCAGGACCAAAGAAAACATTTTCTTGCTATTCCTTAGTTTATTTGGATGAATTTTCAAAACAACACTTTTGCGGGAATTATTTAAATAAATCAAATCATTGCACTGGGATAATCCCACTAGCTCGGATTAGCGAGTTATTATTCGGTGGCAGAAGAAATCTTTACATCCGGAGACTTTATGTTGCAGTATATCAACTATATCAACATGACTTTCACGTTTCACGCCCATGCTCTGATACACTCCATGTAACTTGCTGACAGCACCTTCATTTTGCAGATCTCATACGCCCACTGGGCCAGCAATCATTTTTCAAATCAATTGGGCTGACAGACCTGGAATAACCTAGTATTCAATCACTTTCACTACCCTCACTTTGCTTACCATTCGAAGTGGATTATCGGTGTGTGAGCGGTGTAAAGGTAAATAGCTTTTAGGATCTACAGGTGAGATATGTGCACTGAGTGGGAACTAACTCAGACAAACTGCTCTTAAACATATAGGATTGTTCTTCCGTTGAAGGTGAAAATGTATTTAGAATTGAGAAATAAATATAAACTGATTTAAAAAACCGGACAAAGATAGAGAAATTATAGAAATATGCTACTCTCGGTTTTTTTTTTTTTTGTTAATCATAAGTACGATCAACATTAATTGTACAGAGAACAAGACATAAACTCTAGGACGATTATGTACAAGTTTATCGACATATCCATAATGCATAATAAATTGCCTACAGAATCCACCTATTTTTATACTGCAACTATGCTGACCGGACATTAGTTACAATTTCCGGGCGAGAGCACGTTATCCGCTTTGAATAAGGCCAGGACGCTGAAAACCTCGGTCATTGTGACTTCGAGCTAGCAAAATCATCGCCGGCTATGTGCGCAATTTCACTCACAATGATTAGGTCAAAGGATAGTATGGTTTTATGGCACTTTCAAGGGTGCTGCACGCCGAGATCGTTTCTTCCAGTCCGATAACTTCAAGAAATAACCGTCTTGACAAATCGACTATTGTGAAATTGGAATCCGGGCCTTTGAACTATGATTAGAACGAGAATATTCTAACCACACAACCACGCGCATATATATATATATATATATATATATATATATATATATATATATATATATATACTTGCAGTATAGCCAGGCGTTGCTCAGGTGTAATGAAAGCTTTAAAACTAATCCATGGTCCTGGAGCTCAGACTCTTTGGACTATTTGCACGAAAGACTAAAAAGCAATAGTTGTTTCCAGTTAAAGTGAAACCGTAGACAGAAAAAAATGAATGGATGTAAATCAAATTTTGTTTTCCGGGTATCGATATCAAATTCTCTGCACTATTGTTAGAACTGCAACCTTGAAACTTCTGAATATCGTTTCTTATGTCTTTGTCTATGAGCGTATCAAATTTTATTAAAATTGGACGACTCCTTCTATAACCCGATTTTTTCGATTATCGATTTTCGACATTTATCGAGATTACCTCGACACACAACCTAAATAAGAATACTCGCAAACGCTTATAGTACAACTGTGTAAATTTTCAAGAAAATTGGTTCAGCCGTTTGGGAGTCTATAGGTAACGGATACACACACACAGACAAAGTTCCATTTTTAAATAAGTTTATATATATATATATATATATATATATATATATATATATATATATACTGTTGAATACAATATAGCTATATCATGTTTATGAAGATTGATAAAGTGAACGAAAGCGCTTGGAATAGCGGACGATACGGACAATTTTTGCATTCCTTCACTCCCAGCAAACGGAAAATAATCGTAAGAACGCTGAAAAAAAAAAATTAATTAAATTTTCCTTGTCTATCATATTCAAAGAAATTTGTTAAAAAGTGTTGCTTTCCAAACATGCCTTAATATATATTTTTCTCGCGGTCTATGAAGAAGCTCATAATAAAGTTTCATCAGATAATCAGATATAAAAAAAACTGATATATTCATTTCTGCGTTGTTTAATTTTTATTGGTTAAGCATATTTCTCGTCCATTTGACTAGCTTTTGTGTGGATAATTTTAGCGTATAATTTATGTCTCTCATAATTCTAGTTTGTACTGCGAGATTTGAATTATATGGATATATGTAGTTTGTAAACATTACTTATATTTTGAGATTGTTCGCATGTTGATTCAGTGAAAGTTTTACGTTCACACGTTCTGGTACTTAAATATCTTATTTTATTTACACTATTTACACTGTTCAGACTGTTGTTTTCATTTTTGTTGCTATATTCACGACGTTTCATTCAACACTCCGGCATTCTCCAGGTGAGTGGAATTTTAGGTGTTATAATTATTGAATACATAGACAATATTTATTGTATATATGGACAACACTCCCGACAATGTAAATGAGAGCAACACACAGAACTATGTAAATACTGTAAAAACTTCAATACCTCATCTAAGAAATATTATCAAATAAAAGCCATATTTTTCTAGTATAGAAATAATAAAGGTTGATGATGCAATATAATGTTTGAATGTGTGTTTATAGCTAGCAATATTGTTAGTAGGAAGCCGTTGAAGAACATTCTACTTAAAAAGTTAAGAATTATTTTCTTTTTTTAATTAGTGAGTCATTTTTTAAAAAAAACACATATATGTATATGTTGGGGGCTCGGTGATGCTTATCAAATTGGCCTTGTACCAAACACAAGCGAAATCCCCACAATTAAAAATATCAGAATGTTGAATGTTAGATGTTGGAAAGTGAAAGAATATAATATTTTGTTTTCTATGTCAAAGTAAAATTTTATTAACTAAATAGAATAACAAATTTGTACGAAGTAAAATTCTCAAGTAAAAAATGTATGCACGTAATTGATTTGTAAGAGTTAAATATTCAAAGAGAAATGTACGCACTTAAATATTCCGTAGAAATAGATGTAAGGATTTAAAGGAGTCCAGATCTTATACCTGATAGTAGCAGAATGTGTGTATATTGAAAAGTTAATTTAGTAATAAAGTCTGATGTGCGTTGAGTTGCAGCGGATATCGGCTCGGAACGAGAAATCAGCGAGCCGAGTTCGAATTCCAGTTAAATTCGTTGCATTCACTTACACGCAAATACTCTTGGGAAAGGTATTAATACGTCTCTTCCCTCTAGTTATTGGTTACATAGCAGGACAGATTGGGTTCTGTAGCAGAATATAATATAACGCAGAATATAATAGGTAGATAATCTTCTACCCATTCAGTCATGTCTTTCTCGAGACATGATCACTCAAGCATGTATCACTTATAACACTTAACTGACTGACTGAAAATAGTCTGTGTTTCTTTCCCATTTTTATGGCCAGCGAAATAGTGTAAAGCAACGTGAAGCAATAAATGAAATTGTACTTTCCGTGTTTAGTTTTAGGAGTCAGTTGGAGTATCTTGTTGTTTTGTCATTGTCGTCATTGTTGACCGCGAGAATCGTGAGGATGGAGAAGAAATGTAAAGGAAACTGACACGAGTGAAGAAAATATGTACGGGGCATGCTTGAACTTTCTTTTGTTACATTTTAGTGCATCCTCTCTGAGCTCACATCGGACTAACTTATTTCAATTTCATTCCCTTTACACCGATTCACTTTTTTTTTACACTGTATTGTTCACTTTTCTCTCTCTTTTTCAAATCGCTTCCTTTCATTGGTTAGAAAATAGATTTAACATCGGATCGCAATATGTGGCTTCGTCATTTTCTTTTAGTATGGGGTCAATCCATTTTTTTTTGTCAAAATTATATTTCACACTTAATTAAGTATTTATTCATTGGTCTGAATTTTTTTTTCAAAAATATTTTCAGTGATTCTCATCCATTTTTGCGGATGTTCAATTTTATTTTTGAATTTCAGTTAATTGTTACATGATTTGTATTCTATATATATATATATATATATATATATATATATATATATATACAAAAGATATAAACGTATGCTCACGACAAAGAATTAGACGGATTTCAGTTTATAATAAAAATGTGTTATCTTCTTTGATATTTTGGTCAAAGCTACGTCGTAAGTACTGCTTAAAATAATGTTTCATGAATGTTGTGCATGATATTTCTTTTCCTTTTTATTATTATTCATCACACAAAATAGTCCAATGGAGATTGAAGTGCTGATGAAAAACGATCAATATCTGTTCGGACAATTTTATTGTATCACTTAGAGTGCTTATTGCGATGAACTCTCTGCTGTGTCAATTTATTCGTCTTCGGATACTGGACAAAATCATTTCGAGTAGTTAGGATACGTATTTTTCTGAATCAATATTCTGAGTGACCACTAGATTATTTTTTCCCAGCAAATAGTAAAAAACCAGAACAAAGTCCCAAACCCCCAATACGGATCGTATAACGGATGAAGTTGAAAAATATTAAGCTATGCTATATGAATATTTCTATGCATTTATTCCTCATTGCTTAGTCAGTAGAGCATCAGACTTATATGGATTTCTTCTTTATATGCTGTGTCACTTCGGGACGTAGACAATCATGAACCTCCACATTTTCTCGACCCTTCTAGCTCTTAAACGTTTTGTTTTTATTTTCCCAAACCTTGCTGTGTCATCAACTTTCTCAAGTCAATCAATTTTATCAAGCGCGGCTTTCCCCTTACCCGTTTTCCCTCTGTATGCCGCCCTGTGAGTATCACATTCTCCAACCCCTTCTTCCTCATTACGTTTCCAATATATTTCAACACTTCCTGATTAATGTAATAAATTTATGTGGTTCAAGTTAACATGCGATTTATAAACATTTTAACGCTCCACGCAACGCATACTTTAGTAAGATGCAAACACCTCTCCAGGAGCTAAATTCCACGTCCAGTTGACCTGTGAAACAATCTCACCAGAGGTACAAAAAATTCTCATCTATCTAAACTTATTTATAAATGGAACTTTGTCTGTGTGTGTATGTGTGTGTGTGTCTGTGTGTGTGTCCGTTATCTATAGGCTCCGAAACGGTTGAACCGATTTTCTTTAAAATTTACACTGTTGTACTATAAGCGTCTGCGAGTGTTCTTATTTAGGTTTTGTGTCGAAGTAACCCCGAAAAATATCGAAAATCGGTAATCGAAAAAATCGGGTTATAGAAGGAGTGGTCCGATTTTAATCAAATTTGATACACTCATAGACAAAGACATAAGAAACGATATTCAGAAGTTTCAAGGTTGCAGTTCTTAAAATGGTGCAGAAAAATCGATAATATATATATATAAAATCAAGATGTTTGTGGGTATGTCTGTTTATCTGCCTGTATGTCTGTATTTTTTTCAGCCCTTTTATTTTAGTTTTTGCTTCGGGTTTGGCTCTAAATAGGTATAAATGTAGTTCTTAGTCTCAGCCATGATACCATTTACTCAGAGGACATTTTTAGTCTTCAAAATTCAGTTTACGACGAAAAGAAGTTTTCAAAACTTGACTTACATTAATTCATTTTTTTTTTCAGTCTACGGTTTCGCTTTAACTGGAAACAACTATTGCTTTTTAGTCTTTAGTGCCAACTTCCAAAGAGTCTGAGCTCCAGGACCATGGATTAGTTTTAAAACTTTCATTAAACCCGAGCAACGCCGGACTATACTGCTAGTAACAGATAAATAGAAGTCCGGAGTCAGCAGAATTTTGTTGCTACAGAACGGAGTATGTAAGTAACGCCAATCTTACGAAAAATGGAAACAAAAAGAATATCTATACTCGAATACAGAAAATTTTCAACATAATTTTTTTAAAGAAATCATGTGGAAGGAGGGCTAAGAGAATTTGTCACGCACAAGACATTTCGAAATGACAGGGGATTTTCATTGCTGGCCTGATGGCGCAACGAGATGTGACAGTTATATCAATAAAACAAAAGTTAGTAAAAACTACCAAAGATATCGGAAGAAATGAAGAGCGATGATCAACAACGTTTATAAGGTACACGGCTAATTCTTCTAAGATCAGACAGGTAACAAGTAATATGTGTAAATATCATAGCAGATAGAGAATAATATTAATGAATAACAATTAACTAACTTAATATTGTTATTGATTTGTGTTATTTGCGGTGCATAATACTAGTATAATACATATTATGTAATATCTAGATATTAGCCATATAATGTTTTGTTCATGTTACTCATCCATACAATATATATATATATATATATATATATATATATTTTAAAAATGTACAAACTGCAAAAAGGGTACTACAAAATTGTACATCTTGTTTTGACATTGAAAGAACAATGTTTCATCAGGAAGTTAATAATGATGGTAACTACCTTATAAGGTATAGTTCTTTCAATGTCGAATCAAAACGTATAATTTTTATAATAAATTGTAGGTTGTATATGTTGTTCTATATTTATACTGAGCACTGTTTTAAATTAATGAATTGAACGCTGCAAATATTTTGTTCGTTCCTTATATATATATATATATATATATATATATATATATATATATATATATATATATATATAAGGAACGAACAAAAAAAAATATATATATATATTAGGTTCTCACAACATGATTGAGCACTCTAAAAGAATGGCAGACTTTGAAAAACAGTAGCTACTCTGGCATCTACGCATCGTTCATTCAGTAATGAATTAGAACACTCTCAGCTATTGGGCCTGCCTAATGATAATATACACGCTAAATGTCGTGTTCCTTTTACCGAGCGCCCGTAGCTCAGAAGTAGAATCGCCAACTGACGCCAATTCGGTCGCTTTTCGATCCTCGATAAAAGGCAATTGGCTGTCTAACCGTACTGATGGGCTGTGATATAGCGAAACATTTTTGTCTGCGGATTAGCATATATATATATATATATATATATATATATATATATATATATATATATATAACTAGTTCCTCTCGTTTCTTCTCTAAGACTGGCTGCCACCATTGGCTATAGGACCAAACTCTCTACTACAATTTTCTTCATAGATATGGGAAAAACAATATTTATTTTATACATCATCATCCCTCTTTCATTTAGTTATGGAGCGGATATATCAAAGACATTTTTTACTTACAACGCTCCCACATACCTAAGTATTAATTCTTTTTTCAGCATTTTATTGCCATGAACATTTTAACGTCCGTTAAAGGATTACTTTAATTGTAAAAACTTTAATTGATATGTGTATATTTAAAATGTTATTTCTCAACTCAATTTGCTTTTCTTGACTTATAATCTTTTTATGACATATAGTGGGCTATCTACAACGAGGCCAAATTCCGTTAATCTGCAACAATATACAACAACTCTCCTAAAGAACGCCTATCCACTATAGATTAACATAATTTCTAATCACTTTTCTCAAATTATGTGTCCTGGAAGCCTCAACTACATTTTCTTTCATGCGGATGATCATAGAAGCCTACGTCCTGAAGGGATACGTCACATAAAAAAGGTAGATTTATGACATTAAAATTTTCGATTTTAAACAAAGAAACGAATGTTGGTTTAATATCTCATCTATCTTCTTGAAAGGCATTGAATGCTGTTCTATATCCATGCAAATATAGAAGAGAGTAGAAGCGACGAGATTTGGCTCTGTGCATAGATGTCATACTGGCAAAATGTTTCGGGCTGCCATGCATTTTCTTAAAAAATCACTTTAACCTAATTTTTTTTAAAGTGAAAAATAAAATTTCAGTGATTTGCATTTATTTTGCCAAAAAATAAATAAATAAATAAAATCATTTATCAATATAGAATATAGAAAAACATATTTTTCGTCATTAAAACAATCTCCTGCCTCCTTTAATATTTTTGCATATTTTTTAAATTCTTTCCAGGAGTTTTTTGAATAAACTATCTGTTAGACATTTCTAAGTATTTTCAAAACATGAAAAAGCTCTCTCATTCTTTGTTTATTCTCTTTGAACTATCTTAACCAATTTATTTTATAGTAGTTTAATGGAGGTCAGGAGATTTATCTGTAAATTCAAATGATTTTTTTCTTTTTTCATAGTTGTTTGACCTGTATCAAATAAACAGCTCTTTTGGGAATCATAGAAAATTATACTGAAAACAAAATATAATGTTTCATTATTTAGCAAAATCCACAACGGACAGAAGAATTTGAACGTTTTTGACAGTAAGATGAGCAAAGGAATCTTCGGATATTGATTTTTGTTTTTCTACCGAAAATACAAATCCAATTACTATTTCAGTTTATTTATTTCTTTTCAATGGTCTACTGTATTTTCATTATTGTTGTGGCATAACCTTAATTTCTTTATGCAATGAAGAAATAGAGTCTGTATACTTTAAAAAAAAACGTAACGTTTCTTTTGAATATTAATTACAATTCCAATCTTGCTACGTTACAAACTGGCAGATACATATGTTCATCAGACACAGCTCACTTCTTAATTAAATGTTCTCAGCAGAACTGTAATCAGAAGATAACAATTTAAAAGAAATACAGTAATGCATTTCCTGAATTAAGTAACAGGTTTTACTTAAAAATATTTAAACGAGCGTTTTTATTTAGCAGAAAAAATATATAACATTGAAGCTACAATCCGTTACACTCTGTCACCGACGTTGAAACACCTTCATTCTTTCCGTTTGCCAGCTGCAGGCTTTTTCTCATGAGCCTTTACATTGATAAAGAAACCCCGATATGTGCGCTTCCCTGAACACTATACACTGCAAGTCATGCGCCAACTGTTATTTTTTATCATATACTCATAATATATACTTCATAGTAATAGTCATATAACACACACCATTGAGTAACCCTATATATTGACGAGCTCTTGAGCCTTGTATTTCGTGAACATGATTTAAAAATGTACTGCTCTTTCGGTAACTGCATCAAGGTTGATGAATACGAAAACTTAAAAAAATAATTGAATAAAAAATGTACGTTATGTACATCTACAACAACACTTCTTATATATATATATATATATATATATATATATATATATATATAATCTAAATGAAAATCTAAAATTATCAGCAGAATCTTACTTAGAAAAACAGGAATTGTGAAAATCATACGCACATGAATTATACACCCGAACGCTCTTTGACAAGATAAATGCATGTGAAGTCGGCTTAACTAATAAATATGGAACAACACAAAAATAAACAAACCAGAGAGTATTTTCCATATCTCATTCTCAGATGAAGGTTTAATAAATATGAGATATGTTAGATTTATAAACCTCTATTTATGTTCTTTATTCAATGATATATATATATATATATATATATATATATATATATATGTACATGTGTATATATACATGTGTATATATACATGTGTATATATATATATATATATATATAAATTCAACCTATATATATACATATTTAGAAAAGATATATATATATATATATATATATATATGTGTGTGTGTGTGTGTGTGTGTGTGTGTGTGTGTGTGTGTGTGTGTGTGTTAGTCCTTTACTCGTCAAAGCATTATCGTTTCTTAGATTAACCACATATTATTCTGTGTACCGTTATACGTGTTCGGATTTCACAGGAGTAATATTTCTTTGCACGCACAAATATACTGAAGGGATTCGATCACATCTCACATTTTTCATTATTATCTATGACGGGAAATAAACGTATTTTCTGATGTTTTCGGATTTTGATGTTTTCGTTCAGTTGTTTTCCCTATGTAGTTGGTAGGCGACAACGGTAGCAGGGAGAACTACGTAACGCCTGGACATTAAAAAAAGTTCCCCTAAGATCAGGAATCACACCTTGCCTTTGAAAGGGGTCGTCCAAAATACTTACGGTTCTGCCATAAGTGAGCGCCTATTATATAACAGAAAATGGGCTGCCAGTTTTAGTGTTAACTGGTTAATTGTTGTGTCCTAATCGCATTCTGTATTTCATCTCAAAGCTCTTTATAGCGGGTCTCGCAAACCTTCCCTGTGTAAACAGCGTGAATGTTTGTTGGGGCTCGTATTATTTTTCTCTTTGTTCATATTTCTTCTTTCATTCCATTTTTTCTTCTTCTTCACTGCACAATCCTTTGTTATTTTAATCTAAGTTTGAATCTCCCGTAGAGGCCTGAAGAGTGGAAGCGAAATCGTTTGCTTTGCTTTTTAAAATGTCGCGTAATATTAAAGTACACACATTTATTTCATTAATTGGATTATATATATATATATATATATATTTTGTTTTTCTTTAATCCGAAGTGGAAAAGTAGGAAGGTAAATTCCAAGAACCTGATCCTAATCAATATTAAAACATTTTTAACATTAAGGCAGAGAGCTCTATGTATTAAGAATACAGAGCCAATATAAATTATAGAAAATTTTCAAAATTCAAAGGTGACTGATATATATATATATATTGGCTTGTATATTTCTGAGAATTTTTTTTAATAAAATGTGGGTCATTCGACAGGATTTGAATTTATCGATGTTGTTGCGAGGTGGAATATTTTAAAGTAATAGAAGAATTGTTAATGTAAAAAGTAAAAATCTAACGCTTAATAATATCAACAATGGGCTTACAGTATTTGATATATAAAATATTCCTATGACTCTATATTCATACACAAACACCTGTAATATTCAGTCAAATGTAAAATAAAAGTCATCATGGATAATGTCTAAAAGTGTAGACTTAGATAAATAAAAAATTCAGATATATTTTATATAATTTATCTAGTGAAAAAAACACTTATATGATTACATGAAAAACCACAGTAACTTTCCTGGCATTTTTAACGAAATGTGTATAAAAGAGAGAATATTGTATAAATAATTTTTAAATATCTATCTATCTATCTATCTATCTATCTATCTATCTATCTATCTCTCCACCCTTGATAACGTATACGTCGCCTCTTGTTCTTTTTGTTTTTTTTTCTCGCGACCGCATTTAGCTTTACGCTTGGGACTGGTGGATTCAGTTTGTTTCTTCACCCTGATTACATAAGTGACAGTTGAAAGGCTGACACCAACAATATTTGCGGTCGTTCTGTAAGTCTTGCCAGTGAGTTCGAGCGGTGTTACAAATTTTCTGCGCTTTTTTTTTGGAGTAACGTCCATCGCAGACAATATCCGTAGGTCAACGAATCGACAGGTAAAACAGTTTTAGTGTCTAGGCGTGATAAAAATCTGATGCATTGACGGCTAACGTATATATTTCGAAGCCAATCAAATTGCATCATAAACCTAGAAAATAGATTCATATTGTTGCATACCAATGCAAATGACCTAATCTGAGCTACAAAATAGAAATCGATTACACCCCGAATCTCAAGTGGGTCTAAAAGAGACCGTATAGGAAATTATACTAGTTGCTTCAATTAATTTGCACAAGAGGTTATATATATATATATATTAATGCAGGTTTCATTGAATAATATAGACAAGTTTTGTCTATTAATTTTGTGTAGGATCCGTTCATACCGTCTGATATACTTGATGGTGATGTCGTTGAAAGACAACAAAAAATCACAGTATTTGTTGAATTTTTTATCGGGTTTAAGCTTTCGGCTCACATAAGCCATTATCAAAGAGTAAATATTAACACACAGTAAACATAGAACATTTAAGTTATTAACAATAAAGAGAATTGAAAATTTAAGTCCATCCCTACCGTGACGGATGGCGGAAGACAGTGACAAAATAATGGTGTTGTTGTCCCTGGTCTGATTACAGACATTTGAGTACGTTATTGGAAATATCGAAATTGATTGTATTCAAACCAGGTTTAAATTATTTAATGTAGTGTACTTCGAGGATTTTTAGTTTCTGTTTGTTATTTTCTTGTTTAAGTATGTACGTGTTATCAACAAGCGTTTTTCTCAGAAGTGTGCGTTGATAACCGTGTGGTTATATATATATAGTCATCCGCAGACAGATCTGTTCCGCTGTATAAAAGGTCATCAGTACGGTTAGACTCCGATTGCTTTCATCCCAGGATGGAAAACCGACCGAATTGGCGTCAGTCGGCGATTCTACCTCTGGGCTATGGGCGTTCGGTAGAAGAAGGTAGACTTCTTAACGTGTATATTATTATACACGCCCAATAGCCAGAGTGATCCTATTGAATGAGCGATGCGTATATATATAGTCTCTTGTCATAGGATTCGTTAGACACGAAAAAATAACAAAAAAACAAAAACACAGATGTCTTTGTATATTTCTCAATTTGTTACTTGTTTACGCTGATTATTTATTATGATATTTATTCATTTTTTTTTCGGAGTTTGGTTCCCATATTTGATTAGTTTAAAATATTGACTTTGTCTGAAATAACCACATTATCTGTGGTTTGTAGTGGTTGTAATACATATGCCTGCATGAGACAGTCAGTTACCCTGAATGTTCACTCTTATATTTATACACACACTATTTCTAACATAGACCACATTTACCCATAAGAATATATTTTTATGATACACCTCTCTCTTTCTTTCTTTCTTTCTCTCTCTCTCTCTCTGTATATATGCAAATATTGGAACTATATATATATGCTGCTCCTCTATTCATCTCGAGGTTCTTGACAAAATCCAAAGAAGGATCTGCAATGTAGTCGGTTCTAACTTGACATCACAAATTTTGTTACTTTCTCACTGACGTAACATAGTTTCCCTTCGTCTTTTCTATAAATATTTTCATGTTAACTGTTCTGAGTAACTTTTTCCTGGTTCCATGACCACATGTATTTAAACGTGCTACTAGATTGGCATATGGGTCCCACCTTTTTACCATTTGAATCGTTAAATATAACTGCCGCTTCTACTTCAACGATTTCTTGTCTCGCACTTCTTACCCGGAGAGCTATCTTCCGTTTACATGCTTTCCTGATAGCTACGACGATTGGGCTCTTCTATATTCGTGAATCCCGTTCGTATTTTATCTTTTACTCAATACCAATTGTATCCAGTCATTATTCTCACTGTAACCCTATGCTACTTTATATCTATTGGAATCTAACGGAATGATAAGATAAGAACAAAAGGAAAAAACTAATCAATTTTGCTTAAAATGCTTCATCAGTGAATGAAATAAGGAGGAAGAAAATCTTTATTTTAGTTTTAAGTTGTTTATTCTTTTAGTAAGTTGAACGGAAGTGTCTTGTCAATCCACATTCGTATATATGAGTATATTAATCACAATATTTATATTCGGACTATTATTCTCATCCATCCAAATCTTTACTGATGTAGATAATCTACACGGAACTCGGAACTGAAACCTTTATCTAATATAAAGATGAAAATTATTCCGGTTACACTCTCAACGAAAGGGATATCATCTAGGTCTACACTTATCGGTATATATCTGACGAACGCCAGAGAGCACACCGAAATAAACGTTGTGATAACAACAAAGACAAAAGCCCGAATATAAACTGTGTGAACAATATTAAATCATTATCCCAGAAATTAAGAGAAAATTAGTGTGCTTATCATAATTCTTGATTGTGGCGGATCTTTTTACTACTCAATATTTCATTCACTGGTGAAGCTTTAGTAAAAGCGAAGCATATTGGATACATAAACCTTAGACATTTGTTCCTTAAGCTATTCGCAAATAGCCAAAAGTTTGCACTGGCTTTTATTTTGGTGCTGATTACCGGTTTGTTCTAAATCTAGGCATAATTTGTTGAATGTGGACGCTTTACTCAAAAATTAATGCCTTAAAGATAGAATATGAAACGTTTAATTGCTGCCAATTTTGTGCTATTCTTCGGTTTCACTTACTCGGAAATACGCTTGGTAAAGGTATTCATCCGACTCTCCCCTAAGTTATGGGTTAAATATTTGTATAGAATTCGTTCTATACCGTTTGCTAGCAACCAGTCTACTGCAGAAAGCAATTTCAACTTACGGCGGGATAATCTTATACCCAGTCAGTCATAACTATTTCGAGACATGATCGCACAAATCTTGTATCACATATGCCAATTAACTGACTGACTATGTGCTATGAAGTTCGGAAAAGAATAAACGACTGAAATGGAACAAAATTCAGGTTGTTGTTTATGCGATCTTCTTTAGCTCCTCCATAGTTTATTCTCTCATGCATCTTTATTAAAAGCATAACATGTCAGATTAATAGACATTTCATGCTTAAATATATATATATATATATATATATATTATCCTTTCTCGTAAAGTTTCAGTTAGGAAAAGCACAGTTCTTTCTAACATACTTATTTAATGCAAAGAACCTATATTTTTTTATCAAGTAAATTTTAAGACAAAACGGTTAGAAGATTTACAAAGAGAAAATGGAAACCAAAATATGATTTCTTTTAATACATAGATTTTTGCCTTTGATGTATTACTTTTATCTCTCTTCTTTTCAAGTTCTTTGAGGAATATATACATGAAAAAATTCGACGCCTTACTGAGAAATTAAACGTTAGAATGTAGATTAGAGATTTGGAGAGGAACACATAAAAACAAATAGACATACATCAAAATTATCCAAAGAGACATTACTGAATCTGGATATATATATATATATATATATATATATATATATATATATATATAAACTCAGATAAAACTTAGTGGGGAAATAGCCATTTTGAACAGGTCATTTTAAGACATGCCTTCTTTGATCCCGTATAAACTGAGAATGAGGAAAAATTATAAGTCCAGATGTTAGCTTAGGTAAAGAAAGGGTTTGGGATGTATGGTCTTTAACTGGGTTGGTTTGGGAGAAGGAATTTATATCTTTTATTGGGACTAATTGGGATAATAGGATAATTATTGTAATATATACTTTTTTCTATGACGACACATACTAATGTTCTCGCACCATCGTTTGTTTAGGAGCATATTTTGGTTTTGAAATTTTAAAATTTTAATTTTTTCTGTTAAACAGATATTACACTTATCTCTTATGATATAATTGGTCCTGGTCTTGCCTATGAGTTCCCATTCTATCTGGGGAACTAAGTTACTTACTTTTAATTCCCAGTATTTCCTAGAAAGGGTTGTTTAGTATCTTAAACTAGGGTTGTTGAATGAGTGCCTGTGGGTATAAATCCATTGCTTCCAAATTCCCGTCGAAATTCCGATATAAACATTAAATATTTCCTTATTTCCCTTTAGGGTAGATGGTGGCTTGATAGATCATATTTTAAGATCTACACTTACCTTCAACCGGATAGTTATTTCTAGATCTACAGTTACAGCGGGATATCATTCTATTTTCTGTATGGGTTCCCTACACTTCTTTAAGGTTTAGTTATTTTGGGAGCTAATAATGTTATACATGTTATTAGTACACAAGTAACTAATCTTGATAGTTTTTCTATTTAATATCTTTGAATATCTCTATAAAAATGTTTACTTATTAATTTAAGGAAGACTTTTCTAATGTTAATAGTTGATAGTTTACAGACCGGTGGGTTAAAATATATATATATAATTTCACCCAAAACTAAGTGAAACTGTCACTAGGGTGTTCGGATCACAGCTAGAGAAAAGAATGAGCACAGGGTGTATTGAAGAAAGAATTGACGTTACATTTAATTTGGGGGGAAATCGAG
This sequence comes from Ascarosepion bandense, assembly GCA_037127315.1. NCBI lineage: Eukaryota > Metazoa > Mollusca > Cephalopoda > Sepiida > Sepiidae > Ascarosepion > Ascarosepion bandense. Next base: position 8,804,169 of record JBBBDQ010000428.1, on the reverse strand, counting down.
AAAATCAGGGAAAGGAGTAAACGGTAGGGGCACAAAATCAGTATTGTTTCATAAAAAAACTTATTTCTCTTATCTTGTACCGTTTCAATCAGAAAAGACACTTATAGATCTTTTTACCCTACTTTTTCTCCACGGAGAACCTATATTTTTCGTGAACTAAATCTTAAGACAAAACTGTTGGAAGATTAACAAAGAGAAAATGGAAACCACAATATAATTTCTTTTTATACATAGATTTTAAGTAACTTGTTTTTGTAATTTTTTCTCGTCTTTTTCTACTTGAAGAATATACATATATAAATATAAATATATATATGTACTTTTTTTCTTTGCCTCATGGTAAATTTGAGATTTCTTTCTGCGATGGTACTTCCACGCCGTTAATATAATTACGTGTTCACTTTTAATATTTTTTCGTTTGAGACTCGTATCGATTCTTTCTCATGTTAAATGATATTTATTTATATTTTAGTTTTTCATCTCTCTTAAACTTATCAGGAAAAAATAACGAACAGAACAATGATTTTCTTCATTCTCTCTCTTTCTATTTTTTTCATAATTTTAGTCTCTTTTTTATTTTATTTTTTTCCTTTACTTACTTAACCAGCCCGAACTTAAGATAATTTTAATGTCATTTTCACGTTTTTGTATAACTATATAAGCAATTTTCATCATCATCTGTCACCTTTTGTTTTACTTTCTCGCTCTTTTTCTTTTCTCTCTGTGTTTGTGTGTGTGTCAGTCAACATTCCACCATTGTGTGTATTGTTCTGTTATATGTCACGTTAACCGTGTCATTCGTCTTGCTTGCAATGATTTATCATTGCTCTCTCCTGATAGTTATACCTTAATCAAAGCTAATAGATTTTTTAGGCTAATTTTAGTTTTTTTTTCCGATTTTGGATCAGCATTGGATTTTGTGAGAAACAAAGAAAAGAATGATGGATTGCTATATCATATCAATCCTAATATATGACTGTGAATGTTGGACAATCTCTTGGTGGATGAGTAAAAGAATGCAACAAGCCAAAGAAATAAGGTACTACAACATGATACAGGTAATTCAAAAAATATTTTTTTTATAATAGAAACAGAAACAAAGGGCTTATATTGAGAATCAGGAATAAGCAGCTGTAATTACTTGGAAATAGAATGAGAAAAAAGGGCTTGTAAAAGTTAACAATGACGAGGCATATCGAAGGCAAAATAGATAGGAGAATGCAGTAATTGACAATTTTTTTAACAAGCAAAATTGAAAAGTTCTGAATAAACAATCAGATATGAAATAAAAAGAACAGAGCACAATAATGATAAGCAAATAATATATATGTTACTCATAACTAGGCAAATCAGTAGCAATAAAAATTCTCAAAAGAAAAACTTGTGCTTTAAAACAAAATGGATACGATCAAGTGAGTATATCTTTCTGACCTCAACGCAAAAAAGAACAAAAACGAGAACTAAAAAGAAATAAATTGCGCTTCCAGACAATTTTTTCATAAGATTTCTCAGGCCGGTAGACAGATATAATTAAAAATACAATTTAATAAATAAAGGGAGGTTCTATTCAAATAAGCGTATCCACTAAAATATATATTTGAATGTGATAAAGATATATCGGATTAATAAAAATAACTTTCTAAAATTCTCTTATTTAGGTTTGAATACAAATCTCTGCAAGCATTTAAAACTTCGTGAGATTTTATGATGAGAAAAAGATTTGGTTGAAGGTACTAATTTGGTCTTGTTTGACTGATTGCACTTCTTGACCAAGTAGGTTAAGTTATACCGGGTTTAATGGTAGCATCATTTGTATAAAGACAAATGTGTTCATATTTGTACATACACACTCAAACACACACACACACACTCACACACACACACACACACACACACACACATATATATATATATATATATATATATATATATATATATATATATATATATGAGTAGAATGAGTAAATAACTGTTTTGAGAGTAATAAGCGTAGAAATACAATTGTGCATGACTTTAATTACTGGAAGTACATCGCCGGAAGTATCAGAAAATGAAGATAAATTTGCCAAAATTCAATTACATGCGCAGTCCGTCATTTTGCAGTTAATTACAAGACTTCGTTAGAGTTGCGGGAGAGAAAAAGTGCAAGATATAGTTCGTTTTTTATTTATGGACATTTAGATAAATAAAAGGTAAGTTTCTTCAATAACTAACACTTAATTTGAGTTCAGCATATACATTTGCACAGGAATAATGCTAATTTGGATAAATTTGAAGGGGAAGAGCGACGGGACTTAAAACGAAAATTTACCGACGAATGATTTAAAGAAAATATTTTTTAAAAAGATCCACAAAAATACTATTTTGATTGAGATTTAGTCTCATTGGTCAGATACGTATCACGTGCTTGGACATCTAAATGCATAGAAAGGACTTCTGTATCTGTACGTGTGTTTCACTTGTAATAAATAACAAGAGATGTTTATTTTCAATGTATATATGCGAAAATACTGCTATAGACGAATCAAATATGTTTATGTCGTTAACGTTAGTGTGCGTGAATGATAAAACGAAATATATTTTCGTTCAAAAGTTTAGCGAAACAATATATACAAATATCTAACGACTTTTTTTAACATAACCTGAGCGAAACATTTATGAATAAAGCAAAAGCGAGGGACCGGAGGTTCGCACTCTCACGACCGAAAAGCAAATGAACAAAACTAGCCGGTGCGCAGCCGGATCTACGCAGATATTCCGGTTGAAAACTAAAAATTAATTACATATTAAATTCCACTTAGCGAGCCTACGCGAATTTTATTTATTGGCCAATGGGAATCCCACAATCAAATACAAGTGTGAATTCCCAAATGATATGCTGTGATCCAAAAAGTCGAAATAAAAAACCGAGACAGAAAGACAGGCAGACAGACAGACCGAACCACACAGACTGACTCGAGTGAGACGAGAGTAATTAGTATCTCCCTTCACCAAGTCAAGTTGCTCACTATACTCGTCGCCCTTCCCTCCCTATTCCTTCGTCGCTGTCTCAGAACTACTTACTGACCAAAGGAGCGGATACATCAAAGACATTCCTTACTTACAACGCTCCCAAATACCTAAGCATTAATTCTCTTTTCAGCATTTTATTGCCATGAATATTTTAACGTCCGTTGGGCCTATACTTCAATTATTACTTGAATTGTAAAAACCTTAATTGATATGTGTATATATAAAATGTTATTTTTCAACGCAATTTGCTTTTCTTAATTTATAATCTTTTTATGACTTATAGTGGGTTATCTACAACGAGTCCAATTTCCGTTAACCTGCAACAACATACTACTACCCTTCAAAAGAACAACTACCCACTATATATATACATGTAGACGAGAGAATCATATATGAATATTCATGTTTATGAGTCGGTAATATTAATATCAGTATGAATGATAGAACGTAATACATTTCCGTTTAAAGTTCTAGAGAAAATAGGTATACTAGTATTAATCGAACTTTTTATGAATAAATTAATTTTTGTAAGTAAGTTTTTATATGTTAAGCTCTTTCAATGGTATAATATATTGGTTGCTTTTGTTTTTATGGCATAAAAATGGAGGTCCATTGCCAACTAAATGTTTTATTTATTTATTGCTGGTAATACCTTTTTCTTTCAACAATTCATTGTTGTTTTTTTATATAAGTTTTGTGTATATTAATACATTTTTCTTTTCGAGTATCAAGATTCATTGGGATTTGTTTTTAAGGGTAGGATCCCCAAGTCCTATCCTGTTTTTTAACCCATACCTGGAGGAAAGTGACGGATTAATACCTTTCCCAAGGGTACCAGTGCTTAAGTGAATGCAGTGTATTCAACTGGAATTCGAACTCTGCTCACTGATCTCTCCTTCCGAGCCGATATCCACTGCACCACAACGCACATCCGTCAATATAATCTTACAGAACCTGGCATTCCTTAGCGTTCACCCATCTAAGTACTGACCAGGCTCAACGATGCTTCGGTGAACGAGCGTGATATGGCCGTAAGCCGAAGTAATATGTAATAAAATATTAAATATCTATGTATTATAATTATAAAAATGTATTAAGTAATATAAATAAAATATAGAAATATTAAAACACACATATATAATTTTATAGTGATACATAAAGTTTCATATAATATCATTATCATACTGCAATTAAGCAATGCAAAGCTACTTTCAATTAACCATCATAGACAATCGCACCTACCTCCCATTAGCATGGACCAGGCTTGCCTCCCAGAGAGTAAAACACTATGCCTCCTTGGTCTCACACTTTCAGCGGACTTTCTCACATTTTCAGCGGACCTCAAATGGAATGATTATATCGAATCCATTGCTAAATCCGCTGCTATGGAAGTCGGTTATCTGTGTAGGGCCCGGAAGTTTTTTTCGTCCAAATCAATCCTGCACATATATAAATCTACCATCCATCCGTGCATTGAATACTGCTGCCATATCTGGTCGGGTGCCCCTACTATTCTCCTCGGGTTTCTCCATAAGGTACAGAGGTGGGTCTGTAATGTGATAGATACCGCCTGCAGTCTCTCTCCCACAGGCGCGACGTGGCTTCCCTGTGTCTCTTCTATAAATACTTTCACGGCCTCTGCTCCGATTAACTTAGATCACTGGTGTCCCCTAGATACGAATTTGCACGAGATACTAGATTAGCAAATAGATCCCACCCTTTTACAGTGAAACCGATAAAATGCAACCGCAACTTCTACTCCAACAGTTTCTTTTCTCGCACTTCTCGTCTGTGGAATTCCCTTCCACGTGATTGCTTCCCCGATGGCTACAATCTCCAGGAGTTTAAATGTAAGGTCAATAGACACCTCCTAACACACTAACTTGTTCCCATTCTATCAAACACTCTTCCCATCTGCACAACCCTCATCCTCGGTATCTATCCTTACCCATCTATCACCTTCCTCCTGACATTCCCTATGTCTAACCACTCCTCTTTACCTTCCCCTCTGTAGCCCCGTGCGCAATAGTGGCAGTAGAATGTCTTGCTTGGGGTGAAATGATTAAAAAAAAATATAAAATAAAATAAAATAAAATAAAATGGAAAATAATAATAATATTATTAATAAATATAGGGAGAAAACATATATAATAGGAAATAATAGGAGGTAAACATAATTATTGTTGATTAATTATGAGTAATGTATGAATATATTTAAATTATTTAATTATATATATTGGTAGACATATTTTAGAGTCGTATGTTTATAGATGCTAATGATATTAATAAGTTTTCCATGTACTTCCTTCTTAAAAGATTATGTTATTTTTAATTAAACTAGCATTAGAGAAATAAAAATTGTGTCCTATATAGTTTCCATGTAATAGAAGAGAGTTGGAACTTATGTCCAAACGTAATTCTTTATGGTGTCTGCATATTCACGCTTGTAGATTTCGTTATATTTCCTCTCTGTATACGTTATTGCATTTCAGACGCAGTACTTAGTAAATCCAGGCATTTAAATTGGTGTTTAGTGTCTTTTTTTAATCTGATATTACTAATTGTCTTGGAGGTGGTGATAACACTTTTTGGGATAGCTAAGTTATTGTGAGTTCATATGAAAAATGTCCCAAGGTAGTATTATAAAATTTAAGTAATTGTTGTGGGTATTCGTTTTTTGATTTTTGTTTTTGTTTTTTGTTTTTTTGTAGATTTTGTAATAAAGTTTTTTGGCGTTGAGGATGAAATAGTGTAGACAGTAGAGAAGTTTAAATGTTTCTTCAATATATCTGTCTTCTTCAGATAAATAATTAGTGCTGCATATTTTGAGAGATCGAAAGTAAAAACCTATAATTGAACAATACAATTGGTGAGAATTGAAATTAATTTCGTTTTGTTTTGTTAGTAGGTTTACTATATACCATAAATTATAACTTATCGTTATTGCTTATTTTTACGATGTCAAAAAAAGGTAAGGAATTGTTAGTTTCAAGTTCATATATGAATTTGATGGTATAGACTCCAACTTATTGAGTTTAGTTACAAAGATTGAGAGGTTAGCGACATAAGAAGGAATTAATAGGAAGTTATCCGTATATCTTAAAAAAGTGGAATTGTTAGGTATAATATATTTGAAAGAAATGAATTTTATGAAATATAAAAATAGGCAAGCCAGAACACCAGTGATAGGTGAATCTATGTGGAAAACATGGTTTGATTTTAGTTTACATATTTTTTATGATTTTGTAAATAGGTCGGGGAATTATTTTTTTAATTGGCTGTTTTTAGATGGTTTCTAAGAATGTTTTTAATGAGTATATTAGCACAGAGAGATTTCACATCCAAACTTGCCATAGATAAGTTATTCATTTTAATGTTTCTAGTTTTATGAAATAAGGCTAGTGTAGTGCTGATGGTGCATAGGGTATATTTTTATTTAATTTTAATTTATTATTTCATTTGACTTTTTAAAACATCATTTGAAAATATTTTTAATATTTCAATTTTCTTTTATTTTTGTATTTTTGTCTAATTTATTTTTAGTTTTGGTTATTTATTTTTAGTATTTTTAAATTCTATTTATTTTATTTGAAATAATTTAATATTTTAAAATATTTATAATATTTATTTATTTTAATTTTAATTATTTTATTTTTTATTTAATTTAATTTAATTTTTATTTTATTTTATTTATATTTTATTTGCTGCTAATGATACCTAGGAATTTTTTTATTTGTTTTTTTTTATTGCCCGTGGTACACACACACATAAACAGATATAAGTTTTTTTTTACATTTAAAATATCCATCCATTGCTTTATAACACGAAACACGTATTTGAAAAATGAAATCAATCCTCAATCAATTGTCTGTGTGTATTTAAAATATTTTTTAAATATAGGAATATTTCGCCTTTAAAATATTCCCTGAAGTAACTTGTTAAAAAAAATACCTGTTAGAGAAAAAACATTTTTTCCTACTTGTTCATTAATTGTTCTATTCGTCTTGTCGGATTTTGATCCATAAATTAAGCCCATGTATATATATATATATATATATATATATATATATATATATATATATATATATATAGGCTGGAATAATTCAAAAGAAATATTTATTCATTGTCCGCACCTTTCATATTACAATAAAAGGGTTTAAAATAAAGGTACGTGCCTAGATACTCTCTTTCTCTCTCTCTCATATATATATATATATATATATATATATATAATGTATTTAGACAATGTGGAATATGTAGATCCCAACTTATGTCTGTATCCTTCTGCACCTTAAACAAAATATGTTTTGTGCATATTAGCACGAGACTTGCTCCAAAAATGTCAGGAAATGTCAAGTTAGTTAACGCATGCGTATATTAATCCGTGTGGAAATCTCGGACTTTCTCAAAGCTATGAAGATCTTTAGAGAAGAAAGTCACTGATTCGCGAATTTTCTGTCAGTTTACCTCTTGTTTTCAAAAAGTCAATGTGACAATGCGTGCCCTTATATTTTCTCTTTCCATATTATGGATAGAAATAGAATAAAAATATGCATAAACACACTCACATATATAAGCATATATGTCAAGAATATCTCTCTCTCTCTCTCTCTCTCTCTATATATATATATATATATATAGATGTGTGTGTGTGTGTGTGCGCGCGTGTTTGTGCGTTAGTGTGTATGCGCGACCGAGTGTCTGTTTTTGTATTTTGGAATCATTCTTATATGCATGTTACGATGAAAATTAACAAGGTTCATAAAAGTTTTTATTCACTTCTTACAGTGACTATCGAAGTGTTTTGTTGATGCCTTCGTATGTCGAGGAAAGTAACTTTACTACGAGAATTGTTACTTTAGTTTGTGTAATCTTTTAATCATTTGACCCCACGCAAATCAGGACCGACACTGGTGGCAGTGTCTGAATTTAAAAGAAAAAACAAAGGGATGTCGAAGAAAGGATAAGAGATAGATGGCAAGTCAACGTAAAAGAGTTCTCCAAACGGAAAGTGCAAGAAAAAACTGTTAGAAGCGGATATATATATTTCAAGAGTAAGGGTGGGATGCCAGTCGTGTAACACGCGTGTGATCAGTGAATAAGAGAAAAATGCTCCTCAAAGCAGTTGCCATGCAAATACTTGCAAAAAAGACAGAGGGAAAGCACATCACATCCGTGAGAATATGACAAATGGCTGCCAAGGAAGGATCAATTATATCACAAATCCTCCTTTAGATTTTGTCGAGAATGAATAGCAGGAGCGCCACACCTGATATGGTAACTCAATAGAATTTACTGACGAATGGTAGACTTATAAATATGCCAAATAGGTTCTGATGAGAAAACTTCCTTGCCCGGCACAAAGACTGATCTTTTCTAGCAGTAGATGCAGCTTTGGATTCGATGCTGTCATTCCATTTGAGAGAATGAGGCCAAGGAGGCGCAGTGTGTTGCGCTCTAGAACACTAGTGTCATTCTTTCTGATCGTAGGCATATATGGTGGTTAAAGAAGAGCAGTTTCATTTTGGAGGTATTAAAACATATAACTCATCACCTACCCTATTCAGTCACAGATCGGAAGTCTCTTTTTAGTATATTTGAGTTATTTCTATACTAGATTGTGTTAGAATAGTATTAATTTTAACACCATGAATCAATTTACTCTGCAAAAATTTGGTAACGGCGGAATTTTATTTTGTGAATTTAATCATTTCACCCCGAGCAAGTCGGAAATGCCACTGATGTGCAGGGGGCTACATTACTGTAAAAAGATTAATTAGAAAAGAGTGAGGAGTACAAGCTAGTTAGAAAGGAGCAATAGAAAGCTGAGAAAGCAAGTGCCATGACAGATACATAGGTGGAGAGAAAGGGAAGGTTATACGGGGGTGGGAAGAGAGCTAGAGTCCAGTGTTCATATTGGGAATTCAAAGAAAATAACACAGTTGAAATGGAAGCTCATAGGCAAGGCTAGGATCCCTCATAGCTTAAGAGATAGATGCAATCTATGTTTAACAGAATAATTAAAATTTTGAAATTTTAATATCAAAATATACTTCTAATCTTTAATATTATGGAAATTTCAAAAAAATTTTACGTGTGTGTCTGGGTAAAGAAACCGGATATGGACGTGTGAAAAGAACAAAAAGGAAAAGCGTAGTGAAAAGTAAAGTAAAAAGGGATGGAAACGAAAAGAGGAAGAAATAATAAAGAAAGAAGAAAGAAAAAAGTGGGAAGGAGAAAAGAACAAAGTGGAGTAAATCACTAAATTGTGTTATTGGCCACTGTACTTGTGTGTACATATAATTCAGTTAAAGTCAATGCAACCATTTTAGTAAGAATTTATTCAGACTCCGACTCAAATTGAATAAGGCACAAGACTAGGTTTAACGATCATGGAACGAAGGACACAGTGTGTTCGGTTGTTTCATCTCTCAAAGATTAACGATCACGCTTTTCCCTTCCAGTAAGTGCTTGTAAGCTGCTTGCTACATCATAACCTAACGGCGATAAGAATAGTTCAAACGCCTTTAAATATACCGTTCAACTGGTGTTATCCGAAAAGAGTACAGTAAAAAGTAGAATTTAAAACCGTTTCACATGAGATTTTTTCTTCTATTGCGTTTCACTTCAAGACATAAACAATGATAGATCTCCACCACTTTTCTATTTTTGTAGCACTTTATAACGTGTATTTTTTCGCCATCAGTGCCACGTCCATTTCTGCGATCCAATTCTCACTAGCTACCTTCTCTATTCAGTTATCCCTCAGTATACCGTGTATAGTCAAGTACATTGAGCGTTTTATGACCAGTTTTATATGAAAATGGTCACACTATACACTGGTAATTTGTTGTGACGAAGTTAAAAATCATGCATTGTCGGTTACAGATTCTACTATACACAAGTATTTTCGGTCTTCAGTGATCATCAGATTCTTCAGTCACTCCTTATGTCCAAGGAACTTCAGCTGTTTCTTTCGCATTCTGAGTATAAATATCCTTTTTTTTTCCTTTTTGATTAATTCTTTATCGTTGCTTGAAGTCTTTATCCTTGGAACTTTCAGCACCTTTCTGCAAAAAAAAGTCTCTGAGATCCAGTGTTTTGCTTCATCGGTAAAAGGTTGTCCAGAGTTCTCTGCCTTATAGCAGGATTGATATTGCATATTACAGCAATCATTTCTTTGTTTCTAAAATAATCCTTCTTAGTTGTTCTTTGCTTAGTTTTGAAAGGCATATTTTGTTATTTCTTCCGGGTTTTGGTGTCATATTTCCCATCCTTTGTTGAAACAATTTCTTATTATGTAAACTTTTCTGCTTGTTTTAGTTTGACATCTCCAATTCTGAGTTCACATCTTGGCTTTCCTCTTCTTTCTCAGACAACCATGCGTTATGTCTTCTTACAATTGAGGGATACGTTTTTGTTCTCCGGTTGCATTGCTATCTCGTTTAGGTGAGCCTATAGATTTTCTTCCGTGTCAACCATCAACAACGTGTCATCTGCGCATCTTATATTCTTAAGATTGCAACCAGCGATAATAGATTCGGGTGGGGTGTGGATATTCATTAGAAAAGCTTCGCTGTAGATCTAAACATATTTATAAATGGAACATTGTGTGTGTGTCTGTGTGTGTGTCCGTTATTTATAGACTCCGAAACGGCTGAACCGATTTTCTTGAAAATTTGTACAGTTGAACTAGAAGTGTCTGCGAGTGTTTTAAGTTGGGTTTGTGTTGAGGTACCCCCGATAAATATCGAAAATCGATAATCGAAAAAATCGGGTTATAGAAGGAGTGGTCCGATTTTAATCACATTTGATACACTGATAGAAAAAGACATAAGAAACGATATTCAGAAGTTTCAAGGTTGCAGTTCTTAAAATAGTTCAGAAAATCGATAATATACATATATATATAAAAGGCAAGATGTTTGTGTGTGTGTCTGTTTATCTGCCTTATGTCTGTATTTTTTTCAGCCCTTTTATCTGGAAACAGCTATCCTAGGGTTTGGTTCTAATTAGGTATAATTGTAGTTCTTAGTCCCAGCTATGATATCATTTACTCAGAGGAAATTTAGCCTTCAAAATTCATTTTACGACGAAAAAAGCTTACTTGATATCGATACCAGGAAATCAAAATTTGACTTATATCCATTCTTTTTTCTTTCAGTCTACGGTTTCGCTTAAACTGGAAACTACTACTGCTTTTTAGTCTTCCGTGCTAACGTCCAAAGAGTCTGAGCTGCAGGACTATGGATTAGTTTTAAAGCATTCATTACATCCGAGCAACGCCGGGTTCAACTGCTATTATTTCATAAATCTAGTGAAAAGATGCACTTGTCTTACTTCCATTTCTATTTCTGCCTATTCTTTTCTATACGTAATCCCGACGGATTGATCTGAGTATATGTTTGCTTTCTTCTAACATGATTTTAAAGTAGATAAAGTAGATATGGAAAAAAATTCGTGCTATTAAAAAGTGTTATAAAAAGAAAACTACGACAATTCGGAATTTAATCTATTTCGAAACATTCTCCTTCTGTACCTTCATATTTTATCAAGTATCCTTTCACTTGATAGAAGAATTCTCAGAACTAGTTTTTATTATTATTATTTTTTACCAAGCAGGTGACGGGTTACATTCACTTAGTTTTGTAATCTTGTTCCTTACAAGTGAAATTTCATTATCAATGGGTAGAACGTCACAATGGGCGAGATCTTGAGAATATGGTGCGTGTTGACTCTAGGAAATATTCTGCTTGGCCAAAAAGTGCTTCACAAGCTACAATGTGGTGTGGTGAAACACCCAAAGTCTATATATTTTCCTTCCAAGCACTAGTACATTCAGCAGAAGTGAACAAGTATATTATAACGCATGCGTGATAGTTGTTTAAGGTCAGTCTGCACCAAGCAACTTTACTTTGTGCATTTTAGCCCAATTACAATAGCAAGAGTTTTGGTACTTTTTAACAGATGAGAGTTTTTTTTTCTTATGAGTTTGAATAAATCAATGAAGAAATAATGTCATTGTATTTCACTTAAATCTGTCAGAAACATCTGTTCCGACACGATGTTTTCTCCTAGGTCAATGTCAGCAATGAAAGTAGGATTTTCTTGAAAACTTGGGCATTTAAGGTCTGTTGTAATGTAATAAAAATAAGTGCTTTTATTTCCTTTTTTTTTTCTGAGTACCGACATTGCTAGATTATTTTGCTTTACGACAGTCCTCAGCCTCAAGTGTAAAATATAATGCAGCGCCGGATTATGGCACAAAGACGGCAAATGTATCCGCATAACGTAATCTCTAGATATTCCAGCTGCTGATTTTAATTCAATGCAAGGCACATTGGCTGCTCTACAAAATTTCCAAAATTTTAGGACATGGAAATATTACTTGAAAATGTACCCGAAAAAGATACGCCTTTTATATATGCAAAGCCTTCTAAGGAATTAATGGATTATTATAGAATCCGATATATTTGTATTGTTTAAAACGTTACTTACTTATTTGGTGCATTCGCATATTCGAGTAGAAACTGCGTTTTATTTTTTAAAAATACATATTTCATCCATTATTTCGAGAAAGAATTTTAAATAAAATATGCAAGACATGAATCGAACCTGCCCACGACATTTTGCAGTAGAGACTACTGTAAAATTCGACGTGATTTGACACTCTGACTCCTTAGATAGTTAGAGTTAAGCAGAGTTGCTATTGTCTTTAATAGGTTTTCACGAGTGTGCCGAACGTGCTGTTTAAAATAGACATATCGTCTACTTAACAACGGGCATCCTCTAAAGAACAAAAGCCTTTAAGTAATACCAATATATAAAGCCTTTCAAAACATTGAATAATCGCCTACATAAAAGTCCAACGTTATAGCATACACTGCGTTTCAAATTTACTACAGTAGAAATGTAATACTTGATCAAACTAGGAATATCCTATTTTTGTTCAGCTTCCATGAAAATCAAACCCACTAATTTTATAAATCTATGAATGTATAGATATATAAATGTACGCATTTTAAAATCTATATGTGTACTTATAATATTCATGCAGTAAAAGATACAAGAGTTTTTCAAAGTAGAGATTTATTAGATAGCTATTCTCTAAGTGCTGCATACATATGAATTGCAATGGTCATAGTGAGACAGGCTTGCTAACCATTACAACACATCGAGGTGTCGAATAATTACTGAATGGAGTTGTGTGATAGTAAAAAAAAAAACATATCAAGTTCAGGGTTTTATGCACGAAACGTAATAGTTAACCTTAGAGTTGAAGAGATCAAGGTTGTAGTAATTGGGAAAAATTTAGCCGGGAGTTTGTTCTACAACGAAGTAGTTCTTAGGAAGAATATCTCCATGTGGAACATCTTTTTTACCAATAGAATACGAAGGGAGGGCAGAATGATTCACTCGTGTGTACGTAGGAGATTTGATATGCATAAAATCAATATTCCATTAATTATTCAGAAGCGATCCGGCATGACGTTGTTTCAATAATTACTTTGTGGGGGAAAACGTGGCCTCACTACAAAGACAAATAGAAAGATTTATTTTCTTTTACTTTTTTTAAAACAATTAAAATTACCAGATGTGGTTTGTAAAAGAACAAAAAATGTTAGCATCCAAAAGACTGAGTTCCACTTAGTATCGAACGTTTATTATTACGTTTATAGCAAGAATACACATTATAGACTAAATAGAACAGGGTTTTGACTGTTAACTTTTTTGTTTTATATATATTATATTTGTTACGCGCCTGACAAAGTCGTTAGAAAGTTCCTTTCCGTCCATGAGGTACTTGTTTGAATCTCATCATTTTCAGGAAGGCGACTTCTTGATGTTATCTGGAATCAGCAATCCTAGCGTTCACCCCGTTTGAAATAGATCTGAAAACCATACCACGGTTTGACTCAAGTCATATGAATAGAATTGGACACCTCGAGGTGGTCTAATGGTTAGCAAGCTTGTCTCGCTAGAACCATTCCAATTGAGTAGTGAGTTCGATACTCACTGGGTATCCCATACTTTTTGGTAGCACAAAGTCACAAGTCATAGTTTGAGCGTCCTGCTCTTGTTCCGTCTGTTGTTCACGATTCTTAATGTGCTCTCTCCCAAAAACTGTAACTAAGCTCAGCTCATTTTAGCAGCAGTATAAACCACAAATATACCCGAACAGACAGGCATCCTTGTATATGAGTGCCCACCCGTACATATACTATATTTATTGGATACACAAGTTTGAGAAAAGGTTTCACTTGTTTAAACTATTTTTTCGTCTGCAGGGCTGTAGGTATTTGAAAACATTCGAATAAGAAAGAGGTTGTTTTAGGATGATTTTAACATGCGTCCTACATATGTAACGGAAACCATCGTAAAATTTAGCGTGCTTTTAGTTTTTTTGCACAAAATCTCTCTGTTTAAGGATTTCACCTTGATTGTTTGAATTAGGTTATATCGTGTTCACTCTCCGCTCTCTCTCAATATATATATATATATATATATATATATATATATCTGCAGACAGATCTGTTTCGCTGTATTACAGCTCATCAGTACGGCTTAGACTCCGTTCGCTTCCTAAGCCAGGATTGAAACCCGACCGAGTCGGCGTCAGTCGGCAATTCTACCCCTAGGCCACGAGCGTCCGGTAGAAGAAGGCAGGCTTTTTAGCGCGTATAAACACGCCCAATAGTTTGAGTGCTCCAATTCATTATCGAATGAGCGATGCGTATATGCCGGCGTAGCTACTGTTTACAAAGCCTTCCAGAATGCTCAATCAGGTTGTGAGAGCGTAAATACTATATATATATATATATATATATATATATATATATATATATATATACAAACACACACACGCGCATACACTCACACACGCACATACACGACAAACCAAAGTTTTGGCAAAACAACACAAATATAGCCACGTTACAAAATAAAGATGTAACAACAAAAGGTAATAAATCAAAACCCAAATGAAATGCCAAAAAAAGGGAGAAGTAAACACAATTTGGAAAGAAAAGCCCAAATAACAGATGTCTGCACAAACAGGAATATACAGTACTATTCATCCAAATATCCAAGACATCGATTACTCTATTGTTGTAAATCATTTTCTAGCGGCTAGAATATTAAGTCTTGCTTCGACACTAGCATTGACGTCTGTAAGCAATACTCTGAAGATACAAAAAACTGACTCAAAGCATAAGGAGCAATAGCGAATGAATGTTTTACTCCTGTCTTATAATTAAACTTTAATTAAACTTAGGTAACCACAATAACTGGTCCAAATGTACCACATTATTCTTACATCAAAACAATACTTACTAAACATTCTTACTATTCTTACAACATCACATATATTACCTCAGAATCTTCAGGAACATCCAGAATGTACAATACTCGTCTGTTGAGGGAATGGAATTAAGCAACAATATAAAACAACTAAACCCAAGTATGTCTAAGATAAACTTCACTGGTCAACACGCATTTTGGTGCTAAGAAACAAAACAGGTTTTTAGCTAATTTGATTTTGATGATTTCGAAAATGCCCTAAGATTTTCATGGTTAGCTACAGTTTTTGCTGTCCTGAAATTGCGCATTTTTAGAAAATATATGGCTGATCGCAACATTTAGTTAATAAAGATGGTAGAAACCCATCACTTTTCAGGTAGGCCGAGAAATGTATACGAGCCATCTAATAAAAAAAAGTGTTTGAGTAAAAAAAAAATTAATATAGAAGTAGCGAATTTTTTTTCAGTTTATTGCTAAAATAGTAATAGTAAACACTTTAACATTCAGATGATTTGTTAATCTCAGTTTTTTACGAAAATTTGTTAAAACCAGTTGAAAGTGACGAGTCTGATGCTGATGTAAATGTAAGACACATCGAAAACGACCCTGACTAAGTTCTCGAAACTCTATCAGAGCTGTTTTATCAAAATGAGCTGAATGATTTTTTTCGAGACTCAAATCTAAGCCGAGAGTTATGAGAACATTTGTCCTCTAGGCCCAATGAAAAATTCCGTAAGCAAAAGGCAACAAGGTAACGTTCTATTCATAGTTCATATTTTTACAAAGGTTTTATTTCTGCTGTTGGTTTCTAAAATGATTTAATAAAAATAAAATTGTTTGTCTTGGTATATGCAATCGTAGTAGTTTTAAAAATGTAGGGTCTGATTATTATTGCAAAAAAATTATTTCTCAATAAGCTGACCAATATTCCTTGATTTAAATACGAATTAAGAGGTTTCTACGATTTTACTTTAAGAAATATCATCACAAATGAAAATGCTTTATTTTAAAAGAAATGACGCTATTCTGCACAGCAAAACGGTAGATAACCATGAAAAAGTAAGGTCATGTTCAGCTTCAGCGCTCTGAAATTAGCTAAAAAGATGTTTGTTGTTTTGGCACCATTTCTATTGTTTTGCTACTGTTACTGACCAGTGTTACTTGCAATAATCTTAATAAAATAGTGTTAACAATAAAAAAAACAAAAACAAGACAATCCTTTATAGTGGGAGTATCAATTTTTTAACTGGACGAAATTAATGCGTAACTTTAATAATATAAAAAATTCATTCGTCTAACCACTCACTCATATATTAATTCAAACACATGAACAAATACGAGAAAGACATACCCGAAATACGAAATGCACCGAGTAACAACTATCAGGGAATTTATAAAAGTTGGGTCAGAAATGAAAGATGACACTGAGCTTGCATCACCAATTTGAATAAACTTTGAAAGAAAAAAACTAAGACTGTATGCCCGCAATTGTAGTCACAGTCTATTTATCTGGCAGGGTGACGCACGAAATATGTCGATGGGACGCGTTTCTTCCTTCTTTTGTACGCAGTTCAGCAGCTACATTCGTCACCTCATAAGAACTTTTATTTTCACTTTTCGTTCTCTACATCCGCACAAACTTTGGACAATTGCTTATCGACAAATAGTGATCTCGAAATAGACCCAAACGAGAGATTTTCCACACATTTGTCCATTATAGGCGTGACGAAAACAAAGACTCGGCCAAACAAGGATTTGGATTAGCGTGAGCCACAACTCTAGAGGTCTTCTTGTCTGGACAGGAAGAATAGAGGTGACCAGAGTCTTCACACGTTCAGCATGATAGTCTACAGCCATTCACAATGACCAGCATTTTTTTAACTTCTACATCCATTAAATTGGTAAAGGAGATGAAAGCATTATATATCCCACCTTGCAACACTTATAGCATTTCGAATCTCTAAAAGGAAAGTCGTCTTTGTGATGTAAACTTATACATCTGAAACATTATTAATTTTCTTTTTTTTGCACGTTTCTTTTGTTTGTAGGCATAGATATTCTTCTTCCAGATTTTCTACGGTATTACCTTTCAGATTTAGGATTCTCGGACATTCGTCTGATATGTCCTCTATTGCAAGTTTATTGTTGTGGTCAAAT
Source organism: Ascarosepion bandense (assembly GCA_037127315.1). NCBI lineage: Eukaryota > Metazoa > Mollusca > Cephalopoda > Sepiida > Sepiidae > Ascarosepion > Ascarosepion bandense. Next base: position 8,786,700 of record JBBBDQ010000428.1, on the reverse strand, counting down.
TTTGTTTCTTTCAGAAACATTTTCATTAATTTTGTTGTGGATTTTTCAGTTATAACAACTGTTGTTGGGGTTTTGCCACAGAATGTAAGATTTTATCTACCTTTGTGAAAAATCTGTTTTTTTTCTTTTATTTCTAAACACAAGGAGAAAAAATTAAACCAACGTGATTCTAATTCTCGTCGTTACTAGTATCCTGAGCGCTGATGTTAAAAGTCTTTTAATGTTCTTGTTCAGTATGAGTCTCAGATATCCTTGTAACTCAAGTTAACTCTTATAAGATTTGATTCCTCGTCATTAGTTACAAATCATTTTCTAGTGGTTATAATGTTAAGTATTAAACTGAATTTAATACACACACACACGCACACACACACACACACACACACACACACACACACACACACACACACACACACACACACACACACACATATATATATATATATAATAACTACATAGACTCTGTAAGTATGCCGGCCGTAAATTTATACTAAAATAAACCTCCGAAAAAACCATTAACAAACAGAACCTAAATCCGTTACAATCCGGCGTACTAAGACGTCGGATAAATGGGGAGAAAAAAAAGAAACCCGCGGAACAGGAACAAAACATTCAATACTCCGCAGTAAAGGAAAAACCCCAAACTGAACCAAACACGAGAAAAAGTGCTCAATACAAAGTACAAAAGAAAAGATACAATAGTAGAGCAAAAACACACACGTGTATATATATATATATATATATATATATATATATATATATATATATATATATCCGCAGACAGATCTGTTTCGCTGCATCACAGCTCATCAGTACCGTTAGACTCCGATTGCTTTTAACCCAAGATTGAAACCGACCGAATTAGCGTCAGCCGGTGATTCTACCTCTGGGCATTGGGCGTTCGGTAGAAGAAGGCAGACTTTTTTCGTGTATATTGTCATTATACCAGCCCAATGGCCAGAGTGCTCTAATCCATTACTGAATGAGCGATGCGTACATGCCAGAGTAGCTATTGTTTTTCAAAGTCTACCATTCTTTCAGAGTGCTCAATCAAGGTGTGAGAGCGTATGTATATATATATATAATTTTCAGAATGTTAAGTCTTGAACTGAAGACAGGTACGATACAAAACGCCACAATCAATAACATTATTAATTTTACAGGATTAGACACTTATGTCGGAGAACACTTTAATGCTTATCATTATTTTTTGGGTTTTGGTTAATAGTCCCTAGCATTATTCAACATTTTCCTAATTCTACGTTTTTTATGCTTACTGATATTTTATATTAGTTAAGAGTCCCAGGCATTATTCAACTTTGTTTTAATTCTACATTTTAATGCTTATCGGTCTTGTTATTGGTAAATAATCGCTGCTATTATTCTACTTTATTATACTTCTACGTTTTTGAATCACTTCGTTACACTCATCCATGAATTGAACATACATCTGCCATGAAATCTGATATATTTAATCATAGATTTCATCACAGAGAAAATTTGACTCTTGGACCCATAATAAACCATGTACGAAATCTGATAAAAATGTATAAGAACATTATGATATAAAAAGAAAAAGACACCATATATTCATTCAATATCCTTCGAAATAATATCCTAGAAACTTTATCCAGCGTTGATTCTATTGATAGAAGCATTCCTGGAACTCATTTTTGGGATGGCAAGAAACTGTCTAGTCGCATCTTATTTGATTAAATCAACGTTTTGTAATCTTATTGCTTAGAAGTGAGAATTGATTTTTGGGACGAGATCGGCGGAATATGATGGTCGTCAAAAATGGAAATATTGTGCTTGACCTAAAATTACTGCACCAGTCATGGTTACTGAGTGAACCAATGTGGTGTGGTGAGTTGACCACATTTTATATATTCTTATTCCAAGCACTGCTAGAAGCAACGGAATTGAGAAAGAATATTTTAATGGGTCTGTCTGTCTTTCTGTCTTTCTGTCTGGCGATGCTTTCTGTATCGATTTTTATTTCGACTTTTTAGATCGCAGCAGATCATTTGGAAATTCATATCCGTATTTGATTCTGGGCTTCCCATTGACCGATAAATAAAATTCGCGTAGGCTCGCGAACTGTAAATTTAATATTTAATTAATGTTTATTTTTCAACCGGAACATCTGCTCGAATCCAGTTGCGCACCGTCGACTTTTGGTCATTTGCTTTTTGGTTGTGAGGGTGCAAACATCCGGTCCATCGCTTTTGCTCGGTCGGTATCACCACACTTAACATACGTCTTCATAGCAACAGTTAAACATCGTATTAACCTTAATTTCTCTAAAACATAATTAAAGTCTGATAATTTTAATTTTTTCAAGAAAAATACTTTAAATCCATTCATATGTGCAACTTCATGTTTCATTAAAAAAAACTGTTTGGTATTTTGCATCGGTCACCTCTCTTGTTTGCCACACCCAGTTCTCTATGTTCAGGTCAAAAGTGAGGCATTCTTGTCAACATTCTTACCAAAATCAGTACAGCAGTGAGAATAAGCTCATATACTACATGTATGATTGTTCGCTTCCTTAATATACCGCATCATGCTGCAGGAAAATCACCGAATATCACTAATTCCTCTGTCCATTGGTATCAATGTCCGGAATAATTATGGATAGAATAGTGACGAATACCAAGTCAAGCGCTGCGCCCATCAGTCACATCAACAATTTCGCTAATACGTCTTCAAATATAAGCATTTAAGCATTGGTATTTGGCATAGAGCTGAAGATGCACACACACGTTTGTGAAGTGCATCTTTGATTTTCATAATAAGAATTGACTGGAGCAATAAATATTTACTCGAATGTGTCTTCTAGGCGAGTAGAAAAACATAGTCAAGTGTTCCAGTATATGCACATTAAGGCAAAATTCAGGCATTTAGAAAAAAGATGGAGAAATAAAAAGAACAGTGTGTGTAGGGGGGTGTTTCCTAAGTAAAAATAGTAAAAAGTTACAAGCCAGGACCAAACTAGTGAATAGTATGCTGCAATCTTACATCTTTCTTTCTTTTCACATCAGTCTACACTGTCTTGCACGCCGACCGCATAGTCTTTTGTTACCAGCTTGAAAACCACGACACACGCTTCTACATTCCAGCTCAAAAGCCATCATGGTGTTCTAGGAGGCGGTGAGGTTGGGGACAGAAGCGAAGCAAAATAAAAAAAAAAAGGAAAAGAAAAAGGCGGAGTAGGGTGTTATAGACTTCTTTGTGTTCACCGACCGCCTTGCGTACTCCTCCCTCTGATCGCTGCTTCCATCTGCCTATTCCGTTTATCTCAGCCGACCTGACGTTTCCACTTTGCCAGCGCCAAACAGCAGCGCCACGTGAGTCATTCTCTTAAGATTTTGATTTCTGCCATCGGCACCGAGTGTTTGCCACTATGAAGCGCACAGTCGAATATTATTTAACTTCAATCAATTCACTCGCAGTCGTCCAGGATCTGCTGATGACTATCTTCTATGAAAGAAAGCCTTTGTATATCTACATATCTGAAACACACATATAGCTACATGCGAACGCACACATAAGTACACAAAATAACTTTACAGATATATGAATATACTTTTAAAGGATTAATGGATTTATTATTAATCCAAATTATTTATTACTTAAAAAGTTAATTTAATGTGAACAAGTGTTTAAAATAGACGATCTGTCCTTTTTATTTTATTTAAAAAATGTTTAGGTCTAATGTTTACTAAAATTTGAACTCGATTTTATATATATATAAACTCGAAAGTTATTTTTAGTAGCCATAAGACATAATAAACACTTTTTTAAAATAAAATAAAAAGAACGGATCCTCTATTTCAAATATATATATATATATATATATATATATATATATATATATATATATATATATATAGTTTTAAGCTATGGTATATTTATAAGTAAATATGCACAATATCAGGTATAGAGCGTGTGTTAACATACAAGTTGACATTAAGGTCATTACGCGTGGCGATATTCTGTTTGTGGTTAGGACGTAATTTTCATGACATGTCCTAATGGTTGCATTCAAGTAGGACACTCTTGGCACCCGGTTTTTTTTATTTCAGTCTTTCTCTCTCTCTCTCTATATATATATATATATAGAGAGAGAGAGAGAGTGTGAGAGAGAGTGAGAGAGAGAGAGTATGTGTAATATTACAAAGTAAAATATTCCTATATCTCTTAGATACATAAATAAGACAATCCATATATATATATATATATATATATATATATTTCAGATTTTACAAAATGCAAGCATTGTGTCGTCTTATTTAAAAAAGTCCGTTTATAATCATGGATAATCATTCGAATATTCTAACTGAAAGTTATAAGAACTGAGCTGTAACTGTTACAGATGATTTTATTATTCATTTCTCAATATTCCTAAGTACTTTGGTTCTCCTTCCGAGATCATCTACCAGGGAGTGAGTTGTGCTAACAAAAATAAACCATAAAACTTTGTTGCTAAAAATTACTGTAAATTGTCTTCTTTCTTTCAAAGATAACAGTTGACAAAATGGTTAACATTCAGTAGAACGTAAAAATTATCAAAAATAGTAAAAATATTGAATGTACTTGGGAACATCGATAAATGAATATTTAAATAATCTGTCAAAGTTACGGATCATTTCTTACATCTTTCAATTGTAATACGCGAAAGATTATTTGTGAGTTTGAATGGATTTTACTAAAAATAAACTGACGTAATATTTGCAATTTATTTAATCTGACATGTTTAAAAGAATATCTCTGCCTAAATACACACACACACAAATATACATATATATATATATATATATATATATATATATATATATAGATATATATATATATATATATATTAGTTGCGACAACGTTTAATTTAAAAATAAACAAATAGGAAAAGTATCTCAATCGAAAAGTTTCACTTTTATCAAAGTTTCTTCAACGATCGTGAGAAAAATAAAAAAATAGAAACAGTTATACTGGTATTAAGCTTAATTCCTTTTGCTTAGATGTGTGGCATGTGTATGAATGCGTAGATATTTTTTGAATATATCTGTGGAGATTTTGGTTGGTAATTCGTATAATAGTGTATGTATATGTTTGTGTAGAAAACCTATCTGTTTAGGTATATGTTGGACTGAAACGTTAGTTTCTATATGTTTGTTTATTTTTTCATTTTGTCTCAGTCTGTGAAGAAGCTTTAATAAAAGTGAACATCTCTACTCGAAAATCACAATTTTTAATGATTTCCCTGCATAGTTGCTACTCGATCTCATCAATATGGCTTGTTACTCCATCCTTCCGCTGTTGAATTGTTGTTAGCTTGTTGGTATAGAGCTTACTTTTGAAATGACTCCCAAGGAAAGAAAACTAATGAACTGAAGTCGCATGATCATATTGGCGAAATGTCATCACTGTTTCAAGGGATGAGGCCACTTGGGAAGTTCTTTTGCTTGAAAGTTTATATTTGTAAAAAGCTTCGATAACTTTAACTAGTTATTCAAATGTTAGTCTTTCCAAGGTAGAAATTCCCAAAGACTGAAGTTGTTAAATCTGAAAGAAATTGAAAAATTCATTAGACGATTAAGCTTTCTTCATATTTAAATTGGTCCAAGTTATTAGAGCACGCGAATAATATATATATATATATATATATATATATATATATATATATGTGTGTGTGTGTGTGTGTGTGTGTGTGTGTGTGTGTGTGAAATGATATAGCCTTTACAGTATTTACATTATTCCGAATATTTAAATACTTTAAGTCCCAAAAGTTCATTTATTCTTGTCCTTAATGTCACATGGCCCAGTGGATATAGACGTTGGTTAGTTCCTAAAATGACTCTTAGAGTTGTGAGTTCAATACCAAACTACACCAGCGGTGAACAAATAACTTGCATGGTTAGAGTGAGATAACTCATAACTTCTATTCGAGGCTTCCCGCAAGTTTATATACCCCAGTCATCGTAATAAATATTCGGTTCGAAGTTCCTAGTATCTTCAGGCCGCCGCGTATCATGGCCAAAACGTCGTACAAACTGCAGCAAAAATGAGGACAATAGTTCGAATAATGTAAATACTATATATATATTATTTATTCATAAATTATAACATGCATATGTTACAATATCACTACAAAAGTAGTCATTTTGTTTCAACACTTTTGTGTCTTGTTAAGTGATGTGATGAAATATGAAATATTAAATCTGAAAAAAAAGATGACTTAAATAATTAAATTAACCATTGGCACGTTTTTTTGTTGTTATTTTTTTTTACATATTTTGTTTTTGTTTGAAAAAGCACTTTTTTTAAAAGTATTTCTTTTGTTTTAAAATTGCAGGGAAAAATATTCACATTTTTTTGTTGAACAAATGAATTTTCAAAACGTTGGAATAAAAATGAAATATAAAGGCTTATTTTTTTGTTAATAAAAAAATATTTTAGTCGCGTTTGACACATTTGATTTGATTATGTGACGTAATTCAACAATCATCTTAGATCTTAGATTTTTTTCGGATTAAATTTAAACAATCAGCTCCATTGGCTAAAACGTTCGAAAGGGAAAATTGTTGAACATAAACGTAAAATGTATGTGTCAAACTGGCTTCTCTGTAGATATGTATGCCTAGAAAGTTTGAATGGCGTAGCTTAAAGAATGTTGCGTGCATAGATTACAGTCACACACAGACTCATAGATCACCTTTTATATATATAGATGAAGAAGAATTGCTATAAAAGGATCTGCCTCTATGTCTGTCCGTCTGTATGACATCAATCTGGGAAGCTTCCTATTACAGATTATATTTTCCACAAAACCATTTTATCATGGAGTGGGTTGCTATTAGGTACAATACTTTTTTTATAATTGCTGTTTGTTGGGCTAACTTTGAAAGTCATAAGTCATGTTTTTAATAGAGATCAAACCGTGCTTCGGCCAGTCGTGTAAAATGAAAGTATTGTACCGCTTCAGCAGAACATGATACCCGCGCGGTTCAACATTTAAAATTTCCGTGTATTGTTTCCTCTGCTACAAGAATAATACAATAATAAAAATAAAGCTTCAAAGTGCAATATTCATCATACTTTCGTATTTATGTGAACGTACAAGACAAGTAGAGTACGCTAGATATATAACATGTATTAATATGCGTATTGGTAAAACCATCACTTTTGTTAAATATGTATTTATTTAATGGTAAAAAAGATTTTTGCAGTTGCCTAGAAAATATACTATACAATTATTTTTGAGTAAATTCAGATTCATATGCTAGTTAATGTCGTCCTATAGTTTTCTTCTGACACTGTTTTCTTTTTAACCATTTCACCCCAAGCAAGGCATTCCACTGCCACTATTGCGCAGGGGGTTACATAGGGGAAGGTGAAGTGAAAGAATGGTTAGATATAGGAAATGTCAGAAGGAGGGTGATAGGCAGATAAGGATACCGAGGCTGACGGTTGGGCAGATGGGATGAGTGTTTGAGAGAATGAATGCGAGTTAGTGTGTTAGAAGGTGTCTATTAACCTTACATTTAAACTCCTGGAGATTGTAGCTGTCGGGGAAGCAATCATGTGGATGGGAATTGCACAGTCGGGAAGTGCGAGAAAAGAAGTTGTTGGAGTAGAAATTGCGGTTACATTTTATTGGTTTCACTGTAAAAGGGTGGGACCTAGTTGCTAATCTAGTATCTCGTGCAAATTCGTACCTAGGGGGCACCAGTGATCTAAGTTCCTCGGAGCAGAAGCCATGAAAGCATTTATAGAAGAGGCACAGGGAAGCTACATCACGCCGGTGAGAATGACTGCATCCGGTCTACCTAGTCGGTATCGATCACATTACAGACTCTCCCTTGTATGTTGTCAAGAACCCCGAGCAGAATAGCAGGGACACACGACCAGAGGTGGCAGCAGTAATCAATACACGGGCTGATGGCAAATTTATATACGTGCAGGATAGATTCAGACGGAAATAAACTACAAAGTAATCATGAATATTAATTAAAACAAAACGAATAATGTCTTCCTATGATCTTTAGCACTTTCCCTGAACACGTATACGTTGTCTTTTTCTCTTCCGACTGCATTTTCTTTTACGTTCTGGACTGTTGGATCCAGTTTGTTACTTCGGCTTAATGACACGATTGACAGATGAAAGGCTGACAGCAACAGCATTTACGACCTCTTTTTTAAGGTTTGCCCGTGTGTTCGGGCAGCTTTACAATTTTTGTACGCTTACTTGAGATGGCTTAGTGAGCAGCGACTCCGACTGATACCAAATCGGTCGATTTTCTATCCCGGCCAGAAGCAAGTGGATGCGTCTAGCCACACTGATGAGCTGTGATACAGCAAAACAGGCTTGTATGTAGTTGACTAATATATATATATATATATATATATATATATATATATATATATATATATATATTGAAATTAAAGGATGTGCGTTGTGGTGCATTGGATATCGGCTCGGAACGAGGAATTCAAATTCCAGCCAAATTCATTGCATTCACTTACGCGCAAATACTATTGGGAAAGGTATTAATCCGTCTATTCCTTCCAGTTATGGGTCAAATAACAGGACAGATTGGGTGGTATAGGCCTTGGTCGGCAACCAGTCTACCGCAGAAACAATGACAACCTACTGCGGGGTAATCTTCTACCCAGTCAGTTATGTCTCTTTCGAGACATGATCGACCAAGCGTGTATCACGTATGGCACTTAACTGACTGACTGACTTGAGGTAACGTCCATCGCAGACAATGGCCAAAAGACAACTCGTTCACAATCGAGACAACACTGGCTGGTCCTGAAAAAATCTAGTGCGATCACGGATATTTTTTAAGCCCAAACAAATTTTATCATGCAGACCGAAAACAGATTCATATTAGTGCACAGCACTTCACCTAACCTTATTTGAAGAAAAAATAGAAATTGATTATACCTTGTTCCTCCAGTAGGTCTAAAACTGACCGTATGGTGAAAAAACTAAAATAAAGCTGTTGTTTCTATCAACATTTTCTATCTCCCTCTCCCTCTCCCTCTCCCTCTATCTCTCGCTCTCTTTCTCTCTCTCTATATATATATGTATATATATATATATATATATGTATATACAGAGAGAGAGAGAGAGAGAGAGAGAGAGAGAGAGAGAGAGAGAAAGACATGTTGATAAGCGGAGAAGCTGAACATGTCTCTTTGCTACACACTTGGAAACACTGACCAAGTTAAGAAACCCGTCGTGGCGGACAAACATAATCTCGCTGGTGACCTTGAACGGGATCTACACTCTGTAGTGAATTGGGGCAAGAAGTGGCTTGTCAATTTCAATGCGTCTAAGAACAAGCTGTTGTCTGTCAATCATCACAGGCAACCTCACCTGCCTCCCATAAGCATGGACCAAGCGATTCTCCCTGAGAGCAATACACTACGCCTCATCGGCCTTACCCTCTCTTCTGATCTCAAATGGAAACACTACATCGAGTCCATAGCTAAATCCACTGCTAAGAATGTTGGGTCACTGTGTCGGGCCAGGATGTTTTTCCTGCCTGAATCCATCCTGCATATATACAAGTCAACCATTCGTCCGTGCATGGAGTACTGCTGCCATATATGCTCAGGCGCCCCTGCTGTTCACCTCAGTGTTCTCTACAGGCTCTAAAGGAGAATCAGTAATGTGATAGGTACTGACTTGGTGGATCGACTACAGCCACTTCCCTACCGACGAAATTTGGCCTCCCTTTGTCTGTTCTATAAATACTTCCAGGGCTTCTGTTCGAACGAACTTAAGTCACTGGTGCTTCCTCAACAGGTGTTTACTCGTGCAACCAGACTGGCAACTGGGTCCCACTCATTCACAGTCAGGTTAGCCAAATGCAGACAACAATTCTACTCCTGCAGCTTCTTCTCTCGCACTTCCCGCCTGTAGAACTCGCTCTCATATTCTTGCTTTCGTTTCCTTTCTCTCCACCTTTTAAACTGTCATCACACCTGCATTCTCATCTTTCTATTGCTCCTTTCTCACTGGTTCGTCTTCCAATTCACTCTCTTCTAATTAATCTTTTTATACTTATGTAGCCCCCTGCATATCAGTGGCATTATCGCCTTGCTCGGGGTGAAACGATTAAGAAAATAATAGAAAATATGATTTTTTCGAATCACTTTTGCCGTTTGATTACACAATGATATTTAGTAAGTGCTTGTGCATAATATTGTCTTTCGTAGCACCCTTTAATTTTATTGATATTTAATTTAAACACAAAATGTAATCATTTTTGTAAATACTTTCATTAACCAACGCTTTTTTCATATAAACTGAACTTAGTTAATAGTGAACCTACATTCCGTACTAAATTTTAGATGGAAACATTTCAGTTTCTTCTACATCCAAAATCAATATTCAAAGCTGTTTTCAGAATTTCACTTATATGCAGTAATAAATTGTCACATATAGACATATATTTTTGTGCATTTATTTATGTGTGTGCTATGTCACTCTGTGTGGTGTAATTTCTTCAATATAGACATTTAATTTAGGTATAGAAAAATTTCATTTCTCTGTAAATCATTTTAGGTAAAACGCTTTCAGGAATAGGTTATAACAATCTTTTATTTTTTTTTCGATCAATTTTATTAGAATCATCGGCAATTCTCCTGACTGAAATATATCTTTTCCTGGTAACAGTTATTTGTCAGAGATGAAACTGTTATCATATTCTTGTTGATTATTTATTTTTAAATTTTTTAAATTTTATTTTGCAACACGGACGGCTTGTGTAAAAATAACATTTTCGCAACATCTGACGTGACTGCGTACTGTATATTAAAAACGAAACTGAAATTTCAAAAACAGGTTTACGACAGTATGGTTCAATAGTTCAAACACATACATTAATGGAGTTTTCGAATTTTACCAATCTATAAAATAAAATATAAATTGAAATATTTATTATGCGTGTGTATGTTATATTTTGTAATTTTCTATATATTTAAAGAGAGGTGAAATATTTTGAAAAAAGGTCAACATGACATATATATATATATATAAAATAAATGTAACATTATATATATATATATATATATATATATATATATATATATATATATATATATAGGCAGAGACGTTATTCCATGGTGAAGTTACCATGAAATAACGTGTCTGCCTTAATTTTTTTTATATTTGCTCTATATATACATATATATTTAAAAGTCTCTTAGAGAGTTATCCTACCACTGTATGTACAGGATATTTTTTGGGATTCTTCTATATCTACACCACATGCTGATATATATATATATATATATATATATATATATATATATATATATAATTTTAAACTTTATCAATGATTGTATCATTTTTTTAAAGAGATGGGAATATATATATATATATATATATATATGGGGGATATATATGACGTGAGAAAAGTCATCATATATGTATATTTGTATGCGTGTGTGTGTCATTTTGTTAAATAAATTTATGGTGGGAGTGTTCTCAGACAGTTCTTAGACTATCAGTGACAGACAAATTGCCTCCTTTGCCAACTCTATCTATCTATCAATCTATCTATCTATCTATCTATCTATTGCATTCTGTTAATATCTACATACCTGTGTGTTCCTTTGAGTGTGTTTCTTTAAGTACCTCATAAAAGTATTTCCAGAAAGATTGTATAAAAATTCTTGAATTTTATTCGCCTTAAGAAGAAAAAACACTTATCTTAAGAATCATCCCTTGTATTCAATTAAACATGTTCTACAGAAATATTTTGCCGCCTTAAACTTTCTAATCTCATGCAAATAGATATTCATAGACATATAGACATAATAATATCAATTTACTCGTGAAAAACCATCAGAAAAACATTTTCAATGTGATATTCCAAGTAAAACACTTGATTCATGTAATTCTAGATTATTGACGATTTATATTATTGCAATAAGCCAATTGTGGATATTACTATGAAGATTTCTTAATAAGTTTAAAAATAGTTTATATTAGTATTAAGGCTTATTGATTTGATTCTATTGTATTATTCAAGTAAGTCCTGAGTATTAAATGAAATAGATCTGGCTGAATGGGGATTATAGGTTTTAAGGAGAGTAGAACATCTTTTTCATTGCTCTTGTTCTCAGACTCCCCCTGACCTAATGTGGTAGCACCTGTGTGTGTCACACCTATGAGCAAACACTGAAACCACGGAAAAATAACACTATTAAACTATAAAATTACATTTTATAGTATAAATAAAAGCAAAACATTTTCATAGTAAAAATACGATCACTATATTTTATATAAAATAAGAATAATAAGTATTTATGTTAAAATACCCCAAATGTTATTTAAAGCAAAATAATCAGCATTATATTTCTCAACAACATATTTAATGTGTATTTAAAGACAAATATTTGCGTGCAAAATATAAAAACATTGAATAAGATCTCACTGATTTTTCATAGAAAGTGATATTATATATAAAACTTAGTAAAAAACACGTCACTGAAAACGTGGCCCATCGCTATCCAGCTGGCATCTTCATAATAATGAAAGTGCTGCTCAGCCAGACCATGTGTCACTGATCAGACCAAATGATAATCACACGGGGCAATGTTTGTTGAATAGAGCAGGTAGGGTAGGACTTCCCATTTAAGCATTTCCAAGTAGGTTTTCACCCATTTGCTATATCAGGTCTAGCGTTGTCATGTTGCAAAATCACTTTGTCGCATTTCTGCTCGTATATCGTCCATTTTTTTCAATGTTCTCCTGAAATGAATCACTTGTAGTCGATAGTGATCCTCCGTGACGTTTTCGTATGTTTAAGCAGTATATAATAAACTATATGCAGATGATCCCTCCAAATGCACTGCAAAATGTTCTTAATCATGGATATTAGGCTTTTCGCCGATATTGATCCTTACCACACGATCTTCTACAATTAGAGTAATCGTAGTGTATCCAATATTCATTATCGGTTACGATGCAAACATTTTCCTTTTTTCACCGTTGAAGAAGCTGTTCACACGTGACAAGACGACGTTCGGCTTCAACTCATACGGCACACAAAGTCCTTGCTTTTGAATAATTCTTGATGTTTTAAAAAGTGTCGGAACAGTCGCGTGATTAACTCCTAATGATTTAGCAACCTCCGCTTGCGCATGACATGAGTCTTTATGAAGTAATGCCGCAAATTCTTTGTCTTTAATCTTCTTTCGTTGCGCCAGAGCGTTCTTTAACTTCAACATCAAAATCAATATTTTTCCTAAACCGATCTCTGCATGTTGTTTCTGACAGAGGATGCTCGCTGTAAGTCTTCACAAGAATGCTAAAGATTTCCTATGAATAAAGTAGTGCATTAAATTTCCCCGCAAGTCCACTTTCGTTGGCATACAACCCGGCATGTTTAACTCTATGAAAAACTAATTTATTTACACTTCGGTGAAATGATAAACGCTGAATTTCAAGCTTATTTATCATACTTCGTATAGATGCTTTAACATCTGTAACTGCATGCAGTTTTGGGAACGCCATCTGTTTAAAAAAAAGCAAGAAATTATTGAAGACTTCACTATATTTAGTTGAAGTCAAAGAAGTTAGATTTTAGCATTTAATAACTGATGGAAGTCTATATGTTGCTAAACAAAAAGTGTCAAGAGAAAAATGTCAATTGGACATTTAGTTTTTTTTTTTAACACCAGTGTTGAAGTTAATGTAATGCGTTTCGTCACTTAAAAATCTTTCCTTAGGTTAAATTAATGATTGAATAAGATATACATAATAGATCCGTCAGTTATATGTAATACATGCTTGAGCGATCATGTCTCCAAAAATACCATACTGACTTGGCAGAAGATTTTCCGGCAGTAGGTTCCAATGACTTTCCTCGGAGTTGTTACCAACCAATGCTATTTAACCCAATTTGTCCTGTTATTTAACCCATAGCTGGAGAAAAGAGACAGATTAAAATCTTTTCCAAGGTTGTTTGCGCGAAAGTGAATGCAACAAATTCGACTCGAATTTGAACTCGGCTCCCCTATTTCACGTTCAGAGCCGATAGCTATTGCACCACAATGCATATCTTATACTTAGTGTGAGGGAGCGCAAATATATGCAAAACGTTGATTATATTTTAACATTGAGAGGAAACCTCACGGTGTAGGAATGTTTAACTTTATATTGTTAAATTTCTGCCGTCCGATTCGTCTAAGCATAGTTCTTATTCTATGTACTATTTCCTTTCAGGATGTAGGCGTTCATGGCCTCCTACATCTCCTTCTCCATTGTACTTAAAACCATTTCTCTTGTTGCTCCTCTTGAATCCCTGTCTGCCATCCATTTGCTGAAGTCCATCATGTATGCCTCTCTTAGATTTTCCTCCTTCTCTCTTTCTCTCTATCCTTCCCGTTTGTATCAGATTCTCCAAATCTTTCTTTCTCATTATATATCCCAAAAACTTCAGCAGGTTTTTTTCTCATGTTAAGTATAAGTTTCCTTTTCATTTCTATCCTCTTCAAAACCTCGTCGTTGCTAACATGTTCAGTCCATGGTATCTTCAGGATAACAACATTTCGGTTGCTTCAATTCTTTCTTTCGTATTATTGTCCAACATTTAATGCTATATTGAAGGAAATACATCACATAACAATCTTATTTGTTTCTGACGATTTTTTCTGTCTCACGGTCCTCTGCTTAGCGTTTGGAATACATATTTGGCACTGCCAATACGCCGTAAGATTTCTGAGTCGCACTTTCTGTTCTTATTTAGAAAACTTCCCAAGTATGTAAATTTCTGTACCTGGTTGATTTCATCTTTCCGAACTTATAGTTGGCATATTGGTTTCCTGTTTTTATGGTGATCATGCATTCAGATTTCTTGTATTTTCTGTTTAGTCCTGTCTTTTCTCTTTCTTCGTTTTTTTTTATGTGGGAGATCTTTTTGTTTATTTCCTTGGTTGCTTAGCTGAATTTATTCAACTTTATTACGCTTTATCTTCGTTCTTTATCTCCATAACACTTTCTCTTATCTTGCCATTCTATTCTATTCTTGAATTCCTTGCATTCACTTACGCGTAAATACCCTTAGCAATGGTCTTAATCCGTCTCTTTCCTTCAGTTATGGTTTAAACAGGACAGATAGGGTTCTATAGCCTTGGCTTGCGACCAATCTACCACGGAAAGTCATGGTATACTACTGCGAGATAATCTTCTGCCCAGTCAGCCTTGTCTCTTTCCAGACATGATTGCTCAAGTGGGTATCACACATGGCATTTAACTGACTAACTGGCCTCTTCCTGTTTCAGTTGATTTCTTTAAAAAAGTGTAAATATGGTACTAACCTTGACACGCATTTACCGTAGAAGTTTTCTTCTGTTTCATGCCACATTGTTCATCCACCTATATATAATTCCATAAATAAAGATATTACTTTAGTTTTGGATATTTTCCCATTCCTCCCGGTCTTTTGAGCAAGAATAGAGATTTGTTGTATTTAGGATTGTGTTTATTTTTTCTTCTGATTTCCTTTATTCATTCTCTTCCACTCCCAGTAAACCTTTGTATCTTAGTGATATTATCGCCTTGCCTGAAGTTAACTGATTAACAAAAAAGATAATGAAATATTTGTAACGTTGCAACGCGTTTCATAACTTTCTTTCATTTTATCATGTCTCTCAGTATAATGGTAGATAAAATTTATTCTTTCTGTAATAATCAATACCGTTGTGTATTTTTGCGTGTATATATATATATATATATATATATATATATATATATATATATATATATATGTCACCCACATGGAGTGAGAGAAAGAGACAATAGCGAGGCAGTATCGGGTTTCTTTGCTACGAATTATTCAACTTTACTACCAGTTAGAAAGTTCTAACTTCATGTTCGCTCTTTATCAGTACCTCATATATTTATATTTTTGCAATAATTATGTCGTCATGTAATGATGAATATATAACATTTCAAAATGTCGTTTTTTTAAAACCACATTTCGTTACTCTTCGTTAATTTCCGTAACATGTTTACATTTGTTGACATTACAATACATTTCAGAGCAGATGAATCGAAAATTGCGTTATATAGGCTTGATTAAAACCTCGTTTAGACTGAAGGTTATTCGTTTTCGAGATGTCTAAGACGTTGACAGATCACATGGTAGCTTCCCCTATGTAGATAGGAGTCGCAGGTTCGAATCCTCCCGAATGACATACATTTTCGTAATAAAAATTTATCGTAAATAATCAGGCCGGTAGATATAAATATATAATACTGTTTAATTAAAAACAGCATACCTACTTAAATATGCGTATCGCTCAAAAACAATGTTTAAACAAATCATTTCAAGAATTTAAATATATAATCCTCTCAAGTAATTTGACGTCCTTTTTAAAGGCAGGGATACAATCATATTTGATATTTCTTCAAATCTATTTTAATAAAAGAAGAACAACGGAAGATAGAATCGATATAAAACTGCAATTATATTCTGTGGCTGATATTCTTTTAGCATCTAGTAATCTATCAATGCTTCTGCAAATGAGCTGCATGCAATTGGCCTATGTGTGCATGTTTGTCAAACTGTACACACTCACATATTTGCTATCCTGCATGTGAATATCTATACAGACGAGAATTCATCTTCCTCGAAGCCCATTTAGGCAGTGTTTAAATTTATCCGTACAGAAAACACATTCCAAATAACAAATCAAATTCTTCTCCGTTTTTTTCCTCTATTCCAACATCATCACCATACAAAAGAATTACATTTGTTTTTTCATTTTAGTTACATTCATTGAATTCTCATAGATTTTTTTATTTAATTTGGAGATTTCTTTTTTATTTCTCTGGTATTTCTTCTTCTTCTTCTTCTTCTTATTATTATTATTATTATTATTATTATTTCACTTTCCTGTGTCTCTTTCTTTATTTTCAAATTTGTTTTTTCATCATTCCATTTTTATCGCTTCTTTCTTTTTCTTTTTCTTGACCTCGCTATTCTGTCTGAAATAATTTTCATTTGTTATTTGACAGGTCCAACGCAAATTTAATTGTTTCTTTTAAAAGGCATTATTCCTCGAAACGTGGATTTCAAGTATTCCCCTCACTAAGCACGCACATGATAACAACAAACAAAACAAGAACAGTAACAGACACACACATAAAAAAAAAAAATTACGAACAACATTAAATGGCACACATGTACACAGATACTCGTAATTTGTCGCTATTGATTTAAACATGGTTATAAAATTATTTGAAGGCTTAGGTCACTGTCTCGTTTCAGAAAGTGGTTATCCCGTCAGAATCCATCTTTTACATTTATAAGTCTACCAGTCGTTCATGCATAGATAACTACTGCCACATCTGGTCGAGTGATCCTGCTATTCATCTCGAGGTTCTTGATAAAATCTAAAGAAGTATCTCCAATATAATCGATCCTGACTTGGCATCTCGATTTCAGTCACTTTCTCACCGACGTGATGTGGCTCCTCTCCGTCTTTGCTACAAATAGCAACTGATGACGTTTATTTCCTTTGTTCCCCGACCGCATGAATTTTAGCGCGCTACTAGGTTATCATCTAGATCCCACATATTTACCGTTGATATAGTTAAAGGTACCCGTCAATTCTACTTTATAGTTTCTTTTCTCGTAATTTTCCGCCTGTGGAGATTAATTCCATTTAGATGCTTCACTGATAGTTACAATCTCCAAATGTTTAAATGCAATGTCAATTGCCATATTTTATCTTCTTGAATCTCGTTCATCGTTTATTATTTCTTCAATACCCACTGTACCCAGTCTTTTCTCCCACTGTAACCCACTGAGCGCGAGTGATGTTCCCGTCTTGCGTGGGGTGAAATAATTGGAATAATATAGAGAAGCATTTTGCATTCTTTCAACACAGAGGGTGATAACCTCTAATAGATAAATTGCTGCGTTTGTTAATCTCACATTTCATACTGATTTAAAAATGAATGATTTTGTTGAATCAGCTGCTATGTTTGCTGCTAGAAAATATTTTTCTCTGTGTCATTCGATACAATTGCTCTCGGCAGAGACCATCTTAGACAATTATAAATCTATGTTTTGTAAATGCATTCACTATCGCTGCCTTACCTTGTTTACTAATTCTGCAATATTTCTAGTGAATCTCGACAAAATCCATAGAAGTTTTGGCAAGCTTAACGTCTCAGAAATAACATCTAGATTTTTGACACTTTCTGCGAAAATAGCTTTCTTCTGTGTTTTCTATAAATATTTTTATGGTAAATTTTCTAAGTCTTTCTCTTTGCTATTTGCTTTTAACTTTATGTTATATTATTCTACCTTACTTACTTTTCTCTTGAAATCTCTTGCAGTTCTTGCTTCTCTAGCATGTACGATCTTCAAACATTTAAATGTAACATCAGTCGACACCTGTTTTTCTAATCATTGTTCAATTTTTCTCACTGAAGTTTTTTCGTTCATTTTCAGTTTTATTAACCTTCTACCTTCTCGTTATCATTATTGACGAGCACAAAAATGAAAATAAAACTGACACATTATTTTAACAAATATATTTACCAAAATTACACAAGCATATCTTGATATAATAAATGGTAATTCTTTTCAATAATATTGCAAAGTTAACCCTGGCCCCAAACGACTTTGAAGTTACCTGCATCTTTTCTGCATGGTCTCCTTGTTTTAGTTAGTGAAATCTTGCTTAATCCTTGCCTTCAATTCATCTTTGGTGTTAAAAGTAGCCTTGCCTTTTTTGCATAACTGTGCTCAACGCATAATAATCGTGAGGCTTGCAGTTTTGAGAGTTAGATGGCCAGAAGTAAGGGTTGATGTAGTCGCGAAAATCGTTTTACAACTGTAACTTGGTTGTCCTGTTTGTGTGACTTAGTTCAGATTCCTGATGCTGATGATATAGTCGACTAGCAGACAACCCTTTGACCCAGCAAAGCACTGCATCTTCAAGGCATATTAGGTAGTCGTCCGTGTTGAATCTGAAGCCCTGTGTATAAATAACGTCGCCATATCACTCCAATAATCTTGGTAATCCCCATTAGACTCATCCACCTCCTTACTAATCATTTGCACTCTCCTCAGGTTGACACTTAAACACTCTGAAATGTTCGTATTGGAGCTTCTGGTGCGATTTTCATGCAGTCAAGCATACCGTTTCCAGATTTCTGGCGCAGAGAATCGCGTCATGATGCTCTTTCTCTTGCAGACGGCACCCAAACGAAACTAAGAATAAAAAATTTCATTCATTTGCCCATCGCACCATGTATATATTACACATTTGTAAATAGAAAAAATGATTTAAGATATAACATTCCGACCATGTTACGCTGTTCGATTATGATAGAGGTGGACTTATCAAGAAGACGATTTCTTTATGATATTTGCATGAGGAGACAATCCTAACTTGCGGCATCAATAAAAATCATACCATGGATTGATCCAAGTTTCAAGAATGAAATGTAAAAATGAAACTCTTCAGAAGATGTCAATGTTTGGGCAAACACAAAATCACAGATCATTTTGACCGAGGGTATCAGCGTATTTTGTCATTTTGCTGATCGCACAAATTATGTGCATTCTATAAGAGAATTTAACTTTTGTCGCATTTGCAAAATTTCACTATTAATCCCATTGTACGTAGTTTTTCTTGATGTCAAATAAGTTGTTTGATATGAAACAGAAACTTGTAAATCAGCTTCAATACGTGTTGCTTATATCAGAAGATTTTACTCATGTAAAGTCTTAGCGCAAAGAGGTGTACATAAACATATAAAACGCCATATCTCATTTTTAATAGATATTTTTCCTCACTCAAACAATTAAATACCACGCCATTCGTAAAAAAAAAAGAAAGAAAAAAAAACGCAAATGCAATTATTGGATGTTCTGACATTAAAAAGCCAAGCCGTCATCAAAATATTTATTAATCTCGGTAAGCATGTGTTAAAATACCTTTATTTGTAAAACCGTTTTGCCACGTGATTTTATTAATAATCATGAACTTAATGAACATTGATTATACACTGTAATGTAAACGCTACACCGATTCTTTATGAACTTTCTAGCTTCTTTTCTTGAAAGCGATGCTAATTTAATATAAAATACACCATACATAACATAACTTAGGCCAAAAATTTGAAAGGATAGCAATGGTTTTTTGTCTCTTACTGTCTCTGTGTTTGTCTCTCTGTCTCTATCTCTGTCTATCTATCTGTCTGTCTATCTGTATATCTCTTTATACAGAAAGTGAAAGTGAGAGGGTTCATTTTTTTTGTTCATAATTTAAATACAGTAATCCTATAATAATAATAATAATAATAATAATAATAATAATAATAATAATATAATTAGGTGTTTCCCTCATAAACAACCGTTACGCTCTGGCAATACTTAATAAATAATGGACTATTCAGTTTTTATCGCACGGAAAGAAGGGAAAACCAGCGCTTGCTTTCGTGAAAAAAAGTAAAAAAGCAAACAAAAAATCAATCAATCAATATAGAAAGAAAGAAAGAAAGAAAGAAAGAAAGAAAGAATTGTGTTACGTCTCCTTCCTATATTCCTAAATAATAGACTATTCTGTTTTGATTATCTAGAAAAACAAAAGATATACGCTACTTGGTTTCAATGAGATAATGAAAGAAAGAGAGAAAGAAGATAAATATGTTTAACCATTTTTTTAGTGAAACGGAAAACCATGTCAGTTTCAGATCTTTTCATCTGTACCCACTTCTTAAAATAACGACCATCATTCATACTTCTAATTTTTAATGCAATATTTTATTAAATTTGAAAAGCTCAAATATGTAAATTTTTCGATATTAGAAATTCTACAGATGCTATTTTGTCCTAAATAATTACCATGCACTTTTTAAATTAATTAACTGAAGAATTGAGATTCATCAGAAAAGGCAAGTAGTAAAAACATGAAATTTTTGTGGGGCTTTCTAGTCAGTATTATTTCGCATGCATGATTAAATAAAATCGAACTAAAAAGAATATTTCAAAATTGACATGTTCGCATATGATTCAGCACTTTTTCAACTATATATAATCAGAGTCGTAGATTGACATTTAAAAAAATAATTTCAGTTCAAACAAAGCAAATGTTACGTGTAATGGAAGTGAAAGAGAAGACTGAATATGTGGAAGATTGAGGAAAGAACAAAATACGGGATTCAAGACGTCGTAATTAAATTTGTGAAGATTGTAGTTATCAAGGAAGTAAGGAAAATCGAAGACTTCTATCTGCTGGAAGTGCGAGAAAAGACACTCTTGGAATAAAAGTGGCGTTTGCTTTTAGACTAGTTCAAGAGAAAATGATAGGACCTAGACGCCAATTTAGTAGCACACTAAAATTCATGTATTCAGGCACTAGGGGAAAATGCTCGTTAGAGTAACTGCCATGAAAATATGTGTAGAAAAAGAGAGAAGTCACGTCATGTCAATGAGAATATAACTGACGTCGATGTGTCTTGCTGTGACACACCAGTAACGCTACAGAGCGACGTACGCTGTATAGCTTACAAACCAATTTTGATCACCTGCTTGAAATATAATTACGGACAACTCGTATATAAAATATATATTCACTTAGTTTTTTTTTCTGCAGTGAAGATTGTATGTAGGAGGTAGTTAGAGAAAGCAGGCACATACAAGCGAGTGGCGGATAGATTTGTCTTACCTTCAGTTTTCCTAATCTCCCGAGCTTGTTTGCTCTTTGCTATTTCCTCTGTCTGTCGACCCGGGAAAACCCGATCTTTTTTTTTAATCATATCACCCCGAGCAAGGCGGTAACGCCACTGATGTGCAGGAGGCTACGTAAGAGTGAAAAGATTGGAAAAGAGAAAACTGGAAACCACATTCTAAACAGGGAACAAGGGATGAGCCTCTACACCTGTTCAGTAGAAGTGGGTGGAGTGAGAATCTTATATATGAATTTAAGCTCCGTCGATCTTCACCCAATTTTATCATTCCCGAGTAGTCCTATTCACCAACTGTTGTCTTTGGTCAGTTGCATTTTGATGTAATCACACTAGTGTTTATTTCATTGTTCATTTTTTAATAACTTTTACACACTGATGCAATGTCTGTTTGTATCATTGTTTCTGACAACCAAAATATATTTCTTGTCGGCTTAGTAAAGTATAAATAATTTCTCTACTCATTGTGTTATAATTTCGAAACAATATAATGTAAATTATATTTTGTTATTGCACATTGCTTTTACATTTTTTTCATATCTGACTGAATAATGTAATTAAATTATATTCTATTGTTTATATTTCATGACCTTGAAAACCGGCGTTGTTGACGCAATACACTATTTATTTATTTAATTGCATTCCAGCTTCGACTGAAATCATCGCGTGTTTTTTATCGCTTTCTACAGGAATAAATTATTTTCAAGGTCAATTATATTCTGTTGGTCCATAGTATATATTACAAGTTTATGATCGATTATATTTAAACATCTTTAGATTTCGTCTAGAATCATTCGATGTACAGCGGAAGCAGCAGACCAGATATGACATCAATATTCAAATGGTAAATTTATAAAAGTGTACAATGTAATTCTGACAAGACACAGTTACCTAAATATTCTTGCAGTAGAAGCAGCTAATGATTCGATATCGTCGCTTCACTACATATCAGTACAAGATGTGTGGACAACAAGGCAACCTGCAGTTGAGACATAAAAGTTTCTGTCTGGTGGTTACGCTGAAGAAATAGTAAGAATATCAGCATTCCAGATCTTTTTTATCTGTACTTTTCACTAATCTGATTTTCAATCACCAAAAAGAGATTTATTCCATCGTTGGACATTTTGAATAATATCTCTGTACAGACATTTCATCAAGGAGACAGTAGCGTATTGGAATGTTTCTTAAAACATTCAACAATAAAAATTAATTTTTCTGTCCTCGAAATGGCTGGTTTCTTACATATGAGAATATTTGCCTGCGAAGTCGGAAACAAAATCACTGTAACAGAAGCCTACTTAGGGATTTTTCTGTTGATTGAACACACAAAGACACCCACCTGTGTTCAATAATTCAACTATCAGTCAGTTAAGTGCCATACGTGATAAACGCTTGGACGACCATGTCTCGAAAGAGACATGACTGACTGGGCAGAAGATTATCCTGGAGTAGTTTGCCATTGCTTTCTGCAGTAGACTGGTTGCCGACCAAGGCTATAGAACACAATCTGTCCTGCTATTCAACCCATAACTGGAAGGAAGAGACGGATTAATACCTTTCCCAAGGGTATTTGCGCGTAAGTGAATACAATGGATTTAACTGGAATTCTAACTCGGCTCGCCGGTTTCTCTTTCTGACCCGATATCCACTGTACCACAACGCACATGCTCTAGCAGAAAATGTTTGGAAACAGAGTGCATCATCGCACGGGTTCAATATTAGCCACATTCAGTTAAAATTTGCACATAAAATTTGCCATTGCGTTCATTTGCATTAGACCCGAGATGATTACTTCAATCTACAACGTATAAAAAATACTATCCTATTTCTATTATATAAAATTGCAATCAGTCTTTGAGTCATATATTTCAGTTTGTAAATACAGATGTGCTTAAACGTTTTGCATTTCGAAAATATCCTATATAGATGCAGATGATAATTTTCTAATACATATATGTACATGTACTTAAAGGCATGCACAAGCGTTTACTCTACTGAATTTTCGTTCTTCTGAAACTAGAGTAACTGAAGACTTCACACGCTGACAAAAAATGATCTGACAGACGTAACCTTATTTACACAGTGAAGCACATTTCAACTTAACAGTCTCAGACAGTTTGCAATCAATTCTTAATGTATAAAACAATGATTTCAGATAGAAATGCACTTCAACATACATAAATAAGATCTCACAAGCGCAGACACGCACAGGTATCCACAGAACATAAACGAATTGAATTAAATTCACTGGCTTAATCTTTATATTCATAGTCAGTTAAAATCATTGAACCATACAGAGAACACAACGATGATCTTTAAAAGTAGGACAATCCTTCTTCCGCCAACAGTAAACCTCGTAATATTAAGTTCAGCAAAGCACGAGCGACACCATGAAGAAATTGTGGCAATGGTAATATCAGTCGTTACCCTACAATTTGACATTCATTGATCGAGTAGGCTGTACTGTTGTCGGTTGAAATCTACAAAATATTTATCTTAAAACAATTTTCAAAAAAAAAAGACGTGAGGAAAACTAAAATATACATTTGAGCAACAAATACTGTAATTATTAAGAGAAAAATGCTGAGAATACCAAGGATAGGATATGTAATAAAAGACAAAATTCAAATTACTAGCTCGCATAATGAGGAAGGGGTGTTGGAGAATTTGACGCGCAGAGAACATATTTAAAGGAAGAGCGACAGTGAACAACAGCTCTTATTATACTTAGTGTATGTGTGGAAAGTTTGGCAAAAGAGATTTATGTTTATATCTATGAATTTCAAGTGAAAACTGATTCGATTTAACCACCAATTGAATACTGACAAAAACAAATAGAATTCTTCAAAACATTTTGAAGTATTAAAAATGTTAATGTATAGCAGGTAATTGTAATATAATTATATTAATGTTGTTCCACCTCTTACCACTATGTCTGAAAATATATTATTATGTTAGTCATTTTAAATGTGATACTACACAAGCATTTCTTTAAATTTGAATATTATTTAATTATTTCAAGTAATATTGCCTTTTCTCTAGTTTGGGCTTACGACTCCTACATCTCTTTAACTGAGTATATATATATATATATATATATATATATATATATATATATATATATATATATATATATTACGCTTTCACACCCTTATTGAGCACTCTGGAAGAATGGTAAACTTTGAAAAACAGTAGCTACTCTGGCATATACGCATCGCTCATTCAATAAAATGAATTAGATCACTCTGTATATTGGGCGCGTATAATGATTATATACACGCTAAAAGTCTGCCTTCTTCTACCGAACGCCCATAGCCCAGAGGAAGAATCGCCGACTGACGTCAATGCGGTCGGGTTTCAGTCCTGGGTTAAAAACAATCGGAGTCTAACTGTACTGATGAGCTGTGATACAGCGAAACAGATCTATCTGCGGATGACTATATATATATATATATATATATATATCCGAGTGAATACGGAACGAAGAAAGATTTATAACGTTAAATAAATTAATTTAAAATTGTACTCGATATATGATAGAGAGCTGTCAATATTTATTATAAATTATAGTTAAGAACATGTACAGCTTTTTATCAACTACAAAATGTACATTTTGTTTCGACATTGAAATGACAATGTCTCCTCCGGTTATGTGCAAAGGAATGGAAAGTCTCTTTTCTTATATTTGGCGAATTGTGTGTGGGATGTAGATGAGGTTAGTGATAAGGAGATATGTCTTGTAACTCTTCCATTGGAATTTCCAAAATTGGGAGTTTGTGGGTGAAAGAGTTGATTTATGAACTTGTCGGGAATTTTGTAGATATATTTAACATTAAGATATTGTATAGGTTTTTATGGCGTAGTAGCTGGATTCTTTTCTACGGGTTTAGTGAAGGGGAGAGTAAGGAAGTATAAGGGTGGGGAAGATTACGATTAGATGCGATGTTGTGTGGATAGTAGTTATCATTTATTGGACCTTTCTTTCTTAATTGTACAATTATACACTATTTTTTTTATTTAACTCAGTTTTTATAATTAATCTAATTTTGTGAATTTAACCTTAATTTTAAATTTAGGAAATCACGTTTTTCTACAAAACTTTGAAATAGAATACGATTGGTGTTATGGAAATATGTAAATCATGATATAAAAATGTTTTTGATATTAGAAAGATTTATTGTCTTAAAGGGGTCATAACTTTGAGTTTTTTGGTATTTTTTAACATGATTTTAAGCTAAGTTCTTTAATGTTTTGCAGTTTACCGTGGGTTCATGCCTCTGGTTTAAAAACCCGTTCCTAGATGCGTTGTGGTCCAGTGGATATCAGCTTGGAACGAGAAATCGGAGAGACGAGTTCGAATTCCAGTTGAATTCATTGCATTCACTTACGCGCAAGTACCCTTGGGAAAGGTATTAATCCGTCTCTACCTTCCAGTTATGGGTTAAAAAATAACAGGACAGATTGTGTTCTATAGCCTTGAGAATGAATGGAAATGAGAACATTGAAAATAGGACGGATTGAGGAAAGGGCAAACGATGAAGAATTAAGAAGGAGCCCAAGAAAACAGAATATAACTTTTGACGTTGCATTGAAAGTTTTGAAGTTTGTAGTGATCAGGGAAGCGACTAATCGGAAGGGACATCCACAGATGAGAAGTGTGAAAAAAGCGTTAGATAGAAGTGACAATTGCATCTTGCTAGTTTCCAAAGCGGAATGAGCTATTTATCAATCTAGTCAGTCAGTTAAATGCCATACGTGATACACGCTTTGGGCGATCATGTCTCTAAAGAGACATGACTGACTGGGCAGAAGTTTATCTCACAGTAGGCTGGCATTGCTTTCTGAGATAGACTGGCTGCCGACCAAGGCTATATAACCCGATCAGTTCTATTATTTAACCCATAAGTGGAGGGAAGAGACGGATTAATACCTTTCCCAAGGGTATTTGTGCGTAAGTGATTGCAAGGAATTCAACTGGAATTCGAACTCAGTACGCCGATCTCTCGTTCCGAGTCGATACCCTCTGCAACACAACGCACATCAATCTAGTATTTTGTTTAAATTCCTGAAGTCATCACGCCAGGAAAAATGCTTGTCCGAACAGTTACCCCGAAAATATTTATAGACTAAAGAGTAGAATACCACATCACGTTGAGACATGGCATCACACATGAAGAGAGACGTGATGCCAGGTAACAATTAATTATATCACAGATTATTCTCTGAATTTTGTCAAGAATCATGATATGAACAGTAGGGTCACCAAACCTGCTACAGCAAGTGTATTCAATACACGGATGCATGGTAGATTTCCAAATATGCAAGATGGATTCTGACGAGAAGGTTTTGCGTGGTGGTCCAGTGGATATCGGCTCGGAACAAGAAATCAGAGTGCCGTCTTTTAACCCGTCTTTTCCTCCCAGTTATGGGTTAAATAACAGGGCAGATTGGGTTCTATAGCTTTGGCAGGCAACCAGTCTACCGCAGAAAGCAATGGCAACCTACTGCAGGATAATCTTTTGCCCAGTCAGTCATGTCTCTTTCGAGACATGATCGCCCAAGCATGTTTCACGTATGGCACTTAACTGACTGACTATTCATGTAGAATTTCTTGAAGAAAAAAGGAACATGGTTCATTTATTGATTTAAATGTTCTTGCTCGTTTGACATTTTTTCATTTAACCTTAGGGGTTTATTTTCATTTTTTAACATCCAAAAGTATTTGGAAAGAGATGTCATGTTTTGTTTTTCTTTGTTATTAAAGACTGAGGTGATTGTAAAAGCGCTTTTGAATATGTTCATTGATTTCCGATATAAAATTTCTCACCTTTTGGATTCTCCATGGAAGAAATCGAACATATATATATCAGGGATTTCGTTAGATATTTATTAAGAATGTGGCATTGGTTTGGGTTTCTACAGTCACAAAAGATATTATTAAGGGGCAAACTGGTATGAGTGTTGAAGTTATTTTTGTTGTGTGATTTTAATATTTTACTGTTATGTACTTTCATTAATTTAAATAGATTGCTGGAGCAGCTATAGCTTAGTTCTATTATATTTCAATTGAAAATGTTGCTTAGAGGGTTATTTTTGGAAAAATGATTATTTACTAGGTTAAAAGATTTATGTCCCAGTTTAAAGTTAAGTAACTGCTTAAAAGGAGGGTTATACCATATAATTGTTCTGCTTTTTTTTTCTTTTTTTTTCTTTTTGAGCTCCTGAATGTTTCCACAAGTTAATTTTGAAAGATTGATATCCGCTGTCTTTAAAATGTTTTCGTAAATTACTTTGTGTTTATCGAATATTTCCTAATTTGAGGAGTGTGTGTTAATGTGGCGTTCAACAGATGATGGAATATGCTTGATAATGGATGGTGGCTGATTAGAGTTGGTTTATATATATATATATATAAATATATAAGAAAGTAAAATAACATATATATTAAACTCACTATTCATGAAATTAATTTATAAAGTAGGCTCAATACAAAGTAAATCTTAATATTGTAATTTTGCTATTACTATGGTTTATAAAAGCGTTTTATTACTACACGAACTTTTTCATGTTTCTGGACAATATTGTTCTTCTTCAGGTAATTTTCTAAATGTATTTGGTGAAAATGATTTATTTTAGAAAATATTACATGAATTCCTGATAACTCTGAAAATTAAGTAGGTGTGGTGGGGGCAATTAAACGTCATGATTGCAAGTGTGTAGTTGATCCTCAAACCAGCTCTCCTTAATTTTCTGAATAACCAAGAATTCATCTCATGTTTTCAGAAATTATTCATATATATATACATATATATATACTCATCAGAATGGTTGGACATCAGATTGCTTCAAGCCAGGATTGAAACCCGACCGAATTGATATCAGTCGGCTATTCTAACCTTTAAACTAGGAGAAAGGCAGATTTTAACGTCTTATATACACAATGGAAACACACACCAGTAGGTGAAAGTGTTCAAATTATTTACTAATGAACGAAGCGTAATTGGGTGAACTGGTTACAATATTTCGACATATATAAAAAAAACAAATACCCATTATATTATTGTAATCATTTCATCCTATGAAAGGCAATAAAGCAACTAAGATGCAAAAGGTTAGTTGTTGTGAAATAATATGAAAAATAAAATTATGTTGAGAAAACTATAAAAATGTAGATCGTATTAATAAACGTAGCAATTTCAACTATAAAATCATGAATTCCTGCTGCTATTCTAGTACTACGCATAAATCCATTAATTGTAGGTAACTCAAAGCAAATTTCATCAGAACAATTACAATGAATGTATTTGTAGAAAAGGTAAAGTGAGGCTACGCTATGGAGACGGGGAAAATGATATAAGCTGAGATTCCAGGTCAGGACTATTAACATTGCATAATACGATAGAAGATCGTATATACATTTTTTATATAACAGATCAATGTTTGGAAATTTGTGACAACGTGGGGATAAATTGAAGTGTTTCATCATTTAGCACACCATTGGATATTAGTGATGTTTACGTTTGTGTAACTACGCATCATTTTAATCTATTATATAATGTCTATTAGAGTGTAATGTTTACCCAATTTCATTTAATATAACATATCATGAACTAAATAGTTAACATGATGGAGCATTGACCGTATGATCTAAGGGTCAGTCAAGCAACATGAAGGAGTTGCTTTCTTTTAGTCATTTTCTTTACCTTTTTCTCCTTCTATTCACTCTTCACCTAAATTACAAACACGTCTCTCATATGTTAGAAATGGAGACCAATATAGCACCGCAGCGCACTCCAAGACAGAGACTTGTGCAAGCGATTATTTTGATGTAGCTTAGTGAATATATGTGCCTGTATATCTGTCCTCCATTATTCTTAATCGACCCCATGTCTGGTTTTCCATCGGTAAACTTCTGACAATTTATGAACCACTCACTGCTGCTAATGTCTAAAATTGCTGAAGTCAGGATTGAAAAAGAAATGAGAGAAGAAGGAAGACACATATAAAGAAATGGAGGATTAAATAAAAGTAATAAAAAAAAAGTATTTTTTTTTATTATTCTAATGATGTCCCGGCCATTTTGCAAGTCGTTTGCTTATGGTTCATAACCCAATATTGAAAGTTTTCGAGACATTTTTTCTTAATAACTATTTTCTATTTTCTTCTTTATCTTATGGTTTTGGCGTTTTTTTTTGTTTTTTTTTTATTCAACATCTTTACTATTATTTTTCTTTTCATGGTGTATTTTATAGAAAATCATTCTCCATTTAAACATTTTTAAATCATGTTATTTTACGTCATATTACCCCTTGTTACAGACTTTTCCTGTCTTCTTTGAGCGTTTCTTTTTGAAGTAATGTTCTTTCCTTCATCTGCTGTTGTACTTTTCTTGTTGTTTTTGGCTATTTCCCTGTTCTTTCTCGTTTTAGTTCCATTTAATTCATTAATTTTACTCGTCATACTTTTTAAATATGCATACCTCCACAGGCACCCATTAACGTATAATATGTACTACCCTTCTATCTCGGATCCTCATACGGTGCTATCTAGATGTCTATGTATCCTGCTAAAAAGTTCTAAGCCCAACTCAAATCAACCAAAATCTTAAGGAAACCATCATAATTTCTTTCATGGTTGGTTTGAGAAGCATTTAGAATCTACATTCATTTTTTCCAGCTTTCTTTCCTACGCATATCTTTTATTCTCTTTCCTACGCATATCTTTTATTCTCTTTCCTACGCATATCTTTTATTTTCTGTTTGCTTTCCATCCTTCGTTTAGAATGTTTTTCTTTATTCTCGTTTTTATATTATTTTGCTTTCATTTTCGTTTCCTTTTGCGTGCATATTTTGTTTCTCTTCTTCATTAAAGTTTCTTTGTAAACAGTTTTTATTAAGTTTATTCTTTCTTTCTTAACTTTCCTTTTTCTTTCTTTTTTTCTGTCTTTCTCAAAATTAATATATGGTTACTGTATTTGTTTTCTTAAATGTCTTTCTTTCTTTCTCCCTTTCTTTCTTTCTGTCTTTCTTTCTTCGTTTATTACCACTCTTTTCTTTTTATATATTTCAGTGTCATCTTTCATTAGAACTTATTTTTTTCGTTATTTCTATGGTTTATTTTTCTTTATTTCTCTTGTTCTTTCTTTCTTTCTTTCTTTATTTATTTATTTGTTTATTTATTTATTCATTTATTTATTGGTTTATTTATTTATTTCTCCAAATGATTATATGCTTACTTTATTTGATTTCTTTCTTTCTTTCTTTCTTTCTTTCTTTCTTTATTTATTTATTTATTTATTTATTTCTCCAAATGATTATATGCTTACTTTATTTGATTTCTTTCTTTCTTTCTTTCTTTCTTTCTTTCTTTCTTTCTTTCAAATGATTATATGCTTACTTTATTTGATTTCTTTCTTTCTTTCTTTCTTTCTTTCTTTCTTTATTTCTCCAAATGATTATATGCTTACTTTATTTGATTTCTTTCTTTCTTTCTTTCTTTCTTTCTTTCTCCAAATGATTATATGCTTACTTTATTTGATTTCTTTCTTTCTTTCTTTCTTTCTTTCTTTCTCCAAATGATTATATGCTTACTTTATTTGATTTCTTTCTTTCTTTCTTTCTTTCTTTCTTTATTTCTCCAAATGATTATATGCTTACTTTATTTGATTTCTTTCTTTCTTTCTTTCTTTCTTTCTTTCTTTCTTTCTCCAAATGATTATATGCTTACTTTATTTGATTTCTTTCTTTCTTTCTTTCTTTATTTCTTTCTTTCTTTCTTTCTTTATTTCTCCAAATGATTATATGCTTACTTTATTTGATTTCTTTCTTTCTTTCTTTCTTTCTTTCTTCCTTCCTTAATTACTACTTCTTACTTTTTATATATTTTGTGTCTTCTAACTTGTATTAGACCTTATTTCCTTCGTTTTTTCTACTATTTCTTTCGCTTTATATCTCTTGTTCTTTCTTTCATTCTTTCTTTTATTCTTTCTTTCTCCAAGTTAATATATGCTTTCTTTATTTGTTTTCTTATATACATTTCTTTCTTTCTTTCTTTCTTTCTTTCTTTCTTTCTAAGCTTATTGCCGCTTCGTTCTTCTTAAATAATTCTGTCTTCTATCTTTCAATAAACATTATTTTCTTTGTTTTTTCAGCTATTTATCTTTTGATCATTCTTTCTTTCTTTATTTTCTTTTCTTTCATTGTACTCCACCGTTTTCTACTATCGATATCTTTCTTTAGTTTTTCTTGTTTCTATTTCCTTATTTCTTACCCCTTGCTCTTCCCGATTACTAAAAGGTTAACCTATTCAATTCAGTGCGTAGCCGTTACCTAACACACCTGGTCGAATAAGTTGTAACTCTTACTCTATAAATCTCAACCACGTGTAACCCCAGTGTCTTGTACAGGGTGAACACCAATGTAAAAGGAAAATATTCCTTCTTTCATTACTATTTTTGCACTTCATTCATTCATTCATTCATTCTTTATTTATTTATTTATTCATTAAATTCTTTATACATTTCTTTTTTTATCCTCTTTTTTAAATTTTTTCTTTCTTTTCTATTTTTCTTTTTAGTAACTGTTGATTTTTAATTATCGTTATTCAATATTTTTATATCTTTCTTTTGTATGACCTACTTGTTACTTTCCTAATTCCTTCTTTTCGATTATGCATTCTTTTTTCTTTCTTGCATTTTTCTTCCTTGCATTTTCTCTGATCATCCCATCTGAGGACCCTAGAAGATGATACAGTGCTGATAGCAGACACGGAAAGGAAACTACAAGACATCCTACAGAAGGTAACTGAAGATAGTGACAAGAAAAGACTACAAATAAACTGCAAGAAAACCGAATGCATAGTCTTCAGCAAAAAAGGGCAGCCCAAAATGCGAAATGCACGTGGTGAATACTAAAATCAAGCAGGCAGAAAAATTCAAACACCTGGGAAATGTTCTAACAGTCGACGAAAGTGCGTCACAGAGAAAAAAGGCGAATTGGCATGGCGAAGAAGCATTCCAAATGTTGAGTAAAGTATTAAGAAACAGGACAATTTCGCTAGAAACAAAGAAGAAAGTACTGAATTGCTACGTGATGTCAATTCGTCAATATGGCAGTGAATGCTGGATAATATCATCGAAGATGAAGAAAATACTTGACTGAAATGTGATTCTACAGAATGATGGTGCGAATATAATGGATCGAGCATGTGAGCAATGATGACGTTTAGGAAAGGACGGAAACGAAAAAATACTGAACATCAGGAAGAGACAGCTAGAGTTCCTGGAACATGCAATGAGCAATGGGGGCTGGAAGAACCTGATGCTAACAGGCCAGATAGAGGGGAAAAAGACAGAGGAAAGCTGCGTATAATTATTTGAAGGGCCTGATCAGGTGTATGAAGGAACGCGGGTTCAGTGGTGTAACAGGGAAAAGCGTGCTAAGAGCTATCCGGGATAGGGAGATGTGGAAGGACATGATCGCCTACGTCCTGAAGGAACAGGGCAATAGAAGAAGAAAAAGAGCTGGTTTCTGATCTTTTCTCATATGTCAGTAACTTTTCTTCAATGGTAGTACAGTATTCAAATATTTTCATTTCTTTTCTCTGTTGTAGCCTTAAACTTTTCTTCCTCATTTACCTCGTTTTCCAATAATTTCTATTTTTGCACATGTTTAATAAGAAAGAGT
This sequence comes from Ascarosepion bandense, assembly GCA_037127315.1. Taxonomy (NCBI): domain Eukaryota; kingdom Metazoa; phylum Mollusca; class Cephalopoda; order Sepiida; family Sepiidae; genus Ascarosepion; species Ascarosepion bandense. Next base: position 8,753,283 of record JBBBDQ010000428.1, on the reverse strand, counting down.
GTTATACCTTTGTCCAACTCGGATGATCGACTTCGTTTTAAACATTTATCTTATTTGATGTCATCCAAATCATCGCCATTTTTTAAAATTATTTTTCACCCACATCTCATCTTTTTTTAAATTCTCCCTAAGTTATAATAATTGAATCATTTCAGATATTTCTTTTCTTCCCACTCTTTCTTTTTAATCTCATTCATAGACACATTCTTTCGAAAATCGTTGCCAGAATGTTCTCTTGAAAAATTTACCGTTGACATCAATTTCCCGATTACCGTTATTATTTTCAAATACTCGACTAAACAGTTTATTGTCTACATAGGAATTAATACATTGCTGCAACGAATATCAAACAGGCATCGATGGGATTTTCTTAATTCGTGCGTTATCTATCTATCTATCTATCTATCTATCTATCTATCTATCTATCTATCTATCTATCTATCTTGATAGATAGATAGATAGATAGATAGATAGATAGATAGATAGATAGATAGATATTTGAAACATGTTTACTTAGAAAGATAATTGAGAATATATTTAGATAGACAGATAGAAAGATAGATACAAACATATTCAAATATATATATATATATATATATATATATATATAGATAGATAGATAGATAGATAGATAGATAGATAAGGACATATTTATGTGTATGTGTGCGGGGTATGTAGGTAGAGGGATAAATACCTGGACAGAAAATAACAGATAAAATCTCATATATATATATATATATATATATATATATATATATATATATATAAAGAGTGTGAGAGAGTGACAGATAAATACAGAGAGATATAAGCTACCTCTTCAAACGTTATTTTATGGTTATTCATATTTAAGTGAACGCCCATTACAAAAAAACAGTTTTGCTTGCACCTACTGATTCGTGTATTCGAGTGACATATTAAAATAGATACCTTCTCAGGAAGTATTTGAATTTCGCTCTCCCTTGCTATCAAAACTTAGATAAAATGATGTACACTTTGAAAACCTGACGAAAAGACATATCGAACGTTCCGGTCAGTACACGTAATATACACTGCTAAAAACAAGCATCAATCCAAACATGTGTATCCTCAAAAAATCACTAGGATTAGAAGGAAATAATGGTCGGGTAAAGAATTCATTGATTTCTTAGGAATTACATTCATTCTGTTTTCTTATATATATATATATATATATATATATATATATATATATATAAAATTTTAATATTATTAATTATTTCGATCTAGGACGTTTATGTTAAATTATTTTAAATTCCGTTCTATCTTGCTCTCTTTCTTTTTTCTTTCTCTCTTTTATTTTTTTCTTCTATATCTAATTAAAATGTTTAATTTTTAACTGAAGTTTTTTAAATTAATATGAATTTTTAAAATAATCGTAAGTGTAATTATTTTTTTAAATTGTATAAAAATTATTTTTGTGCCGTAAATATATCACATTATATTTGAAACTAAATTTCAAAGTTACATTTTCTGCGTCATGTTTTTCTAAGAAAGCAGACGGGCTGTTATAGGCGCTATTTCGATACATGGAATTTACATATCTTTCTCTGGATACTGTTTATTTTCTTTTTGTTGTATCTCTTTGTTCTTTCTTTTTTATTTTTGTTTCTTTTTTCTCTTCTTTCATTCTTTTCATTTTTCTGTTTTCTCTCTTTTTCTCTTCTTTTCATTAATCAATCGTCTACTTTTCCTTTACCTTTGTTTTTTTTCTATTATTTGAGGTTCTTTCTAAATGAGCCAGAAATTTTTCGTAAATAACCGTTACAAATGTCTATTCTAAATATGGACATGTGAGCTTCTGTATACAGAAAAATAATTTCTATTAAACAAAAAAAGAAAAGAAAATAACACAACAAAACATTTTTTGTCGGGAAATGCTTCTTAAACAGCCCTTAAACATTTAGAGATATACTAGAAGGCCGGGCCATTCAAAATAGGATGTTTTTTCATTTAGTCATATTTTGAAATCTGAATCATGTGAATAACATTTAAAGATATCCTTCTGTATATCGGTATGTAGAAAACTTTTGGGGATATTTCCTTCTTCAGTATCAAAAATCCAAATGTATCATTAAATTCATACACTGTCCAACACGTGTACCACACTCTCTGAGAGGTCGATGAATATTTTAGTTTTTTTTCTTATTTTATTTTCTTATTATTTTATGTGCCTTGTCGTTTAGGACATAGGCGATGATGGATTTCCACCGCTTCCTGTCCGTTGTTAGATCTTAATATACTTTGTTTTGTTATTTGCTTGAAATTCTGCTCTGCTATTAATTTGCTTAAGCCCATCATGAACATCACGTGCTGCTGTTTTCTGTCCATTTTTCTCACTATCCGACTTCTGAGTATCAATTTTTTTAAGCCCACTTTCCTCACGGACGTGTCCCAGATAGTACAACTGTCTCTTCTTGATGTTATGTATAAGTTTTATTTTGCTTTCCATTCTGTTCTAAACGTCGTCATTTTTCGTATGTTCGGTCCATGTTATTCTTATCATCCTTCTGTAGAACCACATTTCCGTTGTTTTCGGGGATTTTTTGCCCATGATTCACTGTCATATATGATGACCGATATCACGTTAAGTATTCATTACTTTTTTTTTCCAAAGTACTCTGCTTATCTTTTGAAATGCGTTGTTCACCATAAAAATGCATTCAGATTTTAGTGTTACACGTTCCATCCTCTCTTTGAACACTACCCAGGTAATTAAATTTCTGTGTATTCTTGTTTTATGTATCCCCGAACATTAGATGGTATATTGTTCCTCTTTTTTCTGCTGACCATGCATTTAGTTTTCTTGTAATATATGTTTAGTCTTTTATTTTTTCACTTTTCTTCGCCACATTCTGCAGGAGGCGTTTACAGTTTCGTTGTCTTTTATCAGGACTGTATTATTTGCCTGATATGTTGTACGATGAATCCGGTTATGGTTTCTAGTTCTCTCAGAAATCCAGTGAGAAAACACTTTCTTTCTTACTACCCTTTTTTATACATCTATAGCTTCTGATAAGATGTGCGTTGTGGTGCAGTGGATATCGACTCGAAACCACAAATCGGAGAGCCGAGTTCGAATTCCAGTGGAATTCCTTGTATTCACTTAATTATTCGAATATATTTGCCGAATAAGTTAAAGTTGCTGAGTAGCGCCAGCAGATCTTTATTAGGATTTTAAAATGCACAGACATATAGATGTAATTCGAAATGTTATTTGTTTTAGCCGAGTTCGAATTCCAGTTGAATCCAATGTATTCACTTACGCGCAAATACCCTTGGGAAAGGTATTAATCCGTCTCTTCCTTCCAGTTATGGGTTAAATAGCAGGACAGATTGGGTTCTATAGCCTTGGTCGGCAACCAGTCTACCGCAGAAAGCAATGGCAACATACTGCGGGATAATCTTCTGCCCAGTCAGTCATGTCTCTTTCCAGACATGATCGCCCAAGCGTGTATCACGGGTGGCACTTAACTGACTGACTGATCACCTACCCTAATACGGGTATCCACTAAAATATAACTTTAAGGAACCAGAAATTATCTCGGAATAAATGTTAAATACATTATTCTTAAGAAGTTATTTTCTTTATATTTCGGATAAGAAAATAAAGTTAGGACATTCTTTTTGCTTTCCAGAAGATCGAAACAACTATTTTTTCTTTTTCATGTGCCGTTTTTCTTCCGGACGTAGGCAATCATAGACTTCCACTTGCCCCTGTCTCTTGTCGCTCTTAATATTTTTTTCCGCTTGGTATCTCTCTGCCATTTATTTGGTCAACCTCATCAAATGTGCCACGTGCTGTTTTCCCCTGTCTTCTTTTCCTTCCATCCATCCTGTGAGTATTAGATTCTACAAACCCTCCTTCATCATTACGTGCCCCAGAAAACACAGCTGTATCTGCCTGATGTTAAATAAGAGTTTTCTTCTCGTTTGCATCAACGTCAAAACACTGTCGTTGCTCACATGTTCAGTCAATCGTATCCTCATTGCAGAAATAGATTTTTCTTACTTCAAAGTCTCTTAGCATTTCAAGAGATTGTCCAGCATACGCAGCCCTGTAGGAGGACAGATTTCGCATAACCGTTCAGTACGCTTTTCTTTGTTTCCAACGATATCGTTCTGTCTCTTAATATTCTGCTTAGCTTTTGAAAAACGTCTTTGGCCATGACAAAGCTCTTTCGGATTTCAGCGTCGGACATTCCGTCCTCTATCAGAACGTTTCACATGCTTGATCACGTGCTTGGCCTATGACATCCTCAACAACATGTCCCTTTCTTAAAAGGGTAATTTGTTTATTACCCGAATGTTTGGACCAAGTTAGGTCGGGCGGTGGTTTTCTATACAAAGAAGAATGAAACTTCGAATCCTGTCAGAATACTTATTTTTTTTATTAAAAATCTCGAATGCACGAACCGGGAGTTATAACTCACACTGTTCATAAGAAGAAATCAATATCTACTGAAACGCTTTCATCTACTAAAATATAAACAAATAAATGATTAATAAATTAAATATCCTTAACCGTTAACTTATATTTTTCCTAAACTTTATATTAACTAATATTTATTTCATTTTAAATTTTAAATGTTATTTATGTTACTAATAATACTATCTTTCTTTTTATATTTTTTTTTTACATTTATTGATTTTTGCTAGTATTTATTTAATCTTAATTTTAATTGCTGGTGATATTCATTATTTTATTTACTATTTATTTTTTCTCAATTGCGGTAGAGAGTTTCATCTGTTGTTCCCTTCAAATATCATATTTGTCTTTTGAACAGGACTAGAAATGTATTTCTTTTTCTATTACAGGGCGGCGTTTCCTGATGAATCTAAAGTTTACTTCAGGTCGATAGTTCTATAATTAAACGCTGAAATTTCTTTTACTGTTTATTATTTTCTTTCTTTAACATGAGTAGATAATTTGGTTTATTGTCCTGTATATATTCCATCTCGGTCATTTGAACAGAAATATAATTGTCCTTTTTTAACGGTACGTTTTCAAGTTTTCTCATTTTCATTCACGATCCATATGTCTATGCATTTTTGTGGCGTTATCGCCTTGCTTCGGAGGAAATATTAACCAAAATCCATAGCAGAATCAATATGTTTATCATTCTTATAAAGAGAAAAATATAAACGCAATTATTCAATATTTTTCTAGCCTCTATGCTTGATATCAAGTTTATCTGGTAACGTTTAATATTTTGTCTAATTATCCTTCCTCGGCTTTCAATATTATTTGCTTATTATTATGTTAATCTAATTGAAAGTAATTCGCTGTTGATGCTTTATTTATTTTTTATTTATGTAGAATTCTCTATTATTTCATAATCGCAATTATACTTCTTTTTACTATTTTTTCAGTCCTGCAAGCTCCTGGTATCTTAAATGAATTAAAAACTAGCACATTAAATTAAGCATTAGGAGTCCTATTACATAATTTTAAAAACACATATGAAGATAGACACATTGAATTCACTCAATGTTTACTGCTTCGCCCTTATACTTATATGCAGGCGATGCAATGGATAGAGGTTCCGAATGAGAAAATCGGAGTTCGAATAGTTACATTCACTTATGCTCAACTAGCAGCATAGCCCGGTGTTGCTCGGGTGTAATAAAAGCGTTAAAACTAATCCATGGTCCTGGAGCTCAGACTCTTTGGACGTTGGCACGAAATACTAAAAAGGAATAGTTGTTTCCAGTTAAAGCGAAACCGTAGACTGAAAGCAAAATGAATGGATGTAAATCAAATTTTGGTTTCCTTGTATCGATAACAAATAGGTTTTTTCGTCGTAAACTGAGTTTTGAAGGCTAAATAAGTCCTCTGAGTAAATGGTATCATGGCTGAGATTAAGAACTACAATTATACCTACTTAGAGCCAAACCCGAAGCAAAAACTAAAATAAAAGGGCTGAAAAATATACAGACATATAGGCAGATAAACAGACGCACACACAAACATCTTGCTTTATATATATATATATATATATATATATATATATATATTATCAACTTTCTGAACTATTGTAAGAACTGCAACCTTGAAACTTCTGAATATGGTTTGTTATGTCTTTGTCTATGAGTGTATGAAATTTGATTTAAATCGGACCACTCTTATAACCCGATTTTTTTTGGTTATCGATTTTCCATATTTATCGGGGGTACCTCGACACAAAATCTACCTAAGACCAATCGCGGACGCTTATAGTAACAACTGTGTAAAGTTACAAGAAAATCGGTTCAGCCGTTTCGGAGTCTATTGGTAACGGACACACGCACACAGAGACACACACACATACACATACAGAGACAAAGTTCCATGAATATTCAAGTTGCCTGGTGAAAAGTATGAATATATCTTCTTTACCAGAGATTAATTTTCTGTGAAAAAATTGTTTATATTCTAAAAAAAAAACCAAAAAAAAACAAAATTCCAATATTTATTCAGACAAATTATTCTTTCAATTCAAAGTATGTTTCGGCTTTAAATAACCTACCATGGGTTGATAAGCTGAAAAAATCAACTATTTTCTATGATTCAGTCAGTTATGTGCCATACGTGATACACTCTTAGGGGATTATTTCTTGAGAGAGACATGACTGACTGGGGGGCAGATGATTATTTTATTTAGGTTACTATTACTTTATGTAGTAGACATGTTGCCAGCTAAATCTATAGAACCCAATCTGTCCTGTTATTTAATCCATAACTGGAGGATATGAGATTGATTCATATCTTACCCAAGGGCATTTGCGCGTAAGTTATTGCAAGGAATTCAACTAGAATTCTAACTCGGCTCCCAGATTTCTCGTTTCCAGCCGATATCCACTGCACCACCACATCCAAAAGCAATTTCGTTAACATGATTAATTTAAGCAGGCTCGTCACCAACAGAGGTTTCATCTGTCCCTTTCTGGTTGTAATTGCAAAGGATAAATTTGCTCCCGTTTTTCTTAAAATATCTTTAGTGATCAAATTTTTTAATCCATGATTTTCGAAGTTGACTGATACAGAAATAATATGTCCATCATGAGATTCTTAAAAACACATTTAAAATAATTTCAATCATTTGTAAATAAATCCTGAAAGTTTTATTAAAACTTGACTATAATTTGTTTTTTTGCATGAATTTCCAAATCAATGAGATTTTCTCGGAGAAAAGGTACTGAAACTAATTGTAAATATGTCGTTGACCACTAATACACACACAAAAAAAATATTAACAAAAATCTCGAACGTGCGAGAATAATTAAAAACTTAATAAAATAATTAAAAATACTTTAGTCTTTGCAAAAAATAATAAAATTTTCACGAGAAACATCATCATGTCCGGGTCTGTTTTTTTATCATGCTATGCTGTTTTTCAAAAAGTGATTCTATACAAAAATAAAACTCTTGCCGATTTGCTTCGACTTATTCAAGTAAATCTAAAAGGACTCTTTCGGATCGTGACAATCGATGTCAACTATTATTCATTCGAGGCAGTCTCTTTACATAATAAAATAAAACGCTAATGCATCTACGTAGTCACATGCTTAAGGAAAGTCATTCCATTTCCATTTGACCATATCTCTTATGTCTTTACTTTTTCAAGAAGTTTGGACACGAAGTCTTCGAAGCGCAAACGACACAGCTGCTGGAAGGATGAATGTGTAATTTCTAAGCGACCGTATTAAAGTTAGCGTACATACAAACTCACAAAAATGAAGTCGCCAAGTTTCTGCAACGTAACATATTCTGCAAATATGTGATCCGCTGCCTTCCTCTGTCTCTCCTTTCTTCTATCTGACCAGTCAGTATCAGGTTCTCCAAGCTCTCTTTCCTCAGGTGGATGACGGAACGGGGGTTGCCAGGAGCAACAGGAGCAAACATACTAAGACCCACAAGGGATAGGGAGACATGGAGAACCATGATCGCCTAAGTCCTGAAGGGACAGGGCACATAGAAGAAGAAGAACATATTCTGAAAACTAAGGATAAATCTCCGGAGAATGAAGAAGCTCAACACGGCACCAAGCCTGAAATACTACACGCTCGTGAATGACCTCAACCTGCAGAAACAATACTCTAAAAACGTGACAAAGAAATATGAAGAATAAATTTGAAAAGGACGCTCCAAATGGGACTCACTAAAGGAAGCGATGGTGATATCAGGGAACAACATTGCGCCAAAGAAAATCAGACGCAGAAGAAAAAACGCGTGGATGACTAAAGAGATTCTCAACATGATGTGAAGGAGACAAAAACTAACACCAAGTCATGGTAGAGAATACAGGAAACTACACAGTGAGATAAGGAACAAATGCAGACAGGTTAAAGAGGAATTGCTCAACAACAAATGCGCAGAAGTAGAGAGAATGAGCAGGACCAATAAAGCAGAGATGCATAAAGAGATAAGAGAACAGACAGTAGAAAAAAGCTGCTCCTCAACAGGATGCATAGAATCCAAGGATGGAACGATAATATTGGAGAAAGAGGAAATACTCCAGCGATGAGAAGAGTATATAAAGGATCTTTCTTGCGACAAGAGAGAGCAACCGAAAATACACAAGGAGGAGGATGGACCGGAAATATTAAAGTCCGAAGTGGAAGTTGCAATGGCTAAACTGAAGATACAAAGCAGCTGGTCCAGACCGGCATCGTAATAGAGCTGTTGATAGCCCTAGAAGAATTCGGCATATAAAAAATTACCGAAATAATAAATGAAATTAATAATAGTGGAATAATACTAAACGACCTAGCAATATTGATAACACTGCTGAAGAAACCAGGTGTAAACGACTGCGAAATACACAGAACTATCAGCTTAATGAGTCACATTTCAAAACCGATTGTCAGAATCCTGATGAATAGAGCGAGAAGCGGAATCAGGCCAGAGATAGGACAAGAACAGTGCGGGTTCGTCAAGGACACTGGAACAATGAACGCCATATTTATGTTTTGGATGCTCTCCGAAATGACAATGCAAATGAAGAAGGACTTGTACCTATGTTTTATTGATTATGCGAAAGCATTCGACAAAATACGACACGAAGCATTGATGGAGATGCTCAGCAGCCTCGACATTTTTGGGGAGGTCAGAGTAATCGAAAATCTCTATTGCCAGCAAACTGCTTGCTACTGACAGGTAACTATTTCAGCAGATTTACAAAGATAGAAAGAGGCGTAAGACATGGATGTATTTTTTCACCGGGTCTATTCCACTTGTACAGAGAGAATATTTTGAGGACCGTAGATGCTAAGTCAGGATTTGTTATTGGATGCTACAACTTGAACAACATAAGGTATGCAGATGATACAGTACTGGTTGCATACACTGATATGAAACTACAAGAACTTCTACAGAAGGTATCTGTGGAGAGTGACAAAAATGGAATACAAATAAACTTTAAGAAAACTGAATGCATGGTCATCAGAAAAAGATCAACCCAAAATGCTAAATAGAGGTGCTGGATACCAGAATCAAGCAAGTACAAAAATTTAAATACCTAGGAAATGTTCTAACAGGCGATGGAAAGTGCGGCACAGAGATCCGAATGCGAATTTGCATGGCAAAGGACGCGTTCCGGAAGCTGAGTAAAGTACTAAGACACAGGAAAATTTCACTAGAAACAAAGAAGAGAGAGCTAGATTTTTAGGTGATATCCGTTCAATACTGTAGTGACTGCTGGACAATATCATAAAAAATGAGGAAAAAACTTGAAGCAGCGGAAATGTTGTTGTACAGAAAGATGTTGCGGATATCGTGGATCGAGCATGCGACCACCGATGAGGTCTTGAAAAGAATGACAACGAAAAGAAAATTAATACTGAGCATCAGGAAGAGACAACTAAAGATCCTGGGACATGCAATAAAGATGGAGAGCTTGGAGAACCTGATACTGACAGGTCAGATAGAAAGAAAAAGAGATTTAGGAAGGCATCGGATAATATATTTGAAGAGCCTGATCAGGTGGATGACGGAACGGGTATTCAGTGGTGTAACAGGAGAAACCTTACTAAGATCCACCAGGGATAGAGAGACGTGGAGAACCATGATCACCTACGTCCTAAAAGGACAGGGCACATAAAAGAAGAAGAAGTGGAAGAAGAAGAAGAGCATATTCTTCTTCTTTACCTCCTCCTCCTCATTCTTCTTTATATCCTCCTCTCCGTTCTTCTTCTTCTCCTCCTTTTCGTTCTTCTTCTTCTTATCATTCTCCTTCTTCTTTTACTTCTTCTTTTCCTTCTTCTCCTCCTTCTTCTTCTTCTTCACCTCCACCTCCTCATTCTTCTTTATATCCTCCTCTCCGTTCTTCTTCTTCTCCTCCTTTTCGTTCTTCTTCTTCTTATCATTCTCCTTCTTCTTTTACTTCTTCTTTTCCTTCTTCTTCTTCCTTCTTCTTCTTCTTCACCCCCACCTCCTCGTTCTTCTTTATATCCTCCTCTCCGTTCTTCTTCTCTCCCTTTTCCTTCTTTTTCTTATCATTCTTCTTCTTCTTCTTCTTCTTCTTCTTCTTCTGTTCCTCTTCGTTCTTCTTTTTATCATCTCCATTCTCCTCCTTCTGCTTCTTACTTCTTCACCTTTTGCACTTATGCGCTTGGGAAAGTTATGAGGCCATCTCTCCTTACAGTTATGGGTTGAATAGCAGAAGCAACAGCTATGAGTTAAATAAAATGACATATTAGCTTCTATAGCCTCGGTTGGCAACTAATCTACAACAGAAATTAATGGCAACCTACTACGAGAAAATTTTCTTTCCTAGTCAATCATGGATCAAAGAAGAAAACATGATCGCCCGAGCATATATCATGTATAGAACTTAAATGACTGATCTGGATAAAAAATTGAATAGAAGGACAGATTTAGATCTATAAACTTTGTTTACAGCCAATCTCCTGCAGAAAGTAATGGCAACCTACTGCGAGAAAATCTTCTCGCCTAGTCAGTCATGTTTAGAAAGAGACATGATCGACAAAGTGTGTATCACGTATGAGTTAACTGACTGGCTGATTCTATATATTGTTAAAAAAGAAACCGTCACCTGATGCTAGAATAGTATGTTTCAGATATATCACTTCTTACTGAGCGGTCAGTTTGGGATCATGAATATAGGTATTTCCAGTACAACTGTAACGTCACCACAATACCACATATTGACCAATAAATATACAACTTGGAAATTTTTGACAGTTACTCATGATAAGAAATGTTTTTAAATATAGGCATAGAGGAATATCGGGAATTGGTTATGTAATACAATAACTGGTTTTACATCAATTTCTTCTAATTATTCCCTTGACCACTTCTTATCATTCTTCTTCTTCTTCTTCTTCTTCTTCTTCTTCTTCTTCTTCTTCTTCTTCTTCTTCACCACCTCTTCCTCATTCCTCCTCTTCTGTTCCTCTTCGTTCTTCTTTTTATCATCCTCCTTCTCCTCCTTCTGCTTCTTCTTCTTCACCTTTTGCACTTATGCGCTTGGGAAAGTTATGAGGAAATATTTGACAGTTACTCATTATAAGAAATGTTTTTAAATATAGGCATAGAGGAATATCGGGAATTAGTTATTTAATACAATAACTGGTGTTACATCAATTTCCCAAACTATCTTCTAATTATTCCCTGACTACTTCAAGTCAAACTAACAGAGTTTGGATACTGTCTTCACTGGTCAAAGTAAAGCAGAATTGGCTGTCATTTTCAGAACATGTGGAATTTCTTCCCTTTCTTTACTTTAATTGAATGATCTCTGGCAATAAGTATTTAAAAGCTCTTGAAACTCGAGTAAAGTACAACTCCCCTTAAAATAATTCAGTTCTTTCTAGCTAATTAAATTCCTTTCTTGTTTTATTTTTCTTACAAAATCCAATTTTTAAGCTAACACTTATAATAATTTCCGACCACAATCTTTTTTTCATTATTCTCTTTTTCTTGACTGAAATTGCCAATACTGAAATGACATTATTTGTTGTTGCTTTTTGTTCATAATTTTTATTGCAACATAAATATATACCAATGGCGAAACACAGAACTACTTCTACAACGTATTCATTCCGACACAGGTAAATAATGTTATCTGAACATTAAATAAAAACTACATTGGATGCAACCAAATCTGCACACAATCAGGAAAATGAGAACCACTTTAAAAGAAAAAAATCACTATATTTGTTCGTTCAGTTACAAACAAAAACCTTTCTCGAATCTCTGAAGAATCTGCAAATTGATAATGAAATATTTCAGAGATAATTTATTCAAACGATTAGTTTTTTCAATCAAAACAAATGGACACAACAATCGATTAGCAAAATAGATATATGAATTAAAACATTATTTTTTTACATAATCGTGTGGCCCCCAAGCCAGGCCTTTTACGGTCACTGTTGTGCAGGGGGTTAAATAGAAGGAATGTTATGAGAAAGAGTGACAGGTTACAGAGGGTATCAGGAAGAGAGGATGGGAAGGAAGAGAATACTGATGAATGGGATGAACGGAGAAAAAAGCATGAGAGAGAGAGGATGTAAGTTAGTGAGACAGGATTTGATTAATGACATTACATTTGAATTCTTGAAGATTGTAGCTGTCAGGAAAGCAAGTATGCGGAAGGAAATTCCACAGACGGGAAGTGCGAGAAAAAAGCTACTGGAGTAGAATTTGCGTTTACAATTTATCGGTTTCATAGTATTAAAATGGGACCTAATTGCTAATCTTGCTCCTCGAGGAAATTCATATATAGGAGGTACCAGTGAGCTAAGTTCATCGGAGCAGAAGCCGTGAAAGTATTTGTAGAAGAGACACAGGGAAGCATCACTGCATCGGTGAGAAAGCGACTGTATCCTAGCTGCCAAATCGGGATCAATCACATTACAGATTCTCCGTTGGTTTTGGCCAAGGACACCTAGGGGGATAACAGGAGCACCCGACCAGATATGGCAGCAATATTCAATGCACGGGTGGATGGTAGATTTGTATATGTGCAAGATTGTTTTTAACGGGAAAAACTTCCTGGCACTACACACTGAACCGACTCTCGTAGCAGCGGATTTAGCTATGGATTTTATATAGTTATTCCACTTAAGGTCTGATGTGAGAGTTAATACAAGGAGGCACAGTGTTTTCCTTTCAGAGAGAGAAGCCTGATCCATGTGAATGGGCGGGAGGAACGATTGTCTGTGATTGTTAATAGATAGCAGCTTCGTTTTGGAACTTTAAAATTTACGAACCATTTCTTACCCAGGTCACCACAGATTGGAGGTTTTTTTCAAGCTCGGCAGCGAGGTTTGCTTGTCAGCCTCGGCATATTTTTATTCTTTACTATTTTAAATTGTCAAACCTTTTTCAGAATTAACTACTAAGTTGACTACTTTTAAATAAAAGCGGACTAAATTGACTACTAATGGATAGAAGCGGACTAAATTGACTACTAATAGATAAAAGCGGACTATACGATGTAATTATTGAAATCAAAAAGAATAATAAAATAGTTATAATAAAACATAATACAATAGTAATAGAAGAGAAATTGGCATTCATTTGTCAAGCAGTCCGTATTGCTTTCGTTTGAACTTCATGAATTAACATGGTAAATAACAGATAGTTTGAAAAGTGGGAACTGCAAAATAAAAAAAAAGAAACTGTTAGCATAGAATTTATGGTTACATCTACTCAACTTCAAATTGATCAGACGTCGTGGGCAGTTCTTCTTCTTCTGTTTCATGTGCCGTCTTTATTCAAGCCTTAGGCGATCATGGAATTTCACTCTCTCCTGTCTCTCGTCACCCTTTATATTCTTTCTCTTGATATCTCTCCTATTCCCTACTGCGCGTTCTATTTGATCACGTTCATCAAATATGTCTTGCGCTCCTTTCTTCTACTCCATCTATCCGCTTTGTGTGTATTAAATACTCCAGACCCGCCTTTTAATTACGTGCCCCAGAAAACTCAACTGTCCCTTCCTGATGTTAAGTATAAGTTCTCTTCTTGTTTGCATCCTCTTCAACACCTCAGGTTCTCGGTCGCTGGTAACCTCAGCATCATTCTGAAAACAACAATTCTGTTACTTTGTGCCTCTTCTTCATCTCTGACGAGATCGTTCAACATTCGCTGCCATATAGAATGACCGATATCACATAGAGATCCAGCACTATTTTTCAGGGACTAATGAGGTCTTCCTGTCTCTCAGTACTCTAGTGAGCTTTTGAAATGCACCCTTAGCAATGACAATGCCGCTTTGGATCTCAGTGTCGCATTCTATATCCTCCATCAGAACGCTTTCTAGGTATATAAATACCGTTACCTTGTTCATCTTGGTTTCCTCGTCCTCTAGTTGGTATTTCTGTGTCTTCTTTTTTGCTGATAACCGTGCACTCGTTTTGTTTAATGTTTTGGCTCAGTCCTTTCTTCTCCCTCTCTCTTGCAACAAAGAGTCTAGGCACTATAAAGAAGAGCTCATCCGAATATTTTCCAATAAGATTTTTATAAAAAAAAAGACTCAGGCAGGCAACATACGACGGTGGGAAAGAGACTGAACTCGAAACGGCTAAATCTTTTCAATATAAAAGCATAAGCGTTTCCGAATTATCGTTTAATTATAAAAGAAAAGGCTAGATTTTACTGTTTTCTCTCAAATGATAATTACATATTTTATGAGATACTCTACTTGATTAATTCATATGAAAAATCGCAGAAATGAGTGCTATTCAAAAATCAACAAAATATGCTAGTTTTATTTCATTAAATATTGTCGTGATTTCTTGAATGCAATGAAGACGATACCAGCGCCTTATTTGCTAAGTATAAACAATTTTAAGTATATCGCATTGGTGATCTCAAAAGTCACGATTTCGAAGATGTATATTCAAAAATTTCATTAGCAGAATAGATTTCCCTAACCCTGAAGACACCTTGCTTATATCATGCTCTAAGATATTGTCAAGGAAAACTTTCCATAAGTATTACGCGTGTACAGTATCAATACAAGGTAAAGCTCATCTATGTTCTTCTTTGAATTGATGTTATGCGAAAGCGGGATTTTACCGAGAATCATTACTTCACTAGAATAACCTAACGTAAAACGCTATTAGACGCACAATCAAAATTTTTCATGCAAAAAATCTGAGCTAAGTACAAGTAGACATTATGGTTAAAGAGACGAGGAAACGTGGATTTCCAACGTAAGCACACCAACAGACGTTCTTCTGTCTACCATCGTGTTTATCTTTAACTTTGTTAAAGTTAATTGGTGTTGAGAGAAGTTAAGAAAACATGACGGCATTATATTATTTATCAACCAAAATGACTAATTAAAAATGATATTTCAAATTAGAATGCGCTTTTGTGATTTCATTTTGCGAGATCTGCTAATTTAACTGACGCTTACGCAGAAAAGAGAAAAATGTAGAAACAAGAAAATATATGCTATCTTTTTCCGGCAAAAATCTGACGACTACAGAAATACAGCAGAAATACTTCTTACATAATCGTAAAACATTAATGTCAATAGTCCTAACTTAGCCAATATCTTATTACTAAGTGGGATTTATTCTAGGCTGTAGACTTTAAGTTTTTTGGACATATAATGAGAGAACGGCTTAGAAAACTTAAACATCACAGGGTGTATTGAGGGCATGAGATATAGGGTAGTCTACGATCCCCATACATGACAAGGTTGTATAAATTTATAGTGAAACGGAGGGCGAGCACAGGGTGTATTGAGGGCATGAGATATAGGGTAGTCTTCTATTCCCCTACATGACAAGGTTGTATAAATAGATGGTGGAACGGAGGGCGAGCACATGATGTATTTAGGGCATGAGATATAGGGTAGTCTTCGATTCCCCTACATGACAAGGTTTTTATAAATGGATGGTGGAACGGAGGGCGGGGCGAGCACAGGGTGTATTGAGAGCATGAAATATAGGGTAGCCTTCGATCCCCCTACATGACAAGGTTGTATAAATGGATGGTGGAACGGAGAGCGAGAGACACAGAAATGGGAGCAAAATGATAAATAGTAGGACATTTTGGAAAGTCATGACTTGAAGTGCCATAGCACCACAAAGAATATCTTGTTCGGGAAATAATGCACAAAAAGAGGGCCTAGGTGCGATTGTGGAAATGAAGAAAGTAATTTAAAACTAGATTTTTTGATTTGCTTCGGGGTGTAGGTGATTTTTGCAATTAGTGTGACACAAGGCTGAACGTATAGGGCACCAATTGAAGATCGAACTCCTTACTCAGTTATAATGATTCTGGCGAGATAATGCTTAATAACAATTACACCATGTCGAGGTGCCCAAGCTTAGATATAACACAAGGCCGAAGGTAGGGAGTGCCCAGTGAGGATCGAACTCACTACTCAATTGTAATAATTGTAGTGATTATAGCTTGATAAACATTACACATCGTCGAGGTTCCCGTTAATGTGGAGTATAGCATAGCAAGTTGTCTCATTTTCTATAACATTCATTAAAGTGAAGTTAATATTTAAAAGTTCTGTTAACACACCTGTTAAAAATACTCTGCATATCCAACCAGAAAACTTTGTCGTTATCTCAAAATTACTCAAGGAGAATTCCAAATTATCCATTCGAGAATATATGGGGCAAACATTTATGTAAATGTGATGAAATTTGGAATATTATTTCTATTAATAGGAGATTGCTTAAAAATGCAATGAACCATTTATTCTTTAGAATATATATTAAATGTACTTTTTACGTTAAGTGATCTCATTTATATTTAAATTTCGTACATCTGTTGACTTGGAGTTGAGTTTGAGTTGTGTTTACCAGTATATCAACACATGTGGGTTTATTTAATGCCAAAAAGGTAAGGTTTTAAGTTATTTTATAAACATTTGGTTATAGCAAGAAAGTTGATTCAGTCACATTTAGATGAAAAGTATATATATATATATATATATATATATATATTACTTTAGAAAATTGAAGATGTGTTCTAATTTCTTATAAAAAATGAATTACTGGTATTAATTTTTTCCTTCAAAAATGTATAATGGCAATATTCTTCCCTCCAGAATTGTGTTATGGAAATTTTTTTTCTTCAAGAATATATTGTTGGTAATAGATTTCCTTCAAAAATGCATATTTTCCATAAAAGTCCTTTTTATATATATGCTACCATAGAAGTGCATCATTTATACATTCATAGGGTTTTGACCCCAGTTTGCGGGTTAACTATTTGCTCATAGCTGGGACCCTGACATGTGCTACCACTCCAGGTCAAATTGGACCTCGGAACAATAGCAATTAAGAGGTGGTTCCATGCTTCTCATAACCTCCCAATCAGAGGCCTTGCTGTCGGATGCAGTTAACTATCATACCCAGGACCTCATACATCTGTGTATTAACTTCACTATCACTTCAGGCTCATCTGATATGCTTTCTTTCAAATGTTTTTTATTCCTTTGTGCCTTTCGTGCATTTTCATGCGGTTTCTGAAAGGTTTAATATTTCCATAACGTAAAGAAAAAAGAAAGAACAAGGAAAGAAGAAAATAAAATAAAAATAAGAAAGGCAAAATAAGATAAATTGAAGCAAAATAAATGGAATGAAAACAAAAGTAAAAAGAAGGGAGAAAGAAAGAAAGAAAGCGAGTGAACAAACAGAGGCAAAAAATAATGAAATAAAGAATAAAAAGATGACAAATAAAAAACAATAACGAAATAAAAACTTACGAAAAATATAAGAAAGAAAAATAAAAACACATTAGAAAAAAGAAAGAAAGAAAACAAAAGAAATAAAGAAACCATGAAAAATGCCCACAGTTACAGTAATCGTTTTAATGGTGGGTTATATGTGTCTTTGCTTTAACCAATTAAACTTAGGTTAATTCAAGATTTAGTAGCATCTAACATAGCGGGTCATGATTTTCTCAGCTTGTTAGTCCTGTCAGATTTAGAAGAATTATATAAAGAGTATTCTTGGTTTCCTTTACTTTGAGATGGATTTTTGCCAGAGTTAATTTTATAAGTGCTTATATTCAGAAGATAAATTATTTGAGAAAAGAAAAACCAAATTGAATACTGAGCGTAAAACACATACTTGTAATATGTCACTGATTGTTTGTATTTAATTCGAATTTCTTGTACTCATCTTTCCAAGAGCGAAACTATAATCCACAGAAAGGGTGATTGTAGTGATGACACCTATCCAGAATCCATCGTAAACATTCAAAAGTTGGAATTAGTAAATTCAAAACATTTCAAATGCCTTCGTGTATGAATCAGTTATAACAAATTTAGAATAAAGTTAATTAGTAGATGACAATTTGAGCTAGAATTGCTTTTTCTAATACAGTGACATGCTGCAAGATCAAAATAGTGATGTAACAGTATGCCCATATTATTTAATAACTTTATCACATCTATATTATCATAAGAATGAAAATTATAGCGTTGAAACTCATTCAGAATTGCCTAAACTAGTTAATTCTACTTTTTCGCTAAAGATGAGTATAATATGATAAAAGATCTGAAATTTAATCAAAAGAATATTTTATCAAGAAAATGTTAATGTTGGTATTATGAGGAAAGAAAAAAGTACTTTTAATACTTTTAAAAAAAATATTTTAATCATTTTTAGCATGTTCAAAATAAGAGTTAGAAATATTTATTCTTTGTTTTTAAATATTTTTTACGTCAGTAGGACCAGAAATGACTATAAGAATTTTAACGCCTTTATTTCCGTTGAAACACACGTTATTTGGAAAATCTTGCAAAAATCCAATAATTGTCAGATTTTAATAAACCTTTCAGAAATTATTCACAAATAAACGAATTCATTTATGAATGGATTATTTTTATGAAATCTTAGAAAACAATTACATCTATTTACCCCACTGACAACTTTATTCATGAAATCTCTAGGAATTAAATTATTATTTATATTAGTAAAACGCAAGATTCCTTGGATAATATAAGTCATCGATTTTATTTTCAAACAGTTATCACTAATCAGGTCTGTTGCGTATAGTAAAATAAAAATGCGATAAAAGTATGAGATTTTTTAATTAGATAAGATTTTAATTGCTTTCATAGATAATATAGACTAAAGATATTATTGTCTGAAGAAAAATGCGATTAATAATACACTTTTGCAATAATTCTATTCATTTATCTTTTTAAATCATAATAATTATATAGTTTAAAAATATTTTAAACATCATTTAAAAATTCTTAAGACATGTTTTTGTCTTAGGTTATTAAGTTATTAAGTAAAGACTGTAGTTATTAAACAAAAATTGAAAGGTTCAATGCAAATCAGCAGGTTCTATAATAATAATAATAATAATAATAATAATAATAATAATAATAATAATAACAATTTTTAATTTTTTTCATGTGTATCAAACGTACACCTTTTGAAAGTGTCAGTGACCATACATGGGATTATCCGAAATTAAGATCCATGACTATAGTAAATTAAAAATTAGTATTCTTAAAATTATATTGCAGAGAATATTTCCAACAGTTGCAAGGTTACTGCATACTTCAAAATTATTTTTAAAAAAAAGCTTTCAATAATCATTTTCTTAAATTATGTTTTAACAGATAAAGTGTCAGTAGGAATGCAATAAACCTTTATATAGTTTATTAATGTTTGTCAAGTATCTGAAAAGTGGTTGACAACTGCTTATAGGGCTTTCAAAGATACACAAATTACCACTAACTTTCGTATTAAAATCTGCTATTTTTAAACTTAAATAATATTTTTTCGAATCTGATTAATTGTATTTTAAATAAGAAAATATCCTTCAAATAAAGTTGCCAAAAAGTATATTTTATTTTTTAAAGAGATTTTTTTGTAAAGAAAACTCAATTGCGATAAAAGACGAATGAAAATATCGCTAATCAGCTATTTTAGAAAGAAATGGATTTCAATCAATATAATTTTTATTTAAAAAATACAATACAGAATAAATTGTTTTATGGAAATCGTAAATTTCATCTGTTAAGTTTCAATTGAAACTAAAAATGACAGCTTCAAAATATTTTTATTTATGAAATTCCTTTTAAAACTTACGTATTGCGAATTATTGTGAAAAAGTAGAGGTCAGTCAGTTAAGTGCCATAAGTGAAACACGCTTGGTCGATTATGTCTCGAAAGAGATATGACTGACTGGGCAGAAGACTTATCATGTAGTAGGTCTAATTACATTCTGCTGTAGAGTGGTTGCCAGCCAAATCTATAAAACCCAATCTGTCCTGTTATTTAACCCATAACTGAGCCGATAGCCACTTCACCACAACGCACACTTACTACTTAGTCTAAACTACCAGCATTCTGTAACTCTTTACTGGTTTGGTTGGTTGTTTACTTACTTTACCTTAGCAGCATATCAACCTCTATGGGTTAATTAATGATGACATCTAAGTATTTCGAACACAGTTTTATTGCTTCAACTAAATATATACGATAAATCCATATTTTTGGTAATTTTATTATGAATAAGTAGTTAGTAATTTTAATATTAATATGTATTGTTGAGATTGTTTTGTATAAAAATGCATTTTTATGCTTTCATAACATTTTGTTTTGTTCGTCCGTTTAATATTTGCCTATAGCTAAGAGCCTAACAGATGCTACTGCACCGGGTTATAGTGTACCTGGGAACAAGAACAAGTACGAGGCTCCTTAAAACCTCCAGTCCCTCAATCAAAGGATTTGCCACTGAATATAGTTTATCATCACAACCAGGACTACGTTTGCTTAAATCAAAATGGATTTCAAACCTTTTAATATCTTGAATCTTAAAGTCGATACTTCATCAGAACTAATAAGCGCACAAACGTTCCGATGTTCTTTAAGATTAAGCAAAAAAAAAAAAAAAAAAAAAAAAAAAAAACAGCACATAGTCTCTCCTAAAAGTAGCAACAGCAATAATGGGTGGAGGAAACAATGATATAATTAAGACGTTGGCTTACCACCACCAAAAAAAAAAAAAAAAACCAAAAAAAAAAAAAAAAAAAAAAAAATTAAAAAAAATAATTTATTATCAATAATTGAATGATTATAACAGTGAGTTGTTATTTTGATTATTTCGTCTCAAGCAAGGCAATAACTTTACTTAGACGCAAGGTATTACTACGTTAAAGTATATGAACAAAAATATTTATTTAGGACTGAAATTAATAATAGAGTAGGAACTAAATACGAGACCTGACTGGAAAGCAAGAATTCAGAAGATATTTCAACAAGCCAGAAGTAGGAAAGAAGAAACTATTAGCATAGAAATTACGGTTACATGTAATCCTTTAATCAGTTAATTAATGAGACGATGCAGCCAATGTAATAGTGCGCGTAAATTCATAAAATCTAGGTAAGAAAGAGAAAAAATTCGGTCAGACAGTCTAGTGCCATACGTGAAACACACTTAGGTGATCATGTCACTTTCGACACATGATCACCCAAGCGTGTCAATCATATCTCGAAAGGGACATGACTTACTCGATAGAAGATTTTCCCGCAGCAGTTTACCATTACTTTCTGTATTTACTAGCCTTCCCACGCAAGGCCAGTTGTGACACATGGTCATTTTATAGTGGGTATTCCCGGCCATATAGCCGGGCCAAAAATCTCTGTCTATTTTCCCCAGTCGGGGTTCTACCCTTCGGCGGAACCATGACTGTGTTTGTGCTCTCTGCTCGGAAGCAGAGAGCGCCCTCTACCCGAAGGCAGAGGGTTGACAGTGTCATAAAAAAGTCAGGCGAATGCCTCAGACCTTTACCATTACTTTCTGCGATAGACTGGCGCGTATGTGAATGAAACAAATTTAACTGAAGATTGCTCGTAAATAAATGCAACGGATTCATCTGGAATTTCACTTCTCATAGATTTCGCATTCAGAGCGGACATCCACTGAACAACAAAGTACCACAACGCTCACCAGTGTATATAGTCGTGTTTAAAATTGTTAATATATTTTAATAAGTTCGTAATTTTTTAGCAATAACGCAGGTATAAACCTGTCTCATTAAATATGCTTGTCGACTATTCTCGACAGAGGGGGAAAGATAAAAAGAAAATATCATCTGATAGATTAAACATTTGTGGATCAGCCAACTGTAAGAGTGACTGTTGTCCAAGCCAAGATAACTACGAAGAACCAATGTTTATTTATAAGGAATGAAGTCAAGCTATCCCTATTTAGAACAATTAGGAACACAATTATACTGACAGCATTTGCCTTCTATTAGCTGTGGTTGCTAACTTCTGACTAGCATAATTTTAGAATAGACAATTACTTATTCTCGATAATGCAAATTTCGTGCTTTTCTTGATAATGCAAATTTCCATTGCATTATAAGCAGGCTTGTGTCATTTATCTTTATCTATATTTGTCAACTATTTTTGATGAATGGGATGTACTACCAGTCTACGCTGATGCAGTGGGGAACACGGATTCAAAATGGCTCAGCATATGTAGTCACGTTAACTTCACGCCTTAGGCAAGTCTTTTATCTCTGATATCTCAGCCTTCCCACGCTCAGCACTGCTTTCAACTTTTCCTTGAAGGATGAAAAAATCAATAGCCGACCACACCTATTTCTGCTATATTTAATACAGTTAAAGACAAGAGTAGGCTTCATCTATTTATTGCTTATTTAAAAACCTTGGCTGCGTTCACAGATTTTCCTTCTTTTCGATATCAGCATTATTTTCAATATATTGAATAACAAAGCTCTATCCAAAATAAGCCGCGAAGAAATATGAGAGACATTTATAAGAAGGATGCACAACTTGAAAGTAATAACTCGTATATTTTTCCAGGTAATTTACAAAAAATATAGGAATCAATGGAAAGTGCGACATCGAGATCCGAAGGCGAATTGGCATGGCGAAAGAAGCATTCCACAAGTTAAGTAAAGTATTAAGAAACAGGACATTTTTTCTAGAAACAAAGAGGAGAGTACTGGAGTATTGGATTGCTATGTGATGTCGGTTCTTTAATATGGCAGTGAATGTTGGACAATATATTCGAAGATGAAGGAAAAACTTGAAGCAGTTGAAATGTGGTTCTACAGAAGGATGCTCCGGATATCATGGACAAAGCATGTGAGCAATGACGAGGTGTTGGAAAAAATGGAAACGAAAAGGAAATTAATATTGAGCAACGGGAAGAGATAACTAAAGTTTCTGGAACCTGCAATGAGAGAAGAAGTGCTTGGATTACCTGATACTAACTGGCCAGATAATTGACGGAACGAGGGTTGCATGGCGCAACAGGAGAAAGCTTGCTAAGAGCCACCAGGGACAGGGAGATGTGGATCGCCTTTGTCCAGAAAAGGCATGGCAAATAGAAGAAGAATAGGAATCATTGTATTTCTGAGAAGAGAGCATATTTGAAGGTTAGTCAGTCAGTCAGTCAAGTGCCGTACGTGATACACATTGGAGCAATCATGACTGACTATACAGAAGATTTTTCCCGCAGTATGTTGCTATTACTTTATGCGGTAGACCGGTTGCCAACCAAGGCTATAGAACCAAGATCTGTCATGCTATTCAATCTTTAGTCTAAGAGAGATAAAGAGAGAGGGGGAAAGAGAGAGAAGAGATATATTAATATCTTTCCCAAAGGTATTTGTGCGCGAGGGAATAAAACGAATTTGACCGGAACTGAAACACGGCCCTCCGAATTCTCATTCCAAAATGTATTGATTTTCACTTGCGATTTTCTACAACAAAATATACACGCTTAAACTACAACGAACATTAAGGTACAAAGCCTTTTTTCCAATGGAATTCATGGCTGATATGTATTTTCATCATCCATTATAAAAAGCCTATGTGCACTAGCCAAGCTGCTCCACTTTTCTCAGCATTGTTCAAAGAAAAATATTTCCTCTACGTCTTCTCGCCATTTTTCTTTTTTACGCATCCAACGAGAACAGGAAGGCTTCCCAGAATCTATTCTTGGTGTTCAAAATCATAACATCATATATATGACAATAACTATGACAAAATCTTAGCAAAATGTCTGTGACATTGTCATATTGTGTTGTCTTACTACACGTGACCATTAGTCCACTTTTCCCTGACTCTTAGTTTACATATACTTTATAATTCTTTTTATTGTTTTCGAACATATTCTACAAATTTTTTCTGCTCTCCTCCTTGAGTTATATGTCCTGTTCATTTTAATCTGAAAAGGTATTGCATAATCGATAACTTTTCCTGTTTAATGGAATTAAATACGATTCTTTCAACTATGATTAGATTCTTTTTAGGCTATAAACCTCGTTTTATAACATGTAAAACTCCCACGAAATCAAATTATTCAATTGTTTTGGTGTGTGTCATAATATAAATTTCATTATAGCCTAGTGAAACCGCTGAAGAAACATTTAATTTGACCCTCTTGTCTGGCTGCATTTCGTTGTTTAACCATAGCATGGATGACAAAGCCCCAGATTAATGTCTAGACAAATTCTAGTTCATCCAAGCGACTTAAACATCTTATCGGCTACGCCATACTGTTGGGCTCTGTTCTTACACAACACTTGATCATCAATCATTTTTTACTGGTCTCTTAATTTACTATACACTTTATATAGCTTCCATTTAACACATGCAAATATGTACAATCCTATTTACTAAAGCACTACATATATATCGTTTATGGAATTAAAAAGCAAAACAGCTGGAACTCCTAGACTAGGTAGTATAAGAAAACAAGAAAAACGTTCTCAACATCAATTGTAAAAATACAATAAGTATAGCAATTTGCAAGAGAATATTTTAAAGAATCGAGTCATGAATTGAATATGTTAAAATCAAGCAAGTGCAGAAACTTAGATATTTGGAATTTGCTTAAACAGGGTACGAATAATGTGTCACAGAAATCCAAAGCTGTCCTAGAATAGCAAAATATGTCTTTCAAATGTTAACAAAGTATTACGAAATTAGAAAACTTTGCAAGAAACAAAAGAAAAACGAATTGAAATGTTATGTAATATCAATTTCTCTATATTTCTCTATATATCATGAAAAGCAGGACAAATTCAGATGAAGAGGACGATTCAGACAACAGTGATCTAGAGCATATGAGCAATTAATTTTTTTTTCCGGATATATTATCCAAAAAGTAAAGTTATATCCAGAAACAGAAAGAAACAATATTTTCTGGACATAACACATCACGCAATAAATCTCTTGTCTAACTAATAAAAGAACAACTTTAAGGAAAATTCGAATTTATTCATCAACATAATCTCATTTAATGTTAATAAATTGATTACAACGCTTCTTTAACAATTTGATACTTTTTTGTAGAACGGTTTGGATTTAACTTCAAACTACGCCTTAGTTTCCCATATCACTTCTTCTTTGGTGCCAACTTTCTATCCCTGGATCATGTTTTTGAGTTCTGCAAACAGTTAGTAGTCATTGGAGGTCAGATCTAGACAATAAAGTGTATGCAGAAGCAATTCGAAGTGCAATTCATGTAGTTTTGCAATCGTTGCAATCGATTGTCTTGGTAAAAAAACACTTTTACTTCCTCATTTGTGAACATTTTTGGCGATATTTTCTTTCAAACTCACCTATAATGCAATATAATAATTTTTCTTGATGGTTCCTCCTTTCTCAATGTAATCGATGAACAAAATACCTTGCGTATCCCAAAATACGGTGACTAAAACTCGCCTACATATGTTTGCGTCATTGGTCGCTTTAAACAGCTTTCACCCGCTACTATTCACTCAACTGACTGCTAATTTCACTCTGCAGTGTAGTGGCAGAACCATGTTTTAGCCATTGTAACATATGTAAGCAAAAACTACTTGTCGTTGCACTGAAACATTTGCAAACAACGTTCTTAAGCGCCGACGCGTTGCTGTTTTTAATTGACTGTGAGGAAACGCAGCACCCACTTTTAATAAAGCTTTCTCACTGACATATGTTCATACAAATTTGTGAATACACTGCCTTCTGATATTTCAGCTCCTCTGCTATTTCATGTAACTTCGATTTATGATCGGCTAAAATGAGTTTGTAGATTTTTTTCTGTTTTCCGAAGCAACTGCCAATTTTGGGTGACCTGTGCGTTCAGTTCATTTGTGCTTGTACAACGGTGTTTAGAGTCAGCATAACACCTCTTAACGGTTGTTACTCACGGAGCGTAGTCTGAATAAGTATTACCAAGACATTGCTTTGCTTGAACAGTATTTTCTTTTATCAGAAAGCAATCCTTCATCAAAACAAGAAATACACATTTTTACATAGTTTTGAAAATTTTCAGCAGTAGTAATTTGTAATTTGTAAACTAATTGTCCGATTAGGTCCAAATTTAGTCACGTGACATTTGAAGGTTAATACGTCATAAAAATATATGGATTTTTTAGTAATGGCGTCATCTGTATATCATCCCGGGGAATATTGAGTCATATATACGTCATAAGTAGAAATGACGTCTTGATAGGTATGGCATACATAGCATATATACAATATGGGCAACGAAAACAGCTAGCGACCTAGATAAGTTTGTGTAAGAGTATGATACGACAGTATAGAGGGGAATATTGAAAGCACAAACTTTTCTACAAATTTGACAAGTGATTAAAATTTATATTCGTTCCCGTCCCGAAAGGTCACGACATATAAACGAATAATCTACATTGTTTTATATGCCGGTCTCGCTTAAATGAAGAAGATGTAAGAACCAGACGTTATAAAATCTATAAAAATGTAAAATATATAAGGTAAAAATCTTGGTCAATTGGCCCCAAGCATCTGCTGTCAACCTATTCACTCTATGTACCTTATCTGTTCGGAACATGTACTATAATGATACTTCACAACTTCTTATCACTCGGTTAGAAGCGTTACACTTTCTAACAAATCTCTCGTTTCAGTAATCCATTCACACGAGCCATCGAGTCTATTACGTATGATATTCCCTATGAGATTTACGCTTTCCAACTCTACTTACTTCTTTATATATGCAAGAAACCGCATCTGTCTGTTTTTAATTCTGAGTATAAATATTATTTATTTTAACATACATTTTAAAAGATATCCTCGTTACGTACTCGCATCATTCATGGAACTCTTAGTATCGTTATAAAGAATCAAGTTTCTGATATCTGCACTTTCCTCTATATCTGCTCTGAAACTGTTCAATATCCAGAGCCCTAGAGAAAAATTAATATCACATAGTAACAAAGCACTCTTATATTTGTTAAGGCCACACAGGAAAAATCGCTTATTTATTCTTAAGTCTTGGAAGCAAATAATTAATTCAGTAGATGGAAGAGGAGATATATGATTGTTTCGACCAACAACAGTCAGTATACTAGTATTGTAAAATATTCGATGACCTCGAGGTATATATATATATATATATAATCGAACTAAATTCAGGATCAATTATGGTTAAATCATAGCTGCAACGCTTGCATTTTCACATCAGGCAAATTACTCATTAAATCAATAGTATTTTTATCGATCTGCCAATCAGCATTTGTTTAATTATTCCCCTCAGTTATTCATTTCTCGTCATTTCATCAATCGATTAGTTTGTCGGCAGAGAAAGATATTCAAGTGCTGTTATTCCATTAATTAATTATTTGAAGTAGAATCTTCTTCATGTTTCGATTAGTAGGTTTCAACTGCCATTTGCCTTGGATATCCTCAGTACCCTAAGCTCGGAATTTATCATCAATTAGAAAAGGATTATCATTGGTATAATGATTCACGTTATTCTGGGTATTTAGAATAGTTTTTCGACTAATGCGTCCGCCGTTGTCTTACTTTGGAGCATATTAACTCCAATATTTAATATTTATAAAATTTCTAATATATAATTATATAAGAGTTAGAACAAATGGAGAGAAATAGTATCATTTACTTAAAAACATGTTCAATACAAAGTAGAGCAATGTATTATAATGGTATTTTTAATATAAGCACTTATAATTTACATCGCTACACGAAGGCTTCTTCAAGCGATGGATTCATCGCTTGAAAAATAAGAGGATACCCCACTCCACTAATAAAGAATGGTCCCCAACTGGCAGAATAAATACCGGAATTTTAAAAAAAACGAAAAAAGATAAAAACACGCATA
Source organism: Ascarosepion bandense (assembly GCA_037127315.1). Classification (NCBI taxonomy): domain Eukaryota; kingdom Metazoa; phylum Mollusca; class Cephalopoda; order Sepiida; family Sepiidae; genus Ascarosepion; species Ascarosepion bandense. The sequence goes on along the minus strand of JBBBDQ010000428.1, from coordinate 8,725,187 downwards.
GAATTACTTCAAAATGATAAAATAATTAAAAGCAAATGCCAACGCAAAAATTTAAATAATATGCATACGTCATCAAAATTCGGGCAACACACAAAACATGGGATCAAATATGCAACAAAAATAAATGCGGAGTATGAAGCATAATAATAGGAATAAACGACTTTAACTTCGAAAACACATCTACATTCGAAAGAAAAATCTGAACTGCAACTCTAAAAACGTAATTTATACTCTGAAATGCGGTGAATGCGCAAAAATATACGTGGGGAGGGCACAAGGCCTGAATAAATAAATATCCCTGCGTAGAAGTAACATTAAACAAGCCAATAACAGGAAATTGTACGTTTCCCAACATTTACAGGAAAGTAGTGGAGGCAAATTCAGAGTAATGCCTATCTACCAAAATGTAGATTATGACACGCTCATGATACAGGCTGAAATACTGATAAAAAATACAAGCCTTCTCTCAACAAACAACATAAGACACACTCACAGACACACTAAATTTAAACGCACTAAAAATAAAAATTGGTGAACCATTGCAAAAAATAGTATTCCAAAATCTAGAAAAAATAGATTACCCGTAGAGTAGAATTGAATAAAAAATCGCTGAAAATAATTTTAAAGTATAAAGACAAAATCAAACATTGCAAGTCAGTGTAAACAAAAAATATCGCCAACGAAAGGTGACTAAATTCCAAAACGAAAGAGATTTAACGTGCGAGTGTGAAAAAAATAAAATAAAAATAAAATAAAATAAACACGCACGCATATGAACTTTCTGACCTGCTAAATACTTATCTATATATACATCATATTTTTGCCATCAGAGAAAAACACTGATATCAATAAATAAAGTCTCAAGTTTATTCGCCTGAAGAGAGTCAACTTTAGACTCGAAACAAGTGAATCGACACAAATGCCATCATGGAAACTTATTACAGTTTCGTCATAATAACATCAAAATATCTACACTATAAACATAAAAGTTTACGGCTTCTTTTTCTCTTATATCAATTTCTCTCGTTGGAACAACCCCTATTTCTCTTTAATATATATATATATATATATATATATATATATATATATATATATATATATATATATATATATGGAATATACGATGGAAAAGAAAATTGAAAAAAACAATGTGAAAGTTAATTTTCATGCATAAATACATTTTGTGTACGAATCACTATATATAGTACGGAGGTTAGAGTTTAAAAATACGTAATTTTCATAAACATTTATCTTTGAACTTTGGCCTTTCGATTCCTGCTTTCAATATTCGCATTGCTTTTAAGTGATTTTAAATTTCTTTGCGAATTAATAGACATTCTGGCTTTTCTTATCATCCTCACACATACACACACACGCACACACACACACACACACAAATATATGTATATGTGGGGGATATTAAATAAAATGTTTTAATAAATCCTATATTTATGGGTTAACGGTCTATCAGAGATAAAAAAATTAAATATAAAATGGGCATTGATATTAATACTCACATGCCACCATCTCTTAGATGCTTAAATGCAATATTTGGTTCAAATTTTTCACGATGTATTTATTTCATTTAAGCATGAATCATACTCTTAGATCTGCACTTTAACATCTATCTATCTATCTATCTATCTATATATATATATATATATATATATATATATATATATATATTATAAAGAAAAACTCAACACGTCATAATAGTTACAAACTATAGTTCATTTAAATGAGCTTAACTAGCTCATATCATCAGACTCTTTTACAATGTTTCCTCCATCAGGCATGAAATTTCTGCCAGAATGAACGTTTTCTTAAAATGAAGAGGGAACATAATAGAAATAATAATAATGATAAACATAAGATTAAAAACAAATAAATAAATGACAATAAAAGTAAGGGGAAGGAGGAAAGAAAGAAGGAAAGGAAGGAACGAAATATGGGAAGTATCCATTTGAAGTTATTTTGACTGTAGACTGAAAAAAAAACAATTCCCCATCAAGTCGCCACACTTACTTGTACTAACTTTTATCCACATATACCTATGTGTACATTCCACATATACTTACCCTGTGATTTTGTTTAAGTTTACATATCCACTGATTTCTTTTTTTTTTTTTTTAGGTCTTAGCTTATTCATACTCACACATATATACGCTTTACAGGTGTAGGGCTTCCGTGCGCCCACGTAGTACGGTGTATATACGCGTTCATATATCACGTTAAATAAATTGTCGTATTCTCAGTCTCGCATATATTTATATACACGAGATATATATGAGATAATTAAGTACATATTTAAGCCCATATACCCAAACACAATTATATATATATATATATATGTATATGTATGTGCATACGTACACGAACAACACCGCATATGCACGCTCACACCCATATACATAACTTGTAACTTATACAAGTTTACTGGTAGTCTACTATGTCCCTTTGTTTAAGGACCCTGTATAAACCACCCAGTGCGTTTGTGGACGCTGAATTTCTAAATGGAGTGGTAATTTTCTTTTTTTCGTTTTTTAATTCGTAATATATTATTACTTGTTAATATCTATTTATACTATTTTATTTCATTTGGGTGTTGATTTATCCATATATTGGTGGAAATACGTCACACTAGGGAAGCTAAGGTTCGAGCCTTTATAATTGATTTTATCTAAAGTTGATATATTTCGCCTCTAATTAGGTGTTCCAACACGATGGAAAAATATCTATTTTACCTAATTAAGTTTATTCCTACCTGTAGAGTACACATTTTTGTAGGTGCCCATTTTTCGTACATTAATGCATCCAATAATACACAATACTTAAAACATGATACATAAAAATGTGATACATGAAACATGATACATAATGCATATGAATTTTCTTAAGTTTTCGAGGAGCATGCATAAGCTTTTTGTTTTTTGTTTTTTGAGAGGGACATATTTCGGCTCATATTTGGGTGCCTCATTTCCAATTTTGTAAAACAGTCTGATGATATGAGCTAGCTAAGCTCATTGACATTAGTTTATTACTAATATGACGTGTTGAGTTTTCCTTTATAAACTTCATATCGCTCTGGTTAACACCCAGCGAGCTCTCTATATGAATTTACCTATTAATAATTTATTTTAAGTAAATCTTGTTGGATTATCCTCAACGTTTTACGGACTGACATCTATACCTATATATATATATATATATATATATATATAAAATGAAGAGAAAAATCTACTGATGGAATATATCAAGGGAAAATGAAATGTGTTTGAAATACTGTTTCTATAAACAAAATGTTGTTGGTTACTAAAGATTTTATAAACGTATGGTCATTTCAAAGAGAGAATTTCACACTCGTTTCATTTAATCTTTATATATATATATATATATATATATATATATATATATATATATAAAGATTAAATGAAACGAGTGTGAAATTCTCTCTTTGAAATGACCATACGTTTATAAAATCTTTAGTAACCAACAACATTTTGTTTATAGAAACAGTATTTCAAACACATTTCATTTTTCCTTGATATATTCCATCAGTAGATTTTTCTCTTCATTTTATATATATATATATATATATATATAATATTTACACATGGCATTATATATATATATATATATATATATATATATATATATATATATATAATACTTACTACTTCGCATGGCATTACACACCGAAATATGATGCTAGATAATATATAGTTGCATTTGATTCAAATTTTACGAACCAGTAATAAAAAAAAAAACTAATTTTAGTGTTTTATTTTTCACGGCAAATCTGTTTCTATTTAGCTGATGACCCCTAATTATTAATTAAGCGAGATTTAGTCGAAATTATAATCCATCAATTTAGTTGGTTTTTCCTTACGGCTTCTTGTTTCGTAGATGAGTGGTTAAAATTAAAGTTTAATATAATAATCTAAAAAAATATAGCATCAATATGGCTGTATTTTACATTGCACTCATAGACACACATGTTTGTTTTTACGTCTTTATCCGTAGCTGTATTTTTTAAAAATATTACTTGTATTTCCTTCGCGGAGATGAAGTGAAAAAACAAACAGTATGTCTACGAGGATCAGAAGCAAAATTAATGATAAAATTAAACATAAAAACAAATACAATAAACTTTCACAAGTAAACACCAGCCTCTTCCGCTTTCTTTTCCACTCATTCCTTCTCCACTTCTTTTTTTCTTCCTCGTTCCACCCTTCTCCTCATTGTCCCCTCCATCTTATTATTCGCCCTCTTCTTCCGCCTCTGCTCGCTTTTCTATTAATACAACGAATAATAATAATAATAATAATAATAATAATAATAATAAAAACGAAGAAAAAGACTACTACCACAAAGTGCCGCGCAAAAAATTAAAAGGAGTGGAGGTCTATGGGATAATTGAAAATTGCAGACGACATAACTATTGACAAAAAATAGTTGGATACAGAAGACAATTACAGAATACTCAAGCTACTTGCTTTTAACTTAATCTTCATTGGAAACACTTGAATCTGCATTCTGTATGGGAAAAAACAAAATAGCAGAAAATAACTCATCCCGATTTAAGGCTGCGTTCATAGGGCATCCAAGAAATATTTTGACTGCAAAAGACAACGTAAAAAACGATAGATCATGATAGAAATGTTGACAGTAAAACTGGCAATATGTCAAGCATTGCATTAGAAAAAAGAATTGAAAGTATGTTAAGCATTTTTTCAAGTTAGTTAATCTGGAGGCTAGATTATTTGAACATTCTTCTGCATTGCATTTTTATGATTCAAATTCAACAACAGATTCCAATACAATTAAAAATGGTAGGGCCAATTAAAGTGAAATAGACATTTATGCACAGTATCAGAAATAGACAGGTGAAATAACTAGTGCATGTAATAAGGAACGAGAGTTTAGAAAATTCGACATTCACAAGATGAAATTATTGTAGACCATTGAGCCAGAAATAAAGGCACACTTACGAAATAGTGTTATAAAATATATTAAAAAGACAACAAACATATACCAATGAATGATTATTGTCAGAGTTATGCTGGAATCGATCCTCACTCACTCACTCACTCACTCACTCACTCACTCACTCACTCACTCACTCACTGCCTCTAAAAAGCAGAACTACTAAATATATATATAACTTGGAAAGTTCATGTTTTATATGGGTAAGTCACTATAAGATTATTTAAGTAGCTTTTGTAAATAGTTTACATAACAAAGATTAGAAGAGTTAGCGGATATACAAAATTTAAAAAGTGATATAAATTACAGGAAATTGTGAAGAGCCATGATCATCCACGTTTTGAACGCATATGTATACTAGCGTCATTTCTAGCGTGATACTCTCATATTCAGTATTACTAACAACAACAATAATAATAATAATGATAATAATAATAGTGCATATTATTATTATTATTATTATTATTATTATAAAGTTGTCATTTTTCATCATATTTCCATTTCTGCTATGGTCGCACTATATACCAAGTATGGTGGAAAACCTAAGGCATGTCGTGGTGTGTTGTTAAGTCTCCATTTCATGTTTTTCATGTCTCCTCTAATATCCCTGGCGTTACATCGACAACGTTCTCCTTAGTCTATGGGCTGGACTTAAGAAGACAATTTTTTGCATATCTCTTGAGCTGGGGTTTCGAGGGATTCTTTAAATGTGTTGTTTTGTTCCATTTTTTATCATACCAAATGCACCTACTATCACTAACACGATTCTTGTTTTCAGTTTCCTTATTTTTTCTATTTCAATTTCCAGGTCTTAATATTTTGACAGTTTTTCGAATTCCTTGGTTGCTATGTTACAATACGCTGGACAACTCATATCAATTATTAGGCAATTTTTTCTTTTTGTTTTTTAACAATAATGTCCGGCCTATTTGCTTCAATTTTTCTGTCTGTGTAGATGGTGTAATCCCATAGAATGGTGGCATCTTCTATTTCTGTAAACGGAGTTGGGTGGTGTTCATACCAGTGTTTGTTTACATATCTTCCATAGTGTTTGCACATTGTGCAATATAAATATTGGCCCAGTCTATTGTGACGATTTTTATATTCATTTGGGGCAAGTAGAGAACAACATGATATTAGATGGTTTATAGTTTCTTAGTATTTAACACAGAACCTGCATTTTGGATCCACGTTATTATGTATAATATTTGCTTGAACGTCCGAGTGAAAAGACTTTGAGCTACAAAAATAAAGCCTTCAGTCTCAGACTTTAATCCAGATGTATGTAACCAACGATGAGTATTAACTTCATCAACACTGGATTTATTGGCACGTTCTTGATATTGGCCATGCAGAGGTTTGTCTTGCCAGCGTTGTTTCATCTGTTCAAGAGTTTTATCCTTGGCTTTATTTTTCCTATTTGTTGCTGCAATAGTTTGTTCTTGGGCTTCTGTTTAGCGTTTCTACAGAATCTACTAAATGTAAATTTTGTATTTACTGCCTTCTTTCATTATTGAATATTTATCTTTCTGTTTTCATGTTGTTTGAATACTTGTATCATCCAGTTCTTTGTTGTATCTATATATGTTAGCAAGCCAATAGTTGCCTGTATGACAATTCTAGCTGAATAAGACCTCTTCCACCTTCTTTACGCGGTATGTATAGACGTCAACATCAGCCTTTGGATGATGCATATTATGCTTAGAAAGAAGTTTTCTTGTTTTAGAATCCATATGTCTGATGTCGTTTATAGTCCAGTTCAAGATGTTGAAACTATATTAGACCACTGGGATAGCAAGGTTATTAATGACCATAATTCTGTTCTGAGAATTCAATTCAGTTTTTGATATCAGTCATAGCCTTCTATAGTACACGTTACGCATGCTTTCTTTCTTTTTGTATTGTGAATTTTTCACTGTCAATTACACCAAGATATTTATAAGCTTCTTCTGGCTCTAAATCTTTTATTGTTACAGCAGGTCTAAACTAATTGCGGATGTTTGTTGTAGCGATCCTCGTAAAACTGTATCTTTAGCACATTTATTCAAATTGAATTATTATTCCAATGTCTTCACTGGAACGTTTTAAAGTTTGCAGAAGTCATTCCAGCTCATTATTATTATTATTATTATTATTATTATTATTATTATTATTTTACATATAAAGGTAATGGAAGAAACTTCTGAACAAAATCATAAAGAAAAGCTGGAAGAAAGAAATAACGACTAAACGTATGCTTTTCAGGCGTAAAGAGCAACTCTAGGTGCGCGCTAGAAATTCGATATGTCATCATCAAAGAATTATAGAAATTTAAATATCTAGAAATTATTTAACATTCGACAAGAAACTTAAAACTAAATCATTGATTTTTCGAAAGATACATCTAAAACAAACAGAATGTATTACAAAAAAAGAAGAATGTATTCTAAAAAAAGAAGAAAACTATGAAATTCCAAACAAAGAGTACTGACATAGTATCAATGCTCCAATGCGCAAGTTACTGCTGGACAGTTTCCGCGCAGATCAGTGTAGCCTTGCGGCAACAGAAATCAGCCTCTATAAAAGGGTGCTGAGTATACCATGAGCAGTACGCATGAGCAAAAGGGACATACATAGAATCAGAAAGTGACAGATAAATTTTCTGGGATACCTAATCAGGAAAGAAGTCTTGGAGAATTTAATACTCACAGCACAGTGTGGTCAAGAGATAGGGTGAATTATTTACGTATTTAACAAGTTCTTGAAAACGAATGACAGATGAAGGTGTGAAACTGATAGTAACCTTGCAGACATTCCTGGGAGCTGTAACGCTTAGCAATATCTGATATTATAGGGAGATGTAGAGAGTCATGCTTTCATCGCTACCGAAAGGACACAGCACATGAAAGGCAGAGATAATAGCTTGGATACGCGTGACCTTTGATGTTGCTTCACAAAGAAAACCTCAAGCTATTTCTGATCTGCAAAAGCAAATAATATCAGAAATCTCGCTTTCCTTTTAGGCAAATGCATTAATAAAATTCCAATATATTTGAATTGTTGTGTGCGGAAAGCGTAATCTTTCATTCGATATTCGATTAGAGATGCAGCTAATTTTCAGTGGTCGGGCAAATGCACATTTATCAAATCGTAAGCTGAAACATTGGTTTACATACGATGTCAGCAGTATAATTTATAAGCGGACTTTTTACGTACCGAGAGGAATATACAAGTCGTGTATGTTTCAGTGACAGCTAACAGGTTGACGTATAAAATAATAATAGAATATATGAAAAAGAATTAGATAATTTGATATAGAATATTTGATAATATCTCCGGGCGGATTTATTTTGACAAGTTATTTATATACGAGTGTACACATGCCGTCAAAAATGATAAAGATACATACAAATGAATACACAACGATTTCCATAATAATGGACGGAATATATATATATATATATATATATATATATATATATATATATATAAAATCCAAAAAAGGATGAGCAAAAAATAAAATTCCGAAAAAAAAGATCCTATTAATATTAATTTTTATTAATATTAAATTTGATCAAGGTGAAGGGCTTGATTTAAATATTATTATCTATTTACAGAACCAAATAATTATAGTATGACAAAAAATTCAAAAATTGAAATTCGTTGAATGGCCATTTCAGCGAGAAAATTCGCACTTCATCAGCAACGATTGAAAACAAAATGTATTTATTCAAATATGGTAAGCATTTTATGTATCGGAAGTAGCCCAAAAACATTTCCTTACATAGGAAGTTAAAATAGAGTAAAATAAGACACAAAAACGTTATTTATTTATTTATTAATTTATATATTAAATCCAAAAAGAATGAGCAAAAATAAAATTCTAAAAAACAGATCCTATTAATATTGATTTTATTAATTTTAAATCTGATCGAGGTGAAAGACTTGATGTAAATATTATTTACAGAGCGAAATAATTATAGTACGTCAAAAAACTCAAAAATTAAAATTCGTTGAATGGCCATTTCAGCGAGAAAACTAGCACTTCTTCAACAACGATTGAAAACAAAAATGTATTAATTAAAATATGGAAAAATTTCTATTCTGGAAGTAGCCCAAAAACATATCCTTACACAAGAAGTTAAAATAGAGTGAAATAAAATAAAAAAAAGGTATTTTAAATTGTCGACCAAGTATAAGAAAAAGCAGAAACAGAGGTTCATTACTGGATATTAGAAGACCTTACATTACGTCTGCATCAATAAAAAGTTTAAATTTAAACCGTGTCATAGGAATAGGGAAGAAAAAGGAAGAAAAGTAAAGAGCTAGACTTGGGAAAATTAACGAAGAAATGAAGTATAAAATATTTTCATATATATATATATATATATATATATATATATATATATATATATATCCCTGACGAGCCGTTACTCGAAACCTTGGTCGGTTGGTGGCTCTTGCTTATATATATATATATATATATATATATATTAATTCAGATACTTCAATCCAAGGGAAAAAAGCAGGAAGGTAAATTCCAAAAAACCCGATCCTAATTAATATTAAAAATTTATTTTAATATTAAAAAATGATACAGGAAGAGAGCTCCATGTAATAAAATATTACAGAGCAAATATATATTAAAAAAGGATTAATTCAAAGATGTTGAATGGCCATTTCGATATGAAGATCCCCACGGGGGACGACACATCACCTCAGCAACAGAAAAAACCTTTCAGAAACTGGAGAAAAATTAGTCTACTTTTCCTTTTTAAATAGATTGCAAAGAAATTAAAAAATAAATAATAAAATAAAATAAAAATAAAAATAAAGGGAAAGAAAAAGAAAACGAAAAAGAAAAAGAAAAAGAAAAAGATAGAATAAAGTCAAATAAATAAGAAAAGAAAAAAATTTCAAAAGTGTATTGGTAGTAATAATCTTTTACGTCAAAAATGTATTGTTGGTAATTGGTTTCTTCAAAAATGTATATTTTTGGATAAAAGTCTATTTTTACTTATATATTTCTGTAAAAGTCTTTTTTTTAATAATTTTATATTGTTTTGATCCCAGTTTTGAGGATATGTATGTGCCCATATCTGGGACTCTAACAAACACTATCACTCCGGGTTAGGTTAAACCTGGAAACAACAGCAATTACGAGGTGGTTCCGTGCTCCTCACAACCTCCTAATCATAGGCCTTGCTGCTGGATGCAATTCACCGTCATACCCAAGGCCCAGAGGTGTAGAATGTATGGAAAAATTGGTATATAAACGATGGAAGAAAGGATAAAAGAGGGATGGGACTCAAGAAGATAGAAGATTGCAATTGACGTTATATTTAAATTTTTGCAGATTGTAGATGTCAGGGAAACTACTAAATGGAGGAGAATTCTAAAGGCAGGAAGTGCGGGAAAATAAACTCTTGGAGTATTTGTTTGTTTCGAGGTTTAACGAGGTATCAATCTTTATGGGATCATTTAAGGTCATAACCAATGCTTTTTTTTGAGTAATGTCATTTTATTTTTACAACATTTTCTTTTCGAATATAAAGATTCATTTGGATTTGTTTTGAAGAGCAGTGTCCCCAAGTCCTACCCTGTTATTTAACCCATAACTGGAGGGAAAGGACGGATTAATACCTTTCCCAAGGATACCAGTGCTTAAGTGAATGCAGGGTATTCCACTGGAATTCGAACTCTGCTCACCTATTTCTCTTTCCGAGCCGATATCCACTGCAACACAACGCACATCCGTCACTATACGCTTACAGCACTTGTTATTCCCAAGTGGTCACCCATCTAAGTACTGACCAGGCTCAATGTTGCTTAACTTCGGTAATCGAGCGAGAACAGGTGTATTCAACGTGATAGGCTGTAACCTGTTGGAGTATAAAAGGTGGTTACATGTAACTCTGTCAACGCTGTCGAGAATCGCAATTTGTTCTGAGCAGAAGGGGTGTGTTCGGAAACGGGCGATAATACTGGAGTTTACTGTGAACTTTTAAGAAGAAAAAAATAAACGAATTCTTATGGAAAGAATATCAGCGGGAAATGTTAACTCTGCCCTCGTCTTTTGAGTTCACTTAGTTCTAATGTCCTTACAAAACGCTGAATACATTTCTTCTCTTCCCATTGATTAGTTAATTGGCAGATAAAGTGACAACAACTGGAAGAGGTTATTATTTTATTGTTTCCATCATTTTTTCGTGGCCTAACGCTCTGCCATGCACCGGTAAGTGATTCTTAAGGTCAGCTTTACTTTTACAGTCTCTCTTACACACTCGTCAATTTGTTGGTGTTACCCATATTGGATACAGTCTTTGCGTACACTCATGTGATGTTTAAATACCGAAATAGATTTACAATCCTTTTTCCCAAAAAAAGCAAAAATAATCTGCTGTTCTTTATGGTGGAGATGGATTAACAGGAGTTTACAGCTAAAATCACTAAAATCACTGATACTTTCACACGTGACTTTCTAAAACAGCCAACATAGCGGTGACTTTTCACAAAGACTGCAAGTGGGTTCGTGTCCTAATAAGTCTGGGAAAGATACTGTTTACCACTTTTTAATGGCGCATTTTTGTTGGAAAATGCACACACAAATATATATATATATATATATATATATATATATATATATATATATATATTATCCTAGGTCTATGGCACAACTCAGAGTTTTATACGTTATGCAATCATCAACAGCATAATTCAAACTGACAGAATTGAAAGTGAATTCACTCGATGTTCAGGTTAATGTAATTCTTAGAATGTTGCGTTACCGCTATTTTAATAACAAGTTTAATAATTTAAATTTGCTAAGGTTACGTGTAAAAAAACAAAAAATTTAAATTTAAAATTTAGAATTTAAATAAAAAATGATAAAAATAATAAAATGCAGACGAAATCAAAGAGACTTAAATCATGAAACGTTGAAATTTAAATATTCAAATATTAGATATAAATAACATATTAAAATATTAAAATTTTAAATAAAATAAAGACGAAAAAGTAAGAACCTAAAAATAAAATTGAGAATTAAAATAAAAAAAATTAGAAATTAAGTAATGGAGGGAGCAAAAATAAATGGGGTTTAATTCACAATTGCTAAAACTATTACTGCAGGGTAAAAGAAAGAAAGAAAAAGGAAAAGGGCAAACGTATAGAGAAATCTTCATCAATCTGTGTTTAAGAAATTAAGTAATTATTTTTTATGACTGCATGTGGTCATTAAATCACTTTTTTAATTAAGTAAATTGGGATTATTTATATGGTTGAAGATGAATTTTTTAAAAACAAAGCACAGATTACATTTATTTCCTTTTCCATTGTAACGTTTCGATTTCGCTACGATATTTCGGAGAATATTTGGGTTCTAGATATTTTTGAGTTTCCAATAATGTATGGATAAATCAATACTTTTGTTTTATTTACTGTTGTTTAAAGACAACATGCGGTTGTTAAATCTTATCTTTATCATCTGTTAGAAGTACTTCCAAAGAAAAAATTAACATCATTATCATTCGAATGAATTCTAGCTCTATAAACAATACTTTCGGATATACACTGGCCATTCAATGGATAGGTTTTAATTTTTCGGAGTGGAAGTGTTCATTTTGGATTTGAACTGTTCATTTCTGCTGATGTTTCATGATGTTGATTTCGGTGAGGGTAGTCTGGGTTTTCTCAATGACTGCAAGTTCAGTTCTTTTCATTCGATATTGTTAAAAACAAGATTCTACTGATAAAATAGGGTCTCTACATTATATATATAAACATAGGCGTATATTTATATATACATTCTTTTAAAATTTGACTTTATTAATATTATAAGCGCAATCATTAGTCTGTACAAATATTTGCGTTGATATCATAGTTTGTTTTGCTGTCAAAATTACAGGCCTCGATCTGGAAAGAATATGAAGAAGATAAAATTAGCAGTTATAGACTTCAAAACGCCTCAACTTGAAGTATGTATTTCTTGAATAAATGACTATTATTTGCTTTCATTTGATGGCTGCTTGTGCCTCTATATTTAACTGCTATTAGATTGAATTTGGTTTCCTGTAGAGAATCAGACAGTTAGGTGCCATAAGTGATACACTCTTAGGCGTTCGTGTCTCTTTCGATACATGACTAAGAATAAGATTTTCCCACAGTGGATTAGTCATTTCTCTCTGCAGTAGACTGATTGCTAACCAAGACTTAGAAAACCTCATTTGTCCTGCTATTCTGTCGATTAATAGATTTACCAATGGTTTTTGCGCGGCAGTGAATTCAACAGGAATTCGAACTCGGCTCTCTGAGTTCTAATTCTGAGTCGATATCCATTGCACCGCAACGCACATAGAGAATACATCTTCAACTTATTTAATAAGAATTTCGATTACTCGAACGGAAGTCATAAATATCGTTGTTATAAAAACTGTAATAACTAGTAAATTATGTGTACACACTAAAATATAACGTCACGATTAGGTTAAGACAGTAGTGTTTTAACTTTTAAGAGCCTGATTCTGAACAATGTTGTACTATTGCAAGTAGAGCTGGGATGGAGCTACCCAGTCCCCTCTTGCGTGTTTTGATAAACTTCGAATGCTTCTACACAGTCTCATCAGTGATTAATCATTTTCAGTCCTACAATCCATTCATAATATTACATTTACATTTGTAAAAGATATTGGAAAATATTGTTGTTTCATTGCATTACTCTATTAAGTAACTGACTCTATCTTTAAAAGAGCCAGATAAGATCAAAATATTGTATTGCTGGTATAGCTAGATTGAGGTCAAAACTGTCTACACTACCTTGTGGACAAAAGAAACGTCGCGAGCCTCTCACTATTTATCTCATTTTTTTTTCTGACGAGCTACATTCCTTGGTTCCACCAGCCCAGATCTTTGCAACTGGTACCCGTAATGTTAAGTACACCAGCATGAATCATTCTTATTCCGTTCGAATTTCAATAATAAAAAATAAGATTTTCTCGGATATCTTCTTCACAAGAATTACTGCCTTGTAAAATAAATACCCGGAGGGATGTTTTCCGAATTTCTAAAATCTTGCAGAAGGGAAAATTTCATCACCGCCGACTAAAAACCACTAATTAACCACCGGTCAACCGGTGTTAGCTGGCATAGTACTCACATCTTTTATATTGAGTCGTAAAGATGATGAAAGTATGGCTGTTTGTCTTAGTGAGTTATTAGATAAAACAGCTTATTTGGCTGACTGGTGTGTTACTTTCAGACTTTTAATCAGACGAAAAGTGATATTCTTAGCCAAAGAAGAAAAACAAAAACAAAAACAATGCACCTGAGGCCATTTATTTGTACTTGTTAAGTTTAGCAAAAGTTACAGCAAAATTAAATGTTGGCGGATTGACAATGGTTTTTTGCAATCAAGAGACTCATGCAAAGTTCTGAACAGCTATCAAGGGAGAATACAAGCATGCCCACAATGCGTCAGCGGTTATTGTTGAAGTGGCTAGAAAGCACAGAGACTTGAAGTAAGCGTTGAATAGACAAGTCAAGTATTAAGTGAAGAATTAGCAAATGTATTTCTCAGGTTACACAGGTGTCATTTTGAGATGCTTCAGTCAGAAGGAAAAAGATAAAACACAAAAGGATATACGTCAACGCTTCCCTCCAGACCCTGTAGATCCTCAAGAATTAAATATTTTTAATTTTAATAACTTTCATTTGTTTAGAAAAAAAAAACGCCGGAAATTTCGTAGTTTGAATGTCGTTAGAGTCACCGTTCAGCTGGTGGTGATGAGCCCTACAGCATTAAAATGTTGACTTCCCAATGTCTATATATATATATATATATATATATATATATATATATATATATATATATATATATACGTGTGTATGCGTGTGTGTAAAAAAGAGCTCAGTTTCATTGTTTCTTATTTTGATTTAATGTTATATATATATATATATATATATATATATATATATATATATATATATATATTGCGGAAATCAACAAATTTTCACGAAACTTGGTTATAACCAACCGACAATTTGAAATGATTAAAATGATAAAAAATTATGTTCCAAAAATACATTACATATATATATATATATATATATATATATATATATATATATAGATAGATAGATAGATAGATGTTTCTAATTAAAGGCATGTGAAATATTAATATTATAAAAACATTGTATTTTAATGACAAGCTAATTTTTGTGGTATATATAGATATCAAAACGTGCCAATAATCAGTTTTTTTTTCATAGCTTTCTTGATGATCAGTATCAATGCTCTAAAAATGGTGACTGAATGAACCATTTCGAATCTTCAAAAGATTTGTGTAATAGAATTATTTCACTTCTTCTAAAACGCTTAAGGATGGGTGAGGCAGTTAACTTAAAAATTTGCGAATGAAGGCAATTCGAGAATTTTGTTATGACGACGCCAAACAAATCGATCGAAATCGAGACCTACGTCTCTTGATGCTAAAAAAGCGTATAGCTTGATGGATCACTCGTTATCACTTTCCTTCTGATTGCTTGGAGAATAGAAAGAAAGGACTGTAGTGGGAATGTGGTTAGTCGTAGACACAAGAACGAAAAACAAAAACGAATAAAAAAATAATTTTAGCATGAGAAGTAAAAAAGAGAAGTAATAATAAAAACGGGGAACGGAACGTGAAGAAAAAAAAAACATGTCCGCAAATGTTAAAAAAATATAGCACAGCAAAAAACATAAAATAACGTTAGCATAAAATTAAAGAGATAGTGAGAGTTTAATTAAGCGAACTGGGGAATTGAAAAAGAAGTAAAAATGAAGGTCTTGGAAGAGAGAGCAGTTAACGTACAAACTAAAA
This sequence comes from Ascarosepion bandense, assembly GCA_037127315.1. NCBI lineage: Eukaryota > Metazoa > Mollusca > Cephalopoda > Sepiida > Sepiidae > Ascarosepion > Ascarosepion bandense. The sequence goes on along the minus strand of JBBBDQ010000428.1, from coordinate 8,709,366 downwards.
GAATTGGAAATGAAATAGAGCTTCCAATATTAAGAACTTCGGAAACACGAATGAAATCTCGGAATGTAACATGATAAATCTAACCAATATATAATCAATTAAAATGACACATACGGAGACCTACGCAAAAATATACACGTGTGTAAGTGATGTAGCGCTTATGTAAGATAAAATCATATCTACATCTATCATTACGTCTGTTTTATCTATCTATCTATCTATCTATCTATCTATCTATCTATCTATCTATCAGTGTCTATTTTTAATTATCTTTCTGAATGCGTTTTAGTCAATTTATCTATTTGTTAAAATATGTTCTGATCTATCTATCTATCTATCTATCTATCTATCTATCTATCTATCTGTCAGTCTCTGTTCTTAACTATTTATCTGAATGAGTTATTTTTCAGTTTGTCTCTCTATTTGAATTTGTTTTTATCTATCTATCTATCTATCTATCTATCTATCTATCTATCTATCTATCTATCTGAAATTGTCAATCTGTCTATCTGGCTATTGTCTTTCATCTATCTATCTATCTATCTATCTATCTATCTATCTATCTATCTATTTATCTATCTATCTATCTGTCTGTCAGTATCTGTTCTTAACTATTTATCTGAATGTGTTATTTTTCAGGATGTCTCTCTATTTGAATTTGTTTTTATCTATCTATCTATCTATCTATCTATCTATCTATCTATCTATCTATCTATCTATCTGAATCATTCACCCCAAATTAAACAAATCATGCAATTAAATGATACTGAGTGAAAATTCAAAGTGATACTGAGTGAATAATCATTGTTAATAAGAGAGGATGATAAATGAACAGTAGATGAAGAAGACAGACCATGGCGTTTCACGTTGTATTCAGATTTTTGAAAATAAAAGTATGAGGCCTGAAAAGAGATCCTCTAGCAATAGAGAAGTAGTAGTTAGCAAAACACTTGCGGCTACATCTAGCATTTTAAACTGGCAAATGATGAGACCTCTCTGCCAATCTAGCACTGCGTTCCAATTGTTAAATTTAAGTTACTAAAGAGTAAGGTTCATCAGTTCATTTGCTATGAAACAATTTATCGAAAAGACACAATTAAGCTACGTTTGTCTGACGGAAAGTCACTTAAATAGACATGTCATCTCAGGAAATTTAATGTTAAAAATGTTTACTTTTGTCAAAAATCACTAAATACTTAGAGGAATCACTAGAACTGAGTTATCATCAATAAACAATGCCTGATAAATGGAGAGTAATTATATATATTATTTTTTTATTCGTTTTTTTTTCGTTCTTGTGTCTACGACTAACCACATTCCCACTACAGTCCTTTCTTTCTATTCTCCAAGCAATCAGAAGGAAAGTGATAACGAGTGATCCATCAAGCTATACGCTTTTTTAGCATCAAGAGACGTAGGTCTCGATTTCGATTTCCATAACTAGAGCATATGGTAATATATATATATATATATATATATATATATATGTGTGTGTGTGTGTGTGTGTGTGTGTGTGTGTGTGTGTGTGTGTGTGTGTGTGTGTGTGTATATATATATATATATATATATATATATATATATATATAAGTTATTATAATTACTTGCACTATTTATATTGGTCGGATTTGTTGAAATATTGACGGCGTTTGAGCTGTTGTACGCACCGACTTTCTTCAGGTACTTGGAATTTCGAAATGAATCTTTCATTTCTTTCACCGGGATAGATTGTTTTTATCATGCCTATTCCAAATGTCCTAATATCAATTATCCTTCTTCAACACAATTTTTTGGTTCACCTCAACTGTAGCCAGGTTCTGAACCCACAATAATTTCACACCAGCCACTGGATATAAAAAGAGCTTTTATTCCTGAGGACACAGGATTCCAATCACTTGAAGAAATTCAGGGAAATAAACGGCTGAAACTTTATGAATAGTGCAAAAAAAATGAGGACATATATCGGAACAATATAAATTTTATGAAATACACGTACATATATACATATATATATATATATATATATATATATATATATATATATATATATATGTCATCCAAATACAAGCCGGTTTTGCTGTATTACAGCTCATCAGTGTCGCTAGACATCTACCTGCTTCAGGCCTGCATCTAAACTTGACCGATTTAGTGTCAGTCGGAGTTGATACTCCCTAAGCCATGGAATGATAGAGTGGAAATTTAGTGTGTCATATATAAGCGGTGTATAAACAGGCCAGTGACCGGAAAAACGCAATTTATTGCAGAACAGTAACGCATAATTTTCAGAAGTGGTAAATATTTTTTTTTTAAATTTTCATCTCCAGACTGCTCAAACGAATGAGTGGATAATATATATATATATATATATATATATATAGAGAGAGAGAGAGAGAGAGTGAGAGAGAGAGAGAGAGAGAGAAAGAATGAGAGAGATAGGGATAGAGAGAGAGAGATAGATTTAAATGTGCTTGAAGCATTACGTATAAATATGTATGGGTAAGTATTAAAAGGCTATCACAATTCATTGTGATACAATTCTAATACATACATATATATATTTTATAAATGATTTTCGACTATAACTATCGATAATACATATTTCACCGCTTTGATGTTGTTATACCTGGGTCTGACGAGCCGCGATAATAACATCAAAGCGGTGAAATATGTATTATCCATAGTAATAATCGAAAATCCTTTATAAATTATATTACTCTGTTAAATTAAATAAATGAATTTAACATTTAGTTCGTCTCTTTTGGAATCTACCTGAATTACATACCAAGTGTACTATGTTATATATATATACATATAATCATATATATTGTCATCCGCAGACAGATCTCTTTCGTCGTATCACAGCTCATCAGTACGGTTAGACTCCGATTGCATTTTTCCCCGGATTGAAAACCGACCGAAATAGCGTCAGTCGGCGACTCTACCCCTGGGCTATATATATATATTAGACAGGGCTTTTGATCAACTGACACTTTTGCCGTTAAAATTGAAAGAAGAAATCATGTATGCCTCCAAAATATAAATTATTTTCCAAATTTAAAGTAAATCTCTCTTCTGATTAGCTGAATTGAACGCACACATAAATGTTTCTATCTTCCCGTATCCATAAATAACCAATGTAATTTTTTTTTAATCAAATATCACCCCGAGCAAGGTGGTAATGCTACTGAAGCGCAGGGGGCTACGTAAGAGTGAAAAGATTTGAAAAGAGAAAGCCGGAAACCACATCCTAAACAGGGAACAAGGGATGAGCCTCTCACCTGTCCAATAGACGAGGGTGTAGTGTGAACCGTGGGTGATAGGTTAATCTATCTACTCCAATTGAAAAAAGAATAAATGAATAAATAAAAGAGTGAAAAGATTGGAAAAGAGAAAGCCGGAAACCACATCCTAAACAGGGAACAAGGGATGAGCCTCTTCACCTGTTCAATAGACGAGGGTGGAGTGTGAACCGGGCGATAGGTTAGTCTATCTACTCCAATTGAAAAAGAAATAAATGAATAAATTATAGAGTGATAAGATTGGAAAAGTGAAAGCCGGAAACCAATAGACTAGGGTGGAGATTAAGATAACAATCATTTTCACAAAAATACATTAACGTTGCCTGACGACGATGTAAAAATCTAGAAACGTAGAAAGTTCCTAGTCGCAATGTAAATTATATTAATTTTAAGTGAAAAAAAAAATTATATATATATATATATATATATTATAACGGATTTTTAATTATTAGTTTGGATGATCATATTTCACCGCTTTGATGTTCTTAGCGCGGCTCGTCAGATCCAAATCCAACCCAACCCCAACCCCCAAAATTTTTCACTTTTATTTGATTTTCCGTAGCCACCTATATGTCCATATTAGGACGGACATTTTTGACGTTTATATACGAAAAGGTTCTCGTTCATTTGAAAAATAGCCACAAAGAAAGTGGAATTCGAGGATATGAGAGGGTTGACGATTGATACGTGCGAGGAAGAGAGAAAGTTAAAGACTTAGAAAGAAAATGGGGGAACCAGCCAAAAGAAAAAAGAAAAAGCAGGGGATGCAGATAAGATCGGAATGGAAGGCAAGATGCGAGAAAGGAAGTGACAAAGAGGCACAATAAAGAAGGGGCAAAGAGATACATATCCATGAAATACTGTATAACAAGAAATAAATACTAACGCCACTTCTCCTGACAATGTTTCAAAATCCCAACCCATTCCCATAGAATGCAACGGGAAAAATTTACCTATGAAACTTAATTTCAAACATATTGGGATATATTTGCGGTACGGAAAAAAAAACTTCTATCGTACTTTTAATGCTATTTGAAACGATAACTGGATGTGCGTTGTGCTGCAGTGGATATTGGCTCGGAACGAGAAATCGGTGTGCCAGTTCGAATTCCAGTTGAATCCACTGCATTCACTTACGCGCAAATAACCTTGGGAAAGGTATTAATGCGGCTCTTCCTTCCAGTTATGGGTTAAATAACAGGACAGATTGGGTTCTATAGTCTTGGCTGGCAACCAGTCTACCGCAGAAAGCAATGGCAACCTAGTGCTGAAAAATCTTCTGCCCAGTCAGTCATGTCTCTTTCGAGACATGGTCGCGCAAGCGTGTATCATGTATGGCACTTAACAGACTGACTGAATATAATAGTTGGAAATGTGATTAAGGCTTCTGAGCATAAAATGGGGGATCAGTGTTATATTGTTTTGAGTAATATACTGATCCCCCATTAATTACAACACTAATATAATACATCACTTCCTCTTCTACCTATGAGTCAAATGACAGGTCAGATGGGGTTCTGTAGCCTTAGCTGACAACCAGTCTATCACAGAAAGCAATGACAACCTACTGCGGGATAATCTTCTGCCCAGTCAGTCATGTCTCTTTCGAGACATGATCGCCCAAAGCATGTATCACGTATGACACGTAACTGATTGACTGAAACGATGAATTGCTCTCGCTATTAACTTAAAAGTTGATTCTAATTTAAAATAATTTTAAAAACAATTGAAACTGTCAAAATTAAACAAATTAAAATTATATTTTTTTTTTTAATCATTTCACCCCGAGCAAGGCAGAAACGCCACTGATGTGCAGGGGGTTACATAAATGTAAAAAGATTAATTAGAAAAGAGTAAGGAGTACAAGCTAGTTAGAAAGGAACAATAGAAAGCTGAGAAAGCAGGTGCAATGACAGATACATAGGTGGAGAGAAAGGGAAGGTTATACAGGAGAGGGGAGAGAGCTAGAGGCCAGTGGTTAGTAGATGAGTATTAACTTTGTATTTAAATTTCTGGAGGTTGTAGCCGTCAGGAAAGCAAGAATACGGGAGTGAGTTCCACAGGCGGGAAGTGCGAGAGATGAAGCTGCAGGAGTAGAATTGTCGTCTGCATTTGGCTAACCTGACTGTGAATGGTGGGACCCAGTTGCCAGTCTGGTTGCACGAGTAAACACCTGTTGAGGAAGCATCAGTGACTTAAGTTCATCCGAGCAGAAGCCATGAAAGTATTTATAGAAGAGACAGAGGGAGGCCACATTTCGACGATGGGAAAGTGGCTGCAGTCGAGTCGCCAGATCAGTACCTATCACATTACAGACTCTCCTTTGGAGTTGGTCAAGAACACTGAGGAGAACGGCAGGGGCACCTGACAATAAATGGCAGCAGTACTCCATGCACGGACGGATGGTTGACTTGTATATATGCAGGATGGATTCAGGTGGAAAAAACATCCTGGATCGACATAGTGACCCAAAACGGGAGAGAAGAAAGGTTACCAGGAATTTATATCTATAAATTAAAGGTTCGATATAGGGAGTCTTTATGATGAAAGTCAATCAAATCTCTTAACTTACATTATACCCCTAGTCGCAGTGTATTCCAACCATAGTTTAAATAATAGCTCTCACCCGAAATTATATTTTCTTAAAATACTTTATTAAAATGCGATACTAAAGGTTATCTACGATACCAGTAATACTAATAATAGATAATGTTAAACCAGAGAAAATAATAATAGCAAATGAAATAATAAAAAAATAGAAATAAGAAATTTCTACATACCTACGTATATAAATTGTCAAACTGTACAGAATCTATCCTCTGAATTCCAAGAATAAGGACCTTAGGAATAAAATTAAGAGACACTAGGTCCCACATCCCACTGTAAATGGTGGTAAATAAAGCTATCGATGCTGCATAACAAACTCTAGGTGCTGACCTATTCGGAACTAAGTTACCGTGTATTTTTTCAACCCCGACTTGACGTTCAACTTTCACTACACTTGGGTAGTATTAAAATAAAATAAAAATAAGTAAAATGTGTACGTTTCTTAAGAAAACCGTGAGCCCTATATGATAGTTCCCCAGACAAAATATGTCAGGAACCTGTCTTAAAGTGAGTTACCCCCTCCTCGCCCATTGATTTAAGGCTACAATGCGGCCGACAAACTTGGAATAAGCTCCCAACCCCGCTCTCATTTATCATCATATCACCCTACGTAGATCGTTTTCCCCATTTAATTTACGTTATAATTCTTCCCCAACCAGGGTTGCGCCTTGGAAATCAGAGACGGAACTTTAGACATATAGAGATAAGGGGTATGGAAATATTAAAAAGAAAGAGATAACGGTTAAAACGATACAGGGAAGACTTTTAATTGAAATGGCCTGCCGTAAATTTCATATATAAGAGAAACGTTTACAATGTTAGTATTCATTCTTAGGAACACGATATGATATTTCCTTATAAATTAAAATATATGAATTCTACTGCATATTTTCAGTTAAAATAAATCAAAGGTTATATCTCCTCCTGTAAATTACAATGTGACCATTAGTGGTAATTTAATGGAATTGATTTAAAATAAGGATGCAATAATAGTGTCTAGTCTGAAACAATAATTGAAAATATAATTAAAGAAATTTATAAGAATGAACGAAAACCCTTAAGTATTTATAATAATGTTCATAATCTATAATTATAATGAAACAACAGAAATTTGAAAACAATAAAAACATTTCAATAATGGGAAATCAAAATTCGTAACAATATGTCCATATCTCCACATACATACATATACACGTAAATATCTATACCCATACATACATCTATATATCCGTGCATGTATACACCCACATACACATGTGTGCGCGTCCATCAAATCAAATAGTTTTTTCTTAAGGTGGCAATAAAAAATAATGATAATAACATAACGTCATTAATATTATGAATATATACGATATACAAATATAATACTTATAAAAAATAAAAAGCAAAAAACAAAAGGTAAAAAATAAAAAATAAAAAATAAAATTATAAATAAAATTTATAAAAAAATATAAAAATAAGAATGTAAACATTTTATACTTATAAAAATAAAAGACAAAAAATTACAAATATTAAGGATTAGCATTTAAAATTTAACGATCACGGAGATAAAACAACCCTTGATGCGAAAAAATATTAACAGCCCATTCCGGAATCTTCTCAAGTTCAACACATTTTTTTTTAAAGGTTTCAATTCATGTAAATCGATATGATTCACATTAATTTAAAACCCAATCAGTATTTGTCTATATTATTTTAAATTTAATTTCAAATTATATATATATATATATATATATATATATATATATATATATATTCGTGTGTGTATGTGTGTGTATATGCGTGTTTTATATAATGGTATATATCTCTCGCACTTTTTTCAGTCTGTTTGTCTAAGAATGTGAACATTATTAGTTTATACTTCTTCCTGTTTATACTCGGTGAATTTTTTAAAATAAGTTTCTACTTCTGTAAATTAAATCAAGAAAATAAACTCATAAACTCTGTCTGGAAATCTGTCAATATGTGCATTGTTTACTATATATCAAGCTTAATGCGAATTTCAAGAATCGATTTTATAATGTTTGGTTTATGTCTACTGTTATCATCTCATGATGAGATGCAAACATGTCTACTGATGTGAAATCTTCTTCCGTTCGAATAAACTGCGATGACATTGAACATATCTAATAACGACTAGCACTTCCTACGTTTCATCCTATTTATATAAACAACTAAATATCAAATATGTGTTAAAATATCAAACCATCATCTCGTTCAATGCGACTTTACTTCCCGTATTTTCCAATTTTTCTCTGTGTATTGAACAAGAATTACATTTTCGTCATAAAGCTGGTGCGAGTGGTAAATTGTCACCATTTAACAATTTGTATTCGCGCTTATTGTTTGTCTTTTCTTTTTTGTTTGTTTTTTGTTTTTCAAAATGGCATGCCTCTGCTGCTTAGCATTTGCGCTGGAAAATCTAATACGCATATTTTAGCGTGGTTTGGTGTCAATCTGAGGAGAGTGTAGAAGATTCGAAAACAGTTGGATATCTCCAGCGTTGATTACAAAAGGACGGCAGCTTTTACTCATTCTGAGAGTTCTTAAAAGAAAGAACTCCTAATTTGTTTTGTTGAGCCTTGAAGAGGTAGTGCTGCTCTGGCTCAAGAGGTTAGCTACTGGAAGACACTATGTCTGATAACAGTAGTCCAAAACATGCCCAAAAACTGGAAAACCAATCATTGTCTTCAGACAATTTCGGTTTACCACATCACTTTAAATATTTGGGCACCTAACTACCCAGACTACAACCTCGTTAATTAGTGTGTGAGGCGCAGTTTAGTGAGAGAACAACAAAACTATTTGTAACCCTAAGGATGAACTAAAAGAAAGAATCATACGAGCATTTACTAACTGAAATAAGCAGAACGTCCAGAAAGGTTGCAAGAGCTTCCGAAATGGTTTGGAAGCCGTTAATGAAGCCAATAGTGATTTTATTGTGTAAATTTAGTCTTTAGTATTTTAAGATATTTTATGCAGTATAGGTAAATATATGTGTTAAAATGAATTTTTAGTGTTATTTTTATTTTGGCGTTATTTAAACGGCAATTTATGTATAGAAACCTGTAGAATATTATTGAATCGGGTTGGCTTACGTAGCTTATGAATGTTAATTTCAACATTCTTACTTATTCGTTACCTGTCTTTTCATTTTGTTGTATTTGATAGCAGGATATCAATTCCTTATGAAGTCATTTAATGTGAAAGTTTTATTTTCGTGGGAGTATTAACTTCTTTTAAAAATGTGTTACTGATAATGTTTTTTAATTCTTATTTTTCTTACAAAAAGATTTGCTTGTAATTTTTTTTACTAAAAAAATTTATTGATTCTATTTTTGCTATAAATATATTTACATATTGTTTTGTCCCCAGTATGGGCGTTATCTATTTGTCTATAGCTGGTACCAAAACTGGTACTACCATCCCGGACTTGGGTTGACCAGATAACAACCATAATTAAGATGAGGTTATAATCAAGACCACCTGATCAGAGGCCTTACTGCCGGATGTAGTTTATCATCATACCCAGAACGATTGCTTATCGTAACGGTGAAGATATATTGATGATTGCAATAATAAGTGAATGAATATTTTGTAATTATAATTTATAATGAAATTTAAATCTTTACAATGAATAATAGAAGCTAGAGCGGACCCTAATGCCTTAGGCAACACTTTTAGAAGGAGTGGATGTTAAACCCATCTAAACATTAATTTTGAGGTGACGACCAACCAGAGATGCTAATGTTGACTAAATAAGTCATTGATCAGGTGCAATATTTCCTAAACGTAATTAAGTCTGATATAAGGCTATGATAATAGAGTAAAGAGGGAGATAGGAATTGATCTTTTGAGCCTTGCTCTATTGTATTGACTTTATTGTCTCCATAGACGACTTTCGCAAATGCTTGAGCTTTTTCCGCCCGAGGCAAGGAAACTAGAGTTGAAAAAACAAATGGTAATAAGATTCTTGCACGTCTCAATACCGACCCTTCTTCCCGCCAACTCTCAATCGTTCTTGGGATCATGCAAGCATGAAATTGCACTTCAATGAAATCACAAACAGTGCAGGGGGTTCAGTTTTCCGCAAATCTGATCATTGACATGAATAATCTTCTCGTTTTTTGTCTCTTCACTGCATCCTGCCTTATCGATGGCTTTCTGAAACACACACCCGAGACTACAATAAAAAATGCAGAAATATAAAACGCTTCCATGTACACATTTTATTTTCCCCGCTTAAATCCCCTTTACAGCCTTTTCTTATTTATCTTTCGATTTTTTTTATTATTTGCTCCTTTCTTTGAATTACATATTCTCTCTTTCTTTCTTCTGCTTCAAATTCTTGTTTAGCCATTTTCTTCTGGTATTCTTTGCATTTTACTTGTCAACTGTTTTCTGGAATTTTAAAATTTCCTTCTCCTCTTTATTTGTTCTTCTATTACTGACGCAACAACAATACAATAATATGCTATGGCAATAGCTTCTTGTCTTCTCCCAGTGAATTATTTTACCATTAAATTATTATCATCATCATTATTCTTCTTTTTCTTCCTCTTCTTTATATTCTTTCATTCCTGCCTTCTAATTGTTTTTTTATTTCGTATTCCTGACATATTTTTCTTTTATTGTTACCATTCTTCTAGTTTGCTATATTCCTTCTCTTTACTTCTTCGTCTCCTTTTTTTTTAAAAATTCTTACATAAAATTCTACATCTTAATATTTCTTCACTTATCCACTCATATCGTTTTCTGCTTCTTCTTTTTCTTTCTCTTTTTCTTTTTTTCTTTTTTTTTATCATTTTACCCCTCCCCGAGCAAGGCGGAAACGCCACCGATGTGCAGGGGGCTACATAAATGTCAAAAGATTAATTAGAAAAGAGTGAGGAGTACAAACTAGTTAGACAGGAACAATAGAAAGCTGAGAAAGCAGGTGTGATGACAGATACATAGGTGGAGAGAAAGGGAAGGTTATACAGGGGAGGGGAGAGAGCTAGAGGTCAGTGGTTTGTAGATGAGTATTGACTTTGCATTTAAATTTCTGGAGGTTGTAGCCGTCAGGAAAGCAAGAATACGGGAGCGAGTTCCTTCTTCTTCTTCTTCTTCTTCTTCTTCTTCTTCTTCTTCTTATTATTATTATTATTATTATTATTATTATTATTATTTTCCTTAACTAGTTTTCGTTTGTGCTTAAAATTTGCTATTATTTTTTCACTCACTATACTCGTAGAAGTAACGTAAATAATATAATTCATCTCGTCTTATTTCCCTGCCTTACTACTAAGAATATGTCTACGAATTTTCTATCATTCCCTTCTATTCACATCTTTTCCTTATTCAGTTCATTTTTCTTTTCTTTTCATCTAGTATTTTTATTATCCACTTTTACACCAATTTCTGTATCGTAAAAAAAATGCTCTCACACCTGATCGTTTGCCATCCTCTTTCCTTTGTTTTATTTCCTTCTGCCAATCACGCACGGCGCCCATTTGATCATTTATTGCTTTTCACCGTTAATGCCTAGTTTTATTTAATTGATCGACGCCATTTTTTGTTTTCTCCTGATCCTCTTCTCACGTTTTCCTATTCTGTCTTGACCGAGTTCACTTCTATCCCATTTCTCACCTTTTTCGCTGGCCTCGTCGCTTTGTTCCCATCGTTCGCTGAAAAATAAAATGAGCTTCCTATCTTGCTTACGGCATTTTATGACAGCATCCGGAGTTTCAACGTCAAGTCCCTGCCTTGTCGACTCATATGAATAGAGATTAATGGGTTCAAGGTTATAATCAAGTAGGTTTCAACAGTATCATCGCTAAAAAGACACTGATTCACAGAAGGTAGATAACGAAAAAATATCTGCAAAAATGACTTTTAGAGAAAAAAAAGTAATATGAATAAGAGAGCATATTCACTGGCATATAGGGGTCCAAATATGAAATAATCTTTTAGTCGAGTTTTTTATTTGTTTGTTTCTAACGAAATTCTCTGTTTCTGAATAATTTACTAGGCTTTGGATAAGCGAAAGATCTATTCCAAAAGCCTAGGAAATTATTCAATAACTGAAAAAATTCGTAAGAAATAATTGTTAGGTAAAATATTTTTAATATCAGGCCCCATATAAGGGAGTAAATACGTCATCTCATTTGTATTCTTCGGATTTCGGTGCCACATTTTCTTTCCTCTGTTAAAACTGGAATAATATCAATCCATTCTTATTCTTCTTCAAGCCACGAATAATGATTAAAATCTATATCCTGTGTCATCTGTTCGAAATTCAGTGAGTACACCGCACGCTGGAGATTAAAATGTACTGTGCAAGCAGCCAATTCAAATACACTAAACCGTAAATCCCATCGCTCCTAGTAGTTCATAAACCATCGACGATCCCACACTATCGATGAAGGGACCGCCGATCCTTCCGTAGTTTGTTCTTTTTTTAAATTTAGAGGTGTTGAACATACGTAAAACAATGGACAAGATAGACTGGACGTTAAATAAGTTTTAGAACTTAATATGCTCTGCTATTTAACCCATAGTTGGAGGTAGAAGAGAAGGATTAGTAACTTTCTCAAGAGAAGGGAATCCAACTCAAATTCGAACTACACTCAAATTTCTTATTCTAAGCCGACATCCACTGTACGACAACGCACATATACAATTAAAAAAAAAACTCTTCGGATATCTTCAATCATTCTGCAAAAGACAATATGGTGACGTTTATTTGCTTAATGTTATACGCAATAACTTTGCACAAATGTCTCTTTGTCTCTATTTTGGTGTATCGTTACACGTATTGACTTCGATTATGTTTGATAGCGCTTGTAACCTTTGTAATATTTATGAAGAATAATTACATTTATAATGGAGAATCAATCGGCTTTTGATTAAATCATTTCAGCAAAATTCAATTTACCGAATCATCATATTTATCAATGATATGTTATTGAATTAATTTGTATTCAAAGATAACAAATAGTGGTTTCAATAATGACGTCTTAGCTGGTCATTAATAATGGTTCATGTTCGCCGTGACTTGTTAACTGCAACATCCAGAGATTAATAAGTGACACCGAATAATTTTATTTTTACTAATTCAATTCGCTACGAAAAAAAAGAATGAACTACTTAACTCTATAGATAAATTAAAATCGATAATTTATATCGAGATTAAATATTTTCTTATGATAGCTGAACTGAGCGCGTAGTCATCTAAGATTTCCGCACGCCAAAAATAATTTTCATTGAGATTGTTTTAGATGATCTAATTGGTAGACTTGTTTTTTTTATTATTGATTTATGGACGTAAGAACGTTATTTTCTAGTATCAACCATTCATTTTGAAATTTATGGGAAATATATCGAAGAAGAATTACTTAATTAGGCATATACCGATAAATGGTGTATAAATCGGTTTTGTAGATAGAGAAATTATTTTTAATGAGTGTTTAAGAAAAAAGGGATATCAGATAATACATTTAATATTTTTCATTTAAATATTTGTTAAAAATGGTCTCAAAGAACGGTAATTACATATTTTTACTTACTTTCATTGTTTTTCACTAATCTTTTATGAAACAGCGATTTTTGCCTTAAAAAAATTACATGATCCGAGGGGCAACACGAAAGTAAATAATATTCTCTATTATAATGAATAATTATAACAACGACAATTGCGTATATATATATATATATATATATATATATATATATATATATATATATATATATGTCTATCATTCCAGGTGAAGAGGACACAATGTTTTACTATTTTGAGTGCCCTGCCATTTATTTTATTATGAACAGTGCTCAATATTATAAGTATTATAGATCTTAATATAATTATATAATCATGAATTAATTGCACATTGCAACACGGGAATTTCTATGTTTCGAGATAACTTCTCATAATCAGGCAATATTCGATGTTGGTTGGGCAGATGATTTACATTAAAAAAAATCATCTGCGCATCCAACATCAAACATTGCCTGATGATGAGCATCTACTACCTCGAAACATAAAAATTTCCGTGTCTCAATGTACAATTAATTCATGACGATATATATATAAGTGCATTTTACATGAGTGTGTTTTCATGTAATTTTAATTTAAAAGTTGTTCCTGAATAATTTTTCATTGGATAACACGAAAACAGTATAAATTTTGATTTCTTCTTTTTCAATCCCGATATTATTTCAAATAAAATGTAAATTTCTGGTCTGAAAACGAAAGCAGCCCTCTATTAACGATACGTATTCATATCTGCTCTTCGCGGAGATAGAAAAGATAATCTTCCATCCTTGCTCTCTGCTCGTCGTTGTGCAATTACTCTCCCCAGTCCCTCGCGAAAAACATGTTAATATTTTTCCTTATCTTCTCTTAGTTTATTCTCGGAAGAATGTGCTTTCTTGCTTGTATTTTTATTCCGTATCTTTCCAGTCCGCAACGGTAACCGATAAGAGAATGAATCCTGCTGTAAAATGAGCTTATATATATATATATATATGTATATATATATATATATATATATATATATATATATAAGCTCATTTTACAGCAGGATTCATTCATATATATATATATATATATATATATATATATATATATATATATATATATATGAAAAATATCAGTTTTAAAGACCGCATGTCATGGTGGCAAGATTTGAGAACTACTTAGCGTGTAACAGACAAGGTGAATATTGCGTGAACTATTAAGGCTTTTAAAGAAACTGAGATAAAGTGAAATGGATGTTAAAGCTCTCTCTTTCTCTCTCTCTCTCTCTCTCTCTCTCTCTATATATATATATATATATATATATATACGTACGCGTACACGTACACGGGGCTTTGGTTAGTTCTGTATCGAGCACTTTTTCTTTCTTTGTGGTTGGTTCCGTTTGGGGTTTTTTTCTTTACTGCGGGGTATTGTATGTATTGTCTCTATTCCGCAGTTTTCTTTTTTTTTCCCTCTTGTCCAACGCCTTACAGCGACGGATAGTAACGGAATTAGATTCTGTCTGTTATTTGTTGTCCTTAAAGTTTATTTTCGTATAGTTTTAGGATTTAGATACTTACAGAGTCGGTCTTGTTATTATTATTATATATATATATATATATATATATATATATATATATATATATATATATATACTTACTTATAATTGTATTTTGCGCTACCTTTTACCTTTATATATATATATAAAGACCGAAATTTAAAAAAAAAATTGTTCAATACAACATATGTCGTAGCGCAAAATACAATTATAAGTAATTTGTTTTATTTAAAATCAATTTAATTTATATTGAGACACGGAAATTACTATATTTCAAGATTTTACCTCGTTATCAGGCAACATAATTTTCATTTTATAAGTTCTATATCAGCTCTTGGTGTTGAAGATTGTACAAGCAATGATTAATTGGAGGAAATGACAAAGTATATTTCTTTTTGAAGACTAATTCACTCAAATTCAGGTCAGTAGGAAATGTTTGGCGTAATATTTCTCTGTGGTAATTAAGTACAAGTAGTTTTGTTTTGTAAGCAAATATGTACGAATTCACCACAACAAAAATTTAAGAAAATAGATATTTAAAGATCATATCACAGGGAATAAAAATCGTTATCATGTAACATGCTTCTAATGTAAATTCCTTAAAAAGATTAATGCAATATTTTTAGTAAGCTATCCTACTAAGACGAGGAATACTGCAGTTTATTTTTGTTGGCTAAAATATATATATAAATGAGCAGATAGTGTAATGGATATGGGTATGGAATGTGAAATAGCAAAGACGAGTTCGAATTTAAGTCGATTTTAATAGATTCATTTTTGGTGCAAATACTCTGGGAAAGATATGAATAGCTCTATTTCCCACTATGGATAAAGTAGCCATAGTAGTTAACCAGTTTCGGCGAGGAAAACTGCCGAATTATCTAAAATAGGTTATTCGGAGAGCATTGAATAATTTCCATCTATTTATTTCGTACAAAAATGTGGAAAGAGCTGCAAAAAGCGTCCCCACTTCATGAAGAACTGCTGAATCCGAAATACTGAACAATCGTACGGAGGAGACACCCGTCAAGCTCATCTGTCTATTTCTGTCTCAATCTCTCTGTCTCTCTCTATTTCTCTCTATCTCTCTCACACTTACAAGTACACGCACATAGGTCTTGTGGAACCATGAATGGTAGCATAACATTGCCATCACTAATGATTACTCAACCATTAGGTGCTTATCGTGAACTGGCTGTTCCAGGTTTTTAATTGTTGTCTCCCGTGTTCTTCCGCGATGCTATATTTTATTTTTATTTTTTTAATCATCGAATTATATAATTTAATTTAATTTGGACTAAATATTAAACATGCAACTGGAAAGTAAAATCTCAAAAGTTATAATATTTTTTAGTGTAGGCGGTATACGTTTTGTGCCTATGGATGATGGGGATTACATGTTTTTATTTATAGGGGAAAACAGATAAAATTCAAATTCAAATCCCGGAACAGTCAGTTTATAATTAGCAACTGATGATTGCATAGTGCAAGAAACACATAGGATAATATGGATGTTTATTAATATGTACTTGATAGCTCTGGGATTTCATAGTGTTATTAACATAAAAAAAACAAGAGCAAAGAAAAAATATCTATATATTTTTTTATCATTTTACCCCAAGCAAGAAGGTACCGCCACTTGAGCGCAAATGGTTAAAAAGGAGTGGAGCGAAGAGAAAGGCGAACTGGTTACAGGGGGTGTCAAGGAAATGGTAAGAGAAGGATGGGAATAACAGTGTGAAGACAGTTGTGAGGGTAGAGTGAGAAAAGAAAAAAACAAGATACATGAGGTGAAGGGAGAAAAGACGGGAGAATGACTGGAGTCAAGTGGAAAAGAGATAGGAATTGACATTGCATTCAAATTCTTGGAGGTTGTAGCCGTCAGGAAAGTATAGGCGGGAAGTGCGAGAAAGAAAGCCGCTGGAGTAGTAGTGGCGGCTGCATTTAATTGATTTAGCTGAAAAAGTGTAAGACCTTTCTTCCAGTCTGGTTGCTCGAGTAAATTTTTGTGGAGGGAGAATCAGTGAGCTAATCTGCTCAAAGAAGAAGCCTTGAAAATATTTGTAGACTAGACTGAGGGAAGCCACATACGGCCGGTGAGAATGTGTCTGGAGTCGAGTTGCTAGGTTCTCCTTTAGAGACTATCAAAACACTGAAATGAATGGCAGGGACGCACGACCAGATATATGAACAGTATACAATGTACGTCGGATGGTTTGTTTGTATATGTGCAAGATGGTTTCAGGCGGAAAAAACTACCTGTCCTTGCACAGGGACACAACCTTCTTAGCAGTGGATTTTGTTGTTGATCCAATAAAATGGTTCCACTTGAGGCCAGAAGAAGGTGAGACAAAGGAGGCGCATTGCATTGATTTCAAAGAGACTCGCTTTGTCCATGCTGATGGGAGGTAGGAGGGAATGCCTTTAGTGGTTGACAGATAGAAGCTTCGATTTAGAAGCATTGCAATATGGGCGACGAAGTAGGATGCTTATGCCCGAATATGTGGGCGTTCTTACAAAAATTAGCAGAGAATCAAAAATTATAAACTCTCTGTGTTATGCTAGCCTTTCATGTATTTTATGAAAAGTCAGTCCTCATTAATTTTTCGAGTAATCTTAGTAAAGCCAATGTTTGTCTTGTCTCTCCTGTGTATAGCGGTAATTGAAGCAGCGCGCTAATATAATTTCTGGTTCTATACAATAAATATAGAAATTATCCTTCACCCAAATGTACTGCGTCACGAATATTACATCTTTCCTTTTCGGAAAATATCTCTTTGAAACAGCACGTACGTTTGTTGAGGCAAAGAATATCGATGTCTTTATAAATGATGATATATATATTCATAAATTTTAATTTCATGCGGCTTTTATTTAGCAAAGTTAAAATCCAAACTTTTCGGACTTGAGTATTGTTGTCTTGAGTGTGTCAAAAAATAAGTAGGTAATTATATGCACCGTTTTTCTTCAGAACATGAACGAAAGCGGCTCTTCACAACTTTCTATTTTCAGTAAACAGTCTGCATTTACTCTAACATTTACATTTTGCAATCGTTTTGACATCAATTTACACAAGTTGGTTTAGATATGAAGACATCTGTCTCTGGATGTCCTTTTTAAAATCAATTCACACAGACTTGTCCAGGTAGGAGGTCGTTTGTCTCCACATGTCCTTCTCGCCATCGTTCCCCTAACCATTCAAACAAGCTTGTCAAAGTTAGAATTACTGCTGTCTCTACTTTTCCTTTTTACCATCGATATGCCTTGTGAGTGTCAAACTCTGCATGCCCTTCTTCCTCAGTTAAGCAGTGTTGAACCTGGTAAGTAACGGTTGAGGAATATCAGGTGCTGCAAGGTTACCTATACGGGTGGTGTACCTGATAAAGGCTTGCAATGAAATGTTGAAGAATCGAATTTAAATTCCAGTCTTGTTTTATTATATTCATTTTCCATAATAATTTCACCGCAAGCAAGACAAGACTGCCACTGGTGCGCAGTGGGTTACAAAAGAGGTGCGATGAGAAAGAGGAACAAGTTACAGGGGAGTCAGGGAATGAGTAAGAAACTTATGAGAATGAAGTGAAAGTGGAGTGAAAAGGAAGACCATAATACAAGGGTTGTCATGGAAAGGATGTAAGTCAAGAAGATAAGAGATGGTAATTGACTTTGCATTTAAATTCTTGTAGTTTGTAGTTTTCAGAGAAGCAAGTATACGGAAGGGAATTCCACAGACGTCAAGTGCGAGCAAAGAATCTGATAGAATAGAAATTGTGGTTACATTTGATTGGTTTCACTATAAAATGGCGCGAACAAGTTCCTAGTCGAGTATCTCAAGTAAATTCCTGCAGAGAGGTCGCCAAGAGCTAAGCTCGTTATAGGAGAAGCCTGGAAATTATTTGTAAAAGACATGTACATGAAAATACGCTTGAAATTGTACAAATCCGCCTATTTTCCCTGCTATGGGCTAAATAGTAAAATGTTTAAAAAAATCCTTATTATCTTCAAAAATTCTCACAATCTAAAAATAACATTCGGCTGTAAATAACAGGGAAATTGTTAAGAAACCGTAAAAATACTGTTGCTTCCTTCAATATTTTAATCGTAGCTTAGAGGTCTTACAAGCCCGAAAGTATGTTGTATCCATTAAAGATCGAATATACGACTCAACGTTATTGTTCTAGTGAGAAATGGTTGCTATCGATTACACCACATCGCGGTACACCAATTCCTCATCATTATATTTCCAAGAAATGTAATTCTTCTTCTCTTTCTGATTATCATTATATGTGACCTTTTTCCTTAGATTGCTTTGTCACTTATACGCTATATCATTTTTTAATCGTAGCTTAGAGGTCTCACAAGCCCGAAAGGATGGTGTACCCATTAAAGATCGAACACACGACTTAACGTAATTGTTCTAGTGAGAAATGTTTGCTATCGATTACACCATATCGCGGTACCCGAATTTTTCATCATTATATTTCCAAGAAATTTAATTCTTCTCTTTCTAATTCTCAGTATATGTGTCCTTTTCCCTTCTTCCTTAGATTACTTTGTCGCTTATACGCTATGTCAATAATATTCTAAGATTTCTGTTGTCCACAGTATAGATTTAGAATATAATTATTTGATAATTACAATAAAACAGTCACATTAAGATAAAAAATAAAACAAAAAGGAATAGCAAAAATGTTTGTAGTTACTTTAAAAAGGAAAAGCGAAAAAGAAAACAAAAAAATAATAAAGCGAAAAATTCTTAACAAAACTTGATTCCTCTCTCGTCTGACCTTTCTCGATGTTTGTAAAAATGTTACAGTGAATTAAATCAAGAACGTTGCTTCTATTATTATTAAGCTTAATAATATAATCGATATTTTTCACATAATTAATTCAATTAATTCTATTGCGCTGCGTTTTTAAAGTAATTCTCACTTAGTTATTACAATTATTTCACGGCTTCTAGATAAACGATATGGATTTGAAATACAAAACAATAATTCTCAGGTTAGAATCGAAATCGTAATCAAGTCTTTTAAATTATTTTACCAGAAGCGTTCATTAAAGCCACAAAACACAAGGGTTTACCGAGTGTGGAAGAATAAGAAAAGGAAAATATTATGAAGGAGCGAGAAGCAAATCTGTAGAATGCTACTGTGACAGCGGTCAACAGATAAGGATGAGAAAACGAAACCAGAAGTTTATATCTAATTTAGTTATATCGATATATTCATTTTATTGCCAATGTAATTAAAATCCATATTAAATGTTAGTTTTTTATTTCTTCTTCTTTGTTTTTAATGCTTAATAATTGCTGGTGGGTTATTTATTATAACATCTGTTTCTGCATTTAGAGGTACATATATAAATACACGCAAATACATGCATTGTGACTCGTGACTCGTATCCGAGGTTAAACATCTGACAGGGTGGCTTGTCAATAACTGCTGCAGACGCCTGCTCGGGTAAATTTGTATCAAAGATCACAACTGCGGTTTTTTACTGCAAGAACCCTGAGCAAATTTTAGTTACTGATTTGGGAGAGAGCTCATTATCTAAGTCTGAATAAGACCAGCATGCTTTAAAGCTCCTTCACGATAACCTGCTATTTCATGAAAGCTAAGCATTGATACATACATACATACATACATACATACATACATACATACATAAATACGTGCACCCACCCACACACATAGACACACACACACGTTTGTGGGATATTTAATTTATCTATTTATTTTATTTAAACGCATTTCAGTATATTGTAAAAGATACCTTCTTAAATGTTGGCTGTTTTAAATTTATTACTCAACCCTCTATGGAATAGTTATTATTTTTATTTTTTGTGTATAAAATTATGGTGTTTTCTATTAAAGTGTACTTTTCAGACATATTTCTTACAAGTGGGTGATGCTATTATATTAATATAATCAATTACATATACTACTCTAATAAAAGCCGTTGTGTTTGTATATATATATATATATATATATATATGCACACACACACACATATATATATACACACACACACACACATATATATATATATATATATATAGGGATATATATATATATACAGGGATATATATATATATATATATATATATCCCTCCTGTCACGCTCATGGAAAGAGACAAAATTCTTGGCATCGTCGGATCAGATCATTAGACAGACATTAAAATGGCGAGGCAGCCTCGTGTCAGTATATTCTCTTATATTACCAGTTATGAAACTTTGCTTCCAGCTATGGAAGCTCGAGCCGCGTGCTTGCACTTAACAAAACATATTATTTTAATTTTTGCAATTATTATGTGGTCCTGTAGTGAAATATACACTGCTTATATATGATTATGATTTCGACTGACACCAAATTGGTTGAGTTTCGATCCCAACCAGAAGAAAATGGATATCAAGACACACTGATAAACACTGATAAACAGGCTTTTATATGATAGATGAATATATATATTTGTCTTTTTTTCCTATTAGTTTTTCTTATATTTTAATGCAACATACTCAATAGTAGGTACATCAATATATATCTTGTCGTCACTTTAGAGATAAATAAGCAAATTAAATATTCGACATAAATATTTTGCTGTTATTTTTTATGGCACACGCCAACTCACTCAAATATAATAGCATTTTGTACCTAAATACAAAAAATAAAAAATACTATAAATAATGATAGTATAATTATAGAAAAATATAATGCCAACACTCAATAACTTTAGCTATGGCCATGGCCACAATCCATACATTCAGTTAAAAGTATTACAAAAAACAGCCAGCCTTAAAAATGGATAAAATATAGTCGAAATCGCTTAGATAAATACAAATTTCGGAAATTGTTTATATATTTTAGGTACTGAAAATAATTGGAATTTCACATGACAAATTATATAAAAAAATAGGCACAGAACTGGGCTTGTCATTGTTAAAGAAACTTGCAAATAAATACACAATATGTCTCAGCGTTTCAAAACATTTGTGTGCACACTATTCTCTGATGAACTCCGACAAGACAAAACGCGACACATGTCAATGCTTCTCCCTCTCTCTCTCTCTCTCTCTCTCTCTCTCTCTCTCTCATATATATATATATATATATATATATATATATATGTATGTATGTATGTATGTACATATTCTAATGGTTGTTACAATGGTTTATAACACCTTGGTGTAACTACACAAAAAATTTCATGTTTCGGAACCGAACCGCTCTTCTTCAGGTAATAAGTTGAACGGAAAATCATTGGTGAAAACGATTTATTTTTGAGAACGTGAAATCTATTCATGGTTATTTCGGGAATTAGAGATACATATTTGGGTTAGGAGAGAGGGCAGGATGACGTGCATCTGGATAGCTCACTTTTTAAAGATGTCTAAATAAACTACATAGTGGAATTTTTGAAATGAGTAAAAAATAATTTTTGTTAGGTGGTTAGATTCTAGGTTTGTTTTATTGTATTAGATTTTTATTTCACTACTATCTATGAGTACATGGGATAGAAAGTTTAGAACAGAATTTGGGTTGAATGATTGTAGTATTCTTAGTTATATTGTGTTTAGAGCAACATTTTAGTAGTGCATGTTTTTTTTAAATTTATTAATATAATATTCATTTTTTATTTTGTAAATGAAACAAAGTTATTAGGTAAATTTTGAAGAAGATTATTTTGTCTGAGTAAGGTATCTAGTGGCACCACATAATATTTAAAATAGGTAAGTAATTTTTAACCGCAAATTGATTTTTTATAATAGGGCACAAGTTATAATTGACACTGGGTGATTAATTAAATTTTAACGAAAAATGTTTTCGATATTTATATAAAATTAATAATTTACCATTGTTATGGAACCTTAAAATGTGCATCTTCTCACTCAGGCAAAAAGAGCAGATGTCGTTGAACGACATACAGATACTAGCTTTTTCCAGAATTTACCATTTTACTTTGTGTGTTGTATTAGTGCGCTTTAACTTCCAAAAGTTTGGTTTCGATACGAGTCGATTTTGGAGAAGGTTATGTGCATATATCATCGTTGCTTAAAAGTATTCTTTGTAGATCCGATGTAGACTTGAACAATTGTGTTTTCATTTGATGTTATATTACATTGGTACGCAATTGAATTTATTTTACACCTACATTTACTGGGCAATTATTGGGTTTTCGAAAATTGCATCAGTTGATGTTATTGTTCTCTTTATTATTTTGACAGTTCTTGTTACCTAGATTAACGTGCTGATTTAAGATATACTTATTATGATTTATAATGATTTATTTATCGGAAAATGTTTCTTAACTAAATTGATGAACTTCAGTCCTAACTTGGCGTTGACCGTTTGGTTAAAAGGGGGTGTATACCAAATGACCATTCTGTATCTATTTTTCTGATATGGTTATAATTTGTTTTGAAATTGATATCCGGATTTTTGTAGCCACTATTTTTAGGGACTTTTTATAAAAACCTTTATTTTTGTAAAATATTTTTCACTAGAAGAGCTTTTACTAATTCTATATTCTATGGAGAAGAATATATGTTTGATTATACTTGGAGGCTGATTTGACTTTTGGTTGGATATTCGTTATGTTTTATGTATAGTTGGTAAGTATTATTTACTAAGTCAAGTGTTACCTCAAGGAAGTTTAATAATTTCAAATTAATGTTGATTATTAATGTTGAGAATTCAAAAGTTATATCTAAAAGCAATAATCAACATTAACTTATGATATTATGCTTTTATAAACCATTGTAACATCTTTTACAATATTAATATCTACTCTGTATCGAGCACTTTTTATAAAATTAAATACTTGAACAGTGAGTTTTAATCCACGTATTCTTTCACTTTCGTGAGTTATATATATATATATATATATATATATATATATATATATATATATGTGTGTGTGTGTGTGTGTGTCTGTGTCTGTGTATGTGTGTTTATGTGTGTGTGGCTTCATGTATATTTATATACACACAGACACACACAGTCACACACACATCTATCTATCTATCTATCTATCTATCTATCTATCTATATATATATATATATCGTGGATATATTTTACACTGATCACGCAAAATTGAAAATAACACTGACATTACATTTTAATAGGTATATTTACCAAAGTTACTCAAATATATTTTGAAATACTAAAGAGTCAATTTATTCAATGAAATCGTCATTATATTTAACTCCGACATCCAGACGTGTTGGAATATCTTTCATTTGCAAGTTTGTTGGTCTCCCGCTTAACTGTGCCCAACACATGATGAGTTAGCTAGCTCGATTTATAGGGTGATGCGGTCCCAGAAATTGTCTAAGAGCCTGTGTTGTCCTATTTTGGTGGCATAATTCAGAGATCTATAGCCAGAGATAAAGTCTTCCAAAAGCCATTCTCTTTACCCAGAGAAGACCTAAATCTTTAATGCACTTGTTGCAGGTTTCCATGTTTTGTCTAAGGCACTGTGAAAAGATTTCCGATTGCTTAACATCGCCAAAACTAATGACCACTCGAAATACCTTTGTAATCTTCATTAGGCTCATCCAAGTCTTTCCGAATTTTCTGCATTAACCTCATATCTCCTCACACATATAGTGAGATATTCGTATTGGAGCTTCAGGTATGAATGACAAGCAGTACAGCATAACTTTTCCAAATATCTGGCGGAGTGAATTGCATCACGGCGCTCTTTTTCTCTCTCCCAGACGGAGCCCAGCTGAGCCTAACTTATTGTACCATCGACCCCCCCCAAATGAACCTATGCAAAATTCAAAACATAAAATGACAACAATTTATCCATCGCATACTCTATACATATGAAGTCAGACACTGTATGAGAATATAAGAAATATTTTCTGAAACTGATGTCTTTAACGCCTTTGTGCATGTCGAGTTTCATGGGAAAGTCATTTTCCTGTCTGTCGATAAATGGAAAATTGGATCAGACATATGCGAAAAGTGAACACAATTCTCCATGAGATGCACACATCTTTTAGGCGATTTTTTTATAGCGTCATGACTGCATTGCTGGTTTCTATTGCGTTTCTTTTTGTTGCGATAATGAACTAATTTTTACTCGTTATTTTTTGTTTATTACATTTCATTTCCTTTTCTTTACACCACAGACTACCACATCTGACTTTTTGATTTTTTTCTATTCTTCAACTACAGCATGTGTCAGAGAAGCGCTCATTTTAGTTTTTCGACAGTATCAAATACAATGCATAAATCACTAGTTGTCCTTATATATGATTATATCAAGGGTATTTTGTAGCATTCTCTGTATTGTTTGACACCAGTGTTTTCTGATCTGTGTAAAATTTACGTCGTATCTCGTATGTCAGTCTGAAAAAATAGTGTGTTGCATCAGTCATAGGACAGAGCAAAAGTGTTGATGCTTAAAGATTAATGTCAAAATGTTGTTAAGATGTCTTACACCGGAAAATTTCGTCTAATATTCACCTGAAAGAAATGAAAATACAATCTTGGAATGCATATCATTTTGAATTTTAAGAGAAAAAATATTTATTTTAAATTTAGATTGATTTAGACTTAAAAAATTGTATTGAATGTGAAAGATTTTATTTTATGAATATAATTTCAAAAGTTCATCAATGAGAAATGTACATAATTAAATGATTAACTTAATTTCTAATAATATTTCTTTAATTGTATTTCTATTATTTGTATGGTTAGTACTACACAAGATTCAAATTTTACAGATTATTCCCTGGTTGCCAATTTAGAATTATTGCAAAATTTCGTTGAAAAACACGTACATTAAGAGTATCTATCTATCTATCTATCTATCTATCTATCTATCTATCTATCTATATATATATATATATATATATATATATATATATATATACAGCATGATCCCAGTACAACTTCATTCCAGCTAAAGATAACGATTGGGGTTTTAGACAATTATGGATTTTAGTAAATTTATGTTTCAGTTCTTAACCCAATAAAATTCTAAGTGTAAATCTTTTTTTGTTATAGAATTTTACATCTACTTTTTGTCTGCATCTAAAAATGAGCTCATTCAACTTCTTCAATAGATCACTAGGATTTTTATATTTCATTATTATTTTTTCCTGCAAGCATAGTTGCATCTGTCCCTGAAATTGTTGGAAATTAGTGCATATCTGATGATCCGCCATTTAATTTGTTGGGGGAGTCCAACGTTATTTAGTTTTAAATTGTGTTTTGATGGGTCAGTTTGATGTTTTAATGAAGAGTTGAGAAAGAAGTATCAATGATTATAAATCTTTGTTTTCGAATTCTTTGTATATGTTTCGTGTTTTGGTTTTCTTCCGGGAAAATGGTAGCTTAATATATTTCTTTATCGAAAATACGTTTGCATTCAAAAGATCAGTTCTCCCATCGATAAAATATTTTACTTATTTCCCTTTTCCGCTCACAATTCCTTTCATCTAGATAAATCTAACTCATTTGTTTTTGTACAGGGTTACGGTCTGAGGTGCTAAAATCTTTTATAAAATATTCACAAAACAAATTAACACCGATTGATTTGTTAATTCGTCTAATTTATATTTATCATATATATATATATATATATATATATATATATATATATATATATATATAATTTATAAAAGCTTTTAGATTATTACAATCGGTAATACATATTTCCCCGCGTCCTGATGTTATTGTCGCGGCTCCTCAGACCCAAATATTACAATAGTTGGTCCTCAACATAACCCCCACAAAAAAACTTCTTTTCTTTTATTTAATTTTACATAGACGCTCACATTTCCATATTAGAATAGACATTTGTAACGGTTATTTACAAAAATTTCTCCCTCATTCGAAAAAGAACTCCAAATAAACAGAAATCGAGGATAAATAAAAGGTAGACAATTGATTAATGTAAAGAAGAGAAAAAAGGGGAAAAAAGAAAAAAAAGGAGAAACAGAAAAATATGAATGGTAAGCGAGAATAGAGAAAAAAGGACAAAGAGGTAAAATAAAAGGAAATACAGTATCACGAAAAATAAATGTTGACACCATTTCCCGACAGAGAGTCTCAAACCATCTAATTGTTAGAAAAACATTAAAAAACATAACTATGAAATTTAATTTCAAATATATATTTACGGTGCAAAAAAATGTAAATCATAATTTTAATAGAAATTGAAAAAATAAATACCCTTAACATTATTTTAAAAATTAATGCTAATTTAATTTTTTTTTAAAACATAAGTAAAAATACTAAAATTAATATAAAAACAGGAAAAATTTGATAAACCTAACAGAAGCGGGAAATACACGAAAAAGAAGGAAAGTAAAAAGAAGAAATCACTTAGAACGGATTTTAAAATAATTAAAAATATTAAAAAAAACACTAGATCGAAACCGACGTATATAATTTATTCTTAGAAACGTGAAAATGGATTTTTACCCTTAAATAAAATATACCGACTATAGGGAATATGTATGGTGAAAATAAATCATATATCCTAACATAAATTGCATTATAAACACTCTATTTTCAAAATAATAACTCTCAATAAGAAAATATAATTGATTAAAATACAATCGTAAAAATTATCTAAAATACTAGCAATAATAATAAATGATAATAATAATAAAAAGTAATAATAACAAATGAAACAATAAAGAGATAGCAAATATATGTATACATACATACACACACACACACACATGGGACAGGCTAGCCTCCCAGAGAGTAAAATACTACGCCTCCTTGGCCTTACACTTTCGGCGAACCTCAAATGGAATGACTATATTGAATCCATTGCCAAATCTGCCGCTATGAAAGTCGGCTCTCTGTAGGGCAATAGACACCTCCTATCACTCTAACTCCCAATTATTCTCAGAACTCATCTACCCAACCCTCATTCTCGGTATCCCTACCCACCTATCACCCACCCTCTGACATTTCCTATATTTAATCATCCTTTCTCCACTCTATGTAGCCCCCTGCGCAGTAGTGGCAGTGACATGCCTTGCTCGGGGTGAAACTCTTATAAAAAAGAAAAACAAATACATTTATATTTACATACATATGCATTTATATGTCCATGTGTTTATCAAATCAAATTTCTCTCAGACGTAATGATAACTATAATAAAATATATATTCATTTAAAAGTAAAATAATATTCATTTTTTATATAATTTAAGTACTTAAAAATAAAAGAACGCATGAAAAATTAAGTATATTAATTTAAACACGACAACGTTCCTGTCATTTATTATATATATATATATATATATATATATGTGTGTGTGTGTGTGTGTGTGTGTGTGTGTGTGTGTGTGTGTGTGTGTGTGTGTGTGCTTGTTTTATGTCTATCTGTATTCTGTATTGAGCATTTTAGTAATGTTGGATTTGATAGGGCATATATGAAATGTGTGTATATATATATATATATATATATATATATGCAATTGGTTGTATAATTTATATATTATATACGCGCGACCTTATCGGAAAGCGCTCAATATCAGTGATAGAGTTGACATATTTAGTTGGATTGCTGTGTGTTTGTGACCATGGGTTCCATGGTTTTACAATCGTCAGAGAAACTTATTAATTTTTTAAAAATTGTGATATATGTATGTTTGCGTAATGTGATGTTTTTATCGAAGTGGGTGGAAAAATTGTCGTCGTGACGCCACTCATACGAGCTCAAACGTACATACACGCTCGTACTCCCATTGTCCTACAAAGACACACGCGCACTCCCACCGGAACTCAAACAATCCTAACTATATGTGAACAGTATGGGACGTGGCATATGTATATGTGTGCTGTCGTGTATGTACGCATTTGTATTTAAATAGTGTATTTACCGTGTTTGATTGTAGCGATGTCAACGTGCAGACAGTTTGTCTATTTTTGTTTGCTGCCTAATAATTTCTCTCATGCACGTATATAGGTATGATTGGGTTTGTGTGAAACTATAATAGTCAAAAATTGCTATTGTTTTAAAATTTTAAGGCTGTTTATTATTTTAAAGCCGGTTAGTTGTTTGTTTTTGGTGTCTGCACATATTTAAATGGGGAAAATTTCAATTTGTAATACATGTTAGTTTTTGTGCGGTGATATTTATTTTGCTGCGGGAGAGAGTAGTAATTTACATTAATGATGATTGCGGACTAATTGGAAGTCGTAATTGAGATGTGGTATTAATGGATGGGTTGGGGTTGATGATAATAACAATTGTGGTTACAAATGGCTATTGTAAAGCGGTATTAGTGATTAATAATGGTGGTGGAATGATAATAATAAATGCAATTATTATGATAGTAATTTGAACTAGAGAATAATTGGTAGGATTATGGTATCAGCGGTTCCTCTTTTAATGTTTATAAGGTAACTGTTTTTTTTTTGTTGTGTT